>RCWM02000202.1:772500-1372500 GCA_003667255.2 Euschistus heros
ATAGTAACTTTATTCTTTTTAAATGTTCAAGATAGTTAAATGTTTAAAAAATTAATAATAATAATCATAATATATAATCTAAAAAAAAAATTTTTTTTAATGATCAAATCAATGTTACTATTGACAAAAATGGATTACTAAGATATTATTTCACGAACACCTGTTAACTATATTTATATATCAGATTTCGGTTGTTGAAATATTCTGCTATAAATGAATGAGTCTGCCGAAAAACGTTCTGAGCGAAAAAATTTCCGAAGTGGCGATTTTAAAGTTTTTAGAATGTATATTAGTACGTCATAGTATGATATAGTACCCCATTATATCATTAAACATGTAAATATAACAAATTAATATTTAAATATAACATCTAACCTACAAAACTAATAAAAAATTTAGTTTATGATTTTATTTTACAGATTACTCAAAATTTTATGTTTGTCGCTTAGAACGTTCTTTGGTGGACTCATTCAAATACTGCTGACCATAATGTCACTAAGACTGAAAATATGTTTATACTGATTTTAATGAAATATAGTTACAAACAATGAGTTTGAATGGATATTATTAAATTCATTAAAGTATTATAAAATTTAAAAACAAAATCTTACTTTTTTTTTCTCTACGTTATACATAAAATATTATATATTAGCATTTTCATATTAATATTATATTATGACATAATTTAGTGAAATGTTTCTTAATGCAAGGATTATAAGGTTTCTCTGATTCTAAAAGTGCAATAAAAAAAACAAAAAAAAAAAAATGGTCATACACTAACCAGTTGAAACTGAAGAAATATTTTAGTATGAAGAATATCTTTTTTTTTCATTTTTTAGTGATATTTGAGATGTTAGTTATTATATCTGATTTCTTGTATCTAATAATTGTTTTTTTTTTTTTGTTCTTTTAATAATATTTGTTTTATGTTAAATAATTAAGATTATGACATTTATAACAAGAAAATATGTTACAAACTGAAGAAAAAAAAAAATGTTAATTTCAATTGGATTATTACTGTAGTATGTTAAAAAGAATATATTATTTAATTCATGTATAAGTATCTTCACATTCACTGGTTGTCCACTTTGTACAGTTTTGAATAAAGCTATGTTAAAAAAAAAAAAAAAAAAAAAAATGTATAAGTATAATAAAAAATTTTAGTAGATAAAAATTGGAGTTCATCAGATATTTAATGCATTTTTAAAAAAAAAAAAAAAAAAAAAAAAAAACTGTCTTCATCAGAAAAGAAACCGTGGGGTCTTCAATAAATTATATTATATGATTTAACCATATATAGGAATAACAGTTTTTAAACGAATTGGTTTTAATTCAAAGTCGTTTCAGTTTGTCTTTAGCCAAAGGGATCTAGTTATACTTATCAATTTTGAGAGAAATGACATAAAACATTTTAATAAACGTATTAATAAATTCATTATTGACACTAGTGACGCAGCTGAGAGAACATTGTTGGGATTACTGTGAGCCTGGCTTGCCATCCTATAAGTGGGGGACAAGCTTGGACCGAGGTTTCCCAAGGATGTCTGTGTGCATTTTATATAAAGTGTGATTGTGCTCTTTTTAATTTTTATTATTTCATTATTTTGTTTTATCTCTTTATTATTATTATTATCGATTATATTATTTATACTTTTAACTCCCTGTATTTATATTTATATTAATATTTACTATATTTTGTATCTTGATTTTTTTTTTCTCCTTTACTTACTTTTGGTTGCATATATTGGTTATGTAGTATATTGTATGAATGGATTCTTTATCATCCATATTATTTATTGCCCTTTAAAGAGTCAGCTTATGATATTTACTCAATAGAACAATTAATAAAAAAAAAAATAATAATTATAAATTCAAAATATAGAGATAAAAAAATAATATTTATATATATGAAGAAAACCTGAAATGATATACGCGTGGTCCACCGTTGGCCTGTATCGCGATAAAATAAATAAATATAATCATTTATATATATATATTTTTTATATATATGTATATATATATATAAATACGAACGTATTATTGCCGCTTTTATCATCGTTACAAAACCCATGAAAATTTGATAGAGTCTGTTTTTGGAACGCGATCGCTTTGGCATCTATATAATATATCTTTATTATATTATATTATTATATATATTATTATTATTATCATCGTTACAACCCTGTTGAGAGAGCGTGTTGGAACATGACATCTATGATATGTTACTTTATATATATATATATATTCAATTTACAGCAAGAATTTATTATTCGTTTCTAAACTATAAACAATTTTCCCTGTTTCCTCCACTGTCTCTTAGTACTCAGAACAAATATTTAAGACACGTTAGTTAATTGGGTTGAATCTTACTATATGACTAAATATAAGTCCTTAATAAGCGGAAAGAAGGTGCTTAGGGAACTTACATCGAGGAAGAGCTTACGACAAACAGATACTTAACCGTGCCGAGAAAACATCTTGTGTATCAGGGATTTTCAAAATTCCAGATCAGGAGATGCTAAGGTCCCCTTCTGAGTACTTTCCCTCTGTCGGCTTATCGTCATTATTTCGTAATGCTCTTTATGTATTAATTTTTAGTATCCTTTAACATTACAAAAAACATCTAAAGTCAAAACGTACAATATGTGGGGCAAATGTATATTATAAATTTATATAAGGTGAATGAGTTTTTTTGATATGTTCTAATATATTTAACACATCTTACTATTCTTATGATAAAACGCTGCAAGACAGTTTGTAAACAATGGATTTTTGGGTATAGGAGAGTAGGGTAATATGACGCAAGTAGGCGAGAAACTAAGCATCGAAACTTTTTTAATTAATTGCTCCAAAACTCACCAAAGTTGCTTGAAATATTAATTGCAGTTCTTATCTGAAACTTTGCATGTCAAACTAATGGTTTTCCAAAAAGTGACATTTTCCGTAGGTTCTTATTTGCGTCATATTACTCCAGGGTGTGTCTATAATATGGCGCAAAGAGGAAATCAATTGTTGGCTTCGAAATACTTTTGAACGGAAAACTATCGTATAACTATTAGTTATTTCTGGAATGATTGTAAGACCTCACACTGTATAGTATCATTCCTCAACTATAATAATGCCTTATTTTTCTTTAAAACTATGTGATTAGGTCGAATTTATCAAAAACAGTGATAAAAAACTCTAGGTCAGACTAACGGTTAAATTCGACAGAAGACAATTTCCTAATGCATATGGTAGCCTATTGTAACACTTTTACTGAAAACTATAAAGGTACTGGCGCTGCTGATTATTAAATTAAAAAAGTCATATCTGTATTTAAAATAATTTATGTAAATTAAATAAAATTTGTAAATATTAAAAATCTAAATAATGCATAGTTTCATTTGTTCTAAATAAAAACCCTTTGTCCTTTATACTTACTTAGGTTACGATATTATATCATTATTATATTTTTTCACTATTTAGTTAAATATTTTATTGCATATTATTAAACTTGTACGGTTAGTTATAGTACATATCCCAGTAATTTTTGGGTTTTGTATGCCATATTCTATTGTATATTTTAATGTTTTTTGTTCCATTAACATCGTCTTTTTTTTTCTTTTTTTTTTAAATCTATTTCTTGATATTCACAACAAGTAAATTTGAGGAAAATGATTACACGCACATGTGAATAAGATGTTCAAGAGGAAGAAGAAGAAGAAGAAGAAAGAACTCACTAGTACCACAACTAGAGGTTCTACAGTAGTAGGTCTCTTGGCCGTCTTCTTTTCAGGCACCTCGGAGGATGATCGAGAATCGAGTGTGAGGCATGTTGGGTGACTAGTGGATTCGGAGTAGGTTTGGAGTTCACTATGAAGGAATGGGTATCTGGTCCGAGCAAAATCGTCAATTGATAGAACATTAAGATATTTATAGATAGTTTGTTTGTGAAATATTGAGGAGCACTGAGGGTTTTGGATTGTAAGGATTGGATACGGGAATAACTGGAAGATTTACTAGGACCCAAACTCAACTCCGTGTGTCTAAATGGGTTTAATTACTGTCCTGTAAGTAAATAATTTTATTGTAATTTATTGGGAGCTTAAAACACTTCTAGTAAATGTTGGATTAGTGAGAAAAATTAAGGCATTGATTTGCTTTTACTTCTTATTTTTTTCGCATTAGATCAATAGCTTTAATCATTGAAAAGCTCTTGTTTTTTTCGATCAATCTCCTCATTATACTTTTTGGACCACTAGTGGAATTCTGAATGATTATGAGAGCGCAAGAGAAGTTCTTAACCTCCCGCTATTCACGGTCACCTGTGAGATGATCCAGTGAAGTAAAGTTTCTGTAATTTACAGAAAAGAGCACGTGTTAGCTTTCCCTTCCTCTCCCTCCTCTTCCACTCAGTACTAGGGTAAGTTTCAATGAGTGAATTTGATAGGCGAAGAAGTGAAAAGCACCTCTCAGCTGCGCCGCGACCACTAATGTTAGTTATTTAAATTCAATATACTTTTGCGCTTTATTGATGGTGGAAGTCCCCAGGATACTTTCCTCATTCCCTTGCTTTTTCTCTTTCTCAACACATACACAATTATATATCTTCTCAAATTCCCTAATTAGTTTTACTTTCGAATGGCAATATTGAAATGATTATGAAAATAAAATACGCCCCCCTTCTAAAACATTAAAATACTTCTTGGTAAGATGGAGTCCTTAAAAGTTTCCGATGCTCATTTCGCAATTAATCCGAACCCCTTCAAAGATAAACCGGAGGTAATATGACTCACGACATTAAAAGTTCGGGGAGAGTTTGGCAAATTATAAATTTTTAATTGCGGCCTTTTCTTAAAATTGTTTGTATAAGGAAAGCAATATTTTGGAGTGGAAAAGTCCTAACTCAGTTTCTCAACTTTCCCTATTACTTACCCACTCACCGCATTTCACTTTGGATTAGAAAAAGAAATCTCAGAATGTTGCCAGCGTTGCTGTTATTAAATTTTATTTTGTGAACTTATTACAGTTTTTTCAGTTCAATTATATATTGAATAAAACAATGTATAAATAAAACAATAATGTATAAATAAATGTATAAATAAAACCTTGTAGAAACATGAAGTAAATGTTTCAATTGCTCCTTAACCTTTACAACATTATTCGTTTAGAACTTAGGGTCCTTACGTATTCTAACTAGGGCAGAAAGGACGGGTTATCCTATAGGTTACTAACCTATTTCAGGCAGAGTAGGAAGGTCAAAATTCATTCCGTGGGTCCACCTGGAAAATCATTTTGATTCACCAGGGTGGGATTTGAACCCACAAATTTAATGTTTTTTTTGAGGAATAATCAAACATGTAAAATTTATATCGACATAATTACAACTAATTATATTTTATAGATTCCTTGGACTTTAACATAAGTGAACGTTTGGTGTTAAAAAAAAAAAAAAAAAATGTATAACTCATGTTTAATTAATCTTTTATTGACTACGAATGGTGGCATCGTTTGGGAATGGGGAGTAGTTGTCTTAAATATTAAATTATTAACTTAGCTCCCAATTTAATAATTTATAAATCTCATTAATTGTCTCAATCACAAACTCAGGACCAAGCTCGCTTCAGGACTTCAGCAGGGAGCGTGGTCATTGCCAAAAGCCCAACAAAATTTATTTATTTTTCGGTCCGAAAATTTATCAATTTTCGATACTGTTACATATACAAAGAAATATGTTTCGACACCGGTAGCTCGGTTTAAAAACAAATTTCTATTAAAAAAAAAAAAAAGATTCGTATCACAGCTAAAATAGCAAAACAAATCAATTAAGAAATAAATTAGTAATCAGAAAATAGAATTTATAATAAATAACATTTAATTACAATTTAAAAGTTAATTACAATTTAGACAATTAAAAAAAATATATAATTTTAGAAATACTTTGTTAAGAAGATAAAAATTTCAAAGGTTCTGAGACTTATTTATTGATTAAGGAATCAAAAATATTACTACAACTTTACTACTAATATAAACTTTGTAGGTCCCGGAAATTTCTCTGGGTTCCTTTTAATTGTAAACAGCACTTTATAACCAGTATGAATATGAATTTAATTTGGATAAAAAAAAACGATCCCTTCAGAATAAAATAAAATGGTACAATCATATTTTATTTGAAATTGAAATCTTATTTTTGCAATAAGGAATAAATATTTTTAAAAAACTGGCATTTGACTCCCAGAAGCAATGATTAACATTCGAAACTAGTTTTCAAATAAAATAATTCCAATAGAAGTGGCAATTAATTCATTCATCATAATTGTTATTATTTATTATATCAATGATAGATCTGATTATGGTAATTTTATATTCCATGGTAATATTTGTATATTTTTTTTCAGAATTAGCAATCAGCTGGCTTTTTTTTATTTTTATAACTAATTCAGTTTATTGTTTATCTGTTCTTATTTTGCTGTTAAGGGTGTTTGCTGGTCTCATTGGTGTCTTTTTAACATTCATTGTTTTTTATTTTATATATTTAATAACTGGAAATAATACAATTATTTCTCTAAGCTTAATTTATAGGAGCCCTTTAGGGGCCGGCTATCGTTTATGCCATAATGACATTAAATAACTTAAAGCTATTTTTTTGAGGAGGGTGGAGCTATGCAAATTGCCGAATTTCCTTGCTAGTATCATTAAATAACCTTATAAATTAATGTAGACAAAAAAAAAAATACCAAAAACTTTGGAAACAAAAGTTGGTCCTAAATGGGTTAATGTGTTCACTACTAGCAGGAACACTTACCTTTAATATCACTATCAATATTGAGCTTAAATTTATTTTAGTTAAGAAAAACATTTTTCTTATTTTTCAACTATGATGGAAGATGATGAAAAGAAAACAAAACCAAGGCAGAACCTAAATTGAATTATCATTTTTTGTTAACGAATCGAAGAGCTATTATCAATCCGTTCATTATCATCTATCGTTTAATTATACAGGGAGCCAATAGAAAGGGCGTACTCCGCTGATTGGTCAGGGCCCATCCCCTCCCCTCCCCCCCTCGTTGGGAATGCTATCTTGGAAATTCGAAACTTAACTGTGCCTTAATTGTCGGACTTCTCTTGCTAATGGCCTGCTCCCGATAATTCGGCACGTTTGTCTCTACTTTTCGACCAGTTCACGGCCCATCTTCAGATATTCAATATCTCTTTCAGCCTTCAGTCGCATTCCCTTTTTATTGAAAATTTTAAGCAAATTACATAATTCGGCCAAGGATTTGATTACACTGATGGGATTCTGAGCAGATTTGAAATTAATTCCTTCTAGAATGGGTATAACTTCCTCATTTCTTTTCGATTGTCTTTGTCACCGGTTGGTCTTCATGATCATGCAAAGAGGATTACAATAATAATTTAATCATGATAAACTTATTATAATTTATGAATACATAAATACTTTATATTTTTTGTGAAAAAGTCTTTAATAAATACTTTAGACATGATTTAAATTTTTTTTTTTAAACAAAATAATAATAATAACATAAAATAAAAATAAATTGAAAAAAGTATATTAAATAAAATAAAAACAAAGCTAAATTAAATTAAAAGTTAAAACTACATTCATACTTTATTTATAATATACATTCATCCTAGGGATCTCCCAACCAACCCTGCCACTCCACTCATGGAAGGACAGGCCCGGCACAGAGAGGTCCCAGCTCTTCTCTCTCAGCTGCGTCACTGGTGTTAAGGAAAACCCAGTAGAGGCTGAGTGAGAGCGCAATGTACAGTCACTCAGGGCATGAGTGGAGAAACTGACCAGTGCCATAACTCCAACATAAATACATTTTTACAATAGATCTCGGTGCCACTGCCGAGTGGGGTTATCAGGGTGTGTTGAACTGGATAGTGATTGAGTCAGAGGGTTAGGGTGGAATTTTGATAAAATTTTAAAAATTTAAGAGGTACAAGGTCAAGGACGTATGGTATGTTGAGATCATTGTGGAGGGTTTTATTGGATACATAGTAAGGAGCATTCACTATAGTTCGGAGGACTTTGGATTGGAAGGATTGAATGCGTTTGATATTCGACTAGCAGTTCATGTCCATAAGTCCAAATATGTTTAATAATGGTTTTGTATATGAGAAGTTTGTTTTCAACAGAAAGATGAGATGTCCTGTTTAATAGTCTATACAGTTGGCTGAAGCGTTTGTTGGGCTCTTGCCTTTGCTTTAAAACTAATCTTAAAACTTGCAATATTCTTATCTTGATTATTAGGATAAGGAATTTTTTTTTAACTTATAGAAATTTTAAGTTTCTACCAAAAGAAACTACTTTATTAGAAAATGGTTAATTTTAAATGTTAATAATTCACCTATAGTAATTGTAACAACTTTCATAATATCAGCAATTTATGATAAATACAATGTAAAAATGTTAGAAATGAAATTAAATGTGTTTGCTTTCGGAAAGGGAAAGGACATATTTTCAACTATTACTAGTTAAAGTATTGAAAATAAACTAAATATACTAATGTGCCAGAAAGAAAGGGTGGGCACTAATTAAAAAAAATAATAAATAAAAAAATGAAACTAATACCGCTACAACTCGCAAAGGTTCTTGGGTCCCATAAAGAAAGTACTATTTGTGCCAATGATTTTTTTTTTTTTTTTTTTTTTTTTTTTTTTTTCTTTATTGAGAAAGTATTTACAATCTGCCTCAATGTGGGCAATAGGTAATATGGATGACTAAATGGATCCATTCACAACACTATTTACAATAAAAAATAAATGCAAAGAATAGATAAAAAAATAAAATAAAATAATAATAAGAAAATAAACAAAGTATCTTAAACTATACATTACATAAAGCTAAAAAAAAAAAAAAAAATAATCTATAAAATAAGTAACAAAACATAAAAAAAAAAAAAAAAAAAAAAAATAATAAAATAAATAAAAAAAAAAAATAAAAAAAAATAAAAAATAAAAAATTTAAAATTAAATTAAATCTTAAAATACATTCATACTTTATTTACACTATATTCAAATCTGAGGGATCCCCCAACCAGACTTGTCCCTCCACTTTTGGAGGGACAAGCCAGGCCCCAAGAGATCCCAGCGCTTCTCTCTCAGCTGCGTCACTAGTATAATATAACACCAGTGGAGGCTGTGTGAGAGCGCTAAACTACAGTCACTCAGAGCATGAGCGGAGAAGCTGGCCATTGCCAGGACTCCATGACGAAATTTATAATAGGTCACGAGGCCACTGCCTTTTTAACCTGCGAGGAGGATTATAGGGGGTGAGTGGAGCTGGATAGGGATTGGTGCTAGTGGATTAGGATGATGAGAAAGTTTTTGATGAAATTTTGAAAATTTGACAGGAATGGATTCTAGGACAAAAGGTATATTAAGATCGTTATGTAAGGTGTTGTTGGAGACATAGTATGGGGGCATTGGTTATGGTTCTTAGGAATTTGGATTGGAAGGATTGGATACGTTTGATGTTCGAGTGTTTTGCTGCCCCCCAAATTTCTAGTCCGTAGGTCCAGATAGGCTTTAGGATAGTCTTGTAAATCAGAAGCTTGTTGTCTATTGAAAGTTTTGAAGTTTTGCATAGTATGGGGTATAGTTGGCTGAATCTTCTGTTAAGTTCTTGTCTTTTAAGTCTAGTATGTGGGTTCCAAGTGAGTCTTTTTGTCTAAGATGAAACCAAGATATCGCACTGTATCAGATCTGGGTAATGGGATCTTATTGAATAGGACAGTTGCGGGCAGGAACTACGGCGTAGAGTAAAAGTCATGTGGCTGCATTTCGATTCATTGACTTTTATTCTCCATCTGTTGCACCATAGTTCTATCATTGAGAGGTGATTTTGTAGGTTGGAAGAGGCTGTTTTAGGATCAGGATGTGATGAAAGTATAGCTGTATCATCAGCGAAAGTTGCAAGGAACGTGTCGGGAGAGGTAGGAATGTCAGCAGTGAAGAGGATGTAGAGGACAGGACCCAAAACGCTGCCTTGAGGAACTCCAGCTTGGATAGGATAGCAGTCGGAAAAAATCGGAGCCGCATCGAACTCGGAAGGAGCGATTTGTAAGGTAGGAATGAAGGACGAGGTAGAGGGTTTGTGGTAGTATGCTCTTAAGTTTTAAAAAGCAATCCGGTGTGCCAAACCCGGTCAAAAGCCTGAGCAATGTCCAGAAAGGCACCCGAGCAATATTGCTTTCCTTTCCAGAGCAGAAGATACATGGTCAACAAGACGGAGTCCTTGTTGGACTGTAGAATGCATTGGTCGGAATCCAAATTGGTGGGAGGGGAAACTTGTGTGTCAAGTTTGGATAGGATACGTTTTAAGGAGGATTTTTTTCGAATATTTTAGATAGAATAGGAAGTAGGCTAATTGGTCTATATGATGAAGTGCTGTTAGGAGGTTTGCCTGGTTTTAGGAAAGTTATTATGACGGAGTGTTTCCACAGAACAGGAAAGTGGGTTGTGCGTAGGATGCAGTTGTAAATATAGGTAAGGAACATTATTGCTTTATGTGGAAGTTGGCGGAGGATTTGAGGAGTAAGGAGGTCATAGCCAGGGGATTTTCTTTTTGTTTAGTTTTTCGAAGTAGGAATTTGACCTCAGAGGGGGTAACAGCTCTAGGAGGTAAGGAGAGTGGAATGGGAGAAGATAGGAAATCTTCAACTGTACTGGATTGATTAGGATAAAGTCCAGGGGTTTGGAGTAAATGTTTGGGAAAGGTGATTGGCTTGTTCCTCTGCTTTTTCCATGTCAGATGCGGCCCATGAGCCATCACCTCGTCGGAGGGGATGGGAGATGGGCTTGGATTTTAGGATCTTTTTTGTTATGTTCCAGAGGGAATTATCATGAGCGGAAAGGGACGAGAGGTGTGTATTGAATGACCGGGATCTAAAGGAAGCCAATTCGCGCTTGACTAATTTCGTGTAGTAGTTATACGTGCAACGATCAGATGGATGTCTTGTGCGTTGCCATACTGCTCTATAATAGCGCTTGGCATGGATGAGGTCTAAAAGGTCTTGTGGTAAATGGGTTTTGTTTTAGGGTTTTTTTTTGGGGTATTATTCGGTGAAGATGCTGCCCAAGCGGATTGCTGGATTGAGGTAGTGAAGGAGTGAACAGCATCATCCAGGTTTTCACGGGTTTTCAAGGAAACTCTGAGGTCTATTTGATCGGTCAGGATTTGTTGGAAGAGCTTCCAGTTGACTGGACCTCTGATAAATGAGGAAAAAGGGTGATTTAGGAACTGGTTGATATGGATAGGTTTAATATTAATGGGCTATGGTCTGATGATAGGTCGTCTAGGCGAGTTATGGAATGATTAAGAGGTCCTAGGCCTTTGAGGATAAAAAAGTCTAGGAGATCGGGATTACGATTAGGATCGGTAGGCCAATAATGTGGGAGAGTCGGAGAGAGGATTTTGCAAGGACTAGAATTTAGTGCAGACAACAATGTTTCGCCCACGGGAGTTGGTTGTTCTGGCTCCCCATTGCTGGTGTTTGGCATTTAGGTCTGCTCCTAAAATAAAGTGTTGTCCTAGGGAATTTAAAAAGGAAGTGTAGTGGGATTCGGAAATGGATTTATTAGGAGGGGAATACGCTGACACGATAGTTATAGGGAAGAAAGGAGTTTGAATTTTTACAGCAGTGGATTGAAGGAAATCATGGACTGGTAATGGGAATAGGTAGTGGGCGAGGATTGGTGTATATGACAGCGGATCCAGCATGGGCTGTTCCATCTGGGTGGTCAGTTCGATATGTGTTTCGTACTGAGGTATGTTAAATAGGACGTTTGTTGGTTAGTCTTGTTCAGTAATAAGGGCTACGTCGATTTGTCTGTCCTGTAAAAAAGGTAGTTAGTTCGTTAGTGTGATTTCGAACACCATTTGCGTTTTTCCATAGAAGGATCGTAAGGGACTTAAATGGGGACATTTAAGGATTTCTAGGTGGTGGGATTACAAAATGTGATAAAGCAGTTGAAAGTAGGGTTATGAGAGGGGTAACTATTGATTTAAACTCTGAGAGGAAAGACGACAGTATATTGGTGAGGTCAGAGGAATTCGGAGGAGGAGGGATGTAAGGAATCTGATGAGGATTAGGGTTATAAGGATTAAGCTTTGGATGAATGGCGGAAGGATGAGGAATTTGGGGTTCTTGTGATGCAGGTTCAGGCTGCTGCTGGGGCCTTGAGATGTGAGGCTGGTTCTGAGCCTCTTAACATTTCAGAGAAGGTTACTGCTCCATTGACTGTTTTGGATGGTTGTCTTGTTGGTCTGGATGGCTCTTCTCTCCTAGGGTTGTTTGCATTCTTGATTTCAAGGTTTTGTAGGTTTGACATCCCTTGTAATTTGCTGGGTGCCCTTGGTGGCAAAGTGCACAAACTGCAGGAGTTTGTCGGGATTTGCTGCATTCTTCTGATTTATGTTGCTCGCCACACTTAACACAACGTGGTAATGATGGCAATAGCGTCTTGTGTGGCCATATGCCTGGCAGTTATGGCATTGAACTATTTCCCGCTTTGGGTATGGTTTTTCGACTGATATACTGGTGTAATACAGTCTGTTACATTGTAGATTTCTTCTACCCCCGGGTGTTCGCTCGAGGTCGACAAAAAATAGAGGTAGGCTATTTTGCTGATTGTACCTGATTGATCTTTATTGTCCTCTTTGGACATTTATAACCGCTTGACCTTAAATCCCATAGCAGTCAGTTTCTTCTTCGATGACATTGCCAGGTGTTGATGCATGTAAATGGCGAATTACAGACTCGAAGTGAATCTCTCCTGTTGTAACTGGTATGTGTGAAATCTGCCTTTGGTATCAGAGATTGTGCCAATGATTATGAAAGGAAGAGATTTAGCCAAAATTGCCTGATTTTAACATTGAAGATGTTTTACCCGTGGCTTAGTTGGTCAAAAGTGAGACGTTTTTGGGGACGCGAAGACGTTACGTGCAGTTTGGCACGCTCTATCTCGGTTGGTGTTGTTTGGATCTAAACTTTAACGACAGTTCTACGATTAGAAATTTAACACAAAGCATGTTTAGTTTTATAACATTTGTGGCTAGGACCTCCTGTTTAGATGCTATATTAATTTGAATTTAAAAATGTCACATTTGAAACCCCCCATTTTAAGTGTAGGGGCTCTCTTGACTTGAGAGTATTCATGTCATCAAGTATTCCTTGAAACAACTACCACAGAGTTTGTTTTTTTATATCATGCCATAATACAATTTAAGAAATTAGGTCTATAATTAAATATTACAGCAAGACACAATGCCGTAAATTAAAATAAATGAAGTTAATTTAATTAACTGTATAATAGTATTTATATAATTATTATTTTTATTAACTGAATTAATTAGGATAATATAATATTATTTTATTAAACCATACAGTATTTACTGTCTCATACTTTTATTTTTAGGATATTTCAGTCAAAATAAAAAAGTTTTTATTCAATTGTGTCCATTTCTAGAAAGTAAGGGACTATAATTTTGCATATTATCCTCTGAATTTGCGTTTTCTGCCACACTCAATCAGGCGTATAATCTGGAGTTTACTTCAGTTCCTATCAATTATATGGCTGAAAAAACGTTTTGTAAAGTTATCTATATAAATATTTATAGCTAAGAAAAATGATTACATCTAAGAAAAGTAATAATAAGGCGTTCCCACAAAGAGTAGAGAGAACTAGTTTTTTTTTGTTTTTTTTTTTTTTTTTTTAAATTATTTTCACCCAAATATATAAACAAATTGGAATTTGAGTTTTTATATGCTAGCGTTTTTCTCAATAAATATTATTTGTATAGGATAATTATTAATATTACTTAGGGCAACAGATCTGGTCGGGCCTCACAAAGATTTGACAGCCAATTCTGCCTATATCATGAAGCTAATTTAAGTTTAGGAAATCTGGACAAGAGACTTATCTGGAACCCTCATACAAGATTGAAAAGACAAGAAGCTGCACGTCGATTTCGACTATTACAACACCTACTTAACAAACGTTCAAATCTCCCGATTCACTATAAAAAACTCATATATATGACGATTATCAGACCTATTTGGACATACGGAATGGAGATATGGGGATCCACCAAACCATCGAATTCTTCCCGCATCCAATCACTCCAATCCAAAATCCTTCGAAAAATCCTTAATGCTCCCTACTTTGTCACAAATGAAATCATCCACAATGACCTTAATATCCCATACGTCGCTGATTTGGCACGAACCAGATACCTCTCCTTTCATAATAAACTCACTGCTCACCCAAATCCACTTGTTGCACAACTTGCTTCCCATTCCATTCCTGGAAATCCTCCGAGGCGTCTGAAAAGAAGATGGCCTCGTGATCTTCTTTTGTAAATATTCATTAGAGTACTACCAATGGGTAGTTCCTCTACAAATTGTATACATGTCATTATATCTCATATATACCGCATATTTACTAGATGTGTTTTGTAATACAGTTGTAAATTTCTATTAATAAAAGAATAAAAAAAAAAAAAAAAAGTTTAGGAAAGCTTTTCAGAAAAAAACATACACACCTAGGTTAAAGCAAGACATTTCCTGGCGTACTTTACAGGCTTTTTTCATGGCAACAATGTAGTGTGAGTGTAAATGATGTATTTGATGAACTAAATAGAATTTAGGGGTTCGGAAATATATTTATAAAAACAAGGTTTGAATTGAATCAACATCAGAAGATCTTTACTGCTTTAGGTAAGAGGAAGTGTTGAAACTTGGAAGAGAAAACTCTACAGGTTTGTGTTAAATAGAATTTGATTTAATGCCATAAACCTTAAGTCAACCGGCATAGCTATTGTCGGAGATCACAGAATGATGACATAATTGTGAAAAATGTCCCTTTGAATGAGATTATTTTCGTTTTTTTTTTTTTATTGTTACGGAGCGGGAGCGGATGAAAAAAGATTTGTGGGCGGTCAGCTGTCGCTAATGGGAAAGCGTTAGTTGTAAAACTAATATTTAATGGCCGCCGTAACTTGCAACTTCTTCCCTGCCTCTTCGGCAACATCCCTCATATTCCGCTCTCTCCCTTTCCAAACAGATTCTGTTCACTAATATAAAGGTTTTAAAGATGTTACAAACTTTATTTGAAATACTTTTTTATTTGTATACTTCGATATATTTATATCCATAACTATATAATTGATTGAGTAATTATAACAACCTGCCTCAATTTAATGCAATAAGTAACACGGATAGATAATATAAATGACAAATACTTTTAATAGCGAATCAGGAGATTTTATTCATCAGTAAATTATACTGCTTTCCTTAATATTTACATAATATAAATAATTTAAAGTATCTTTTATTTCTTATGATTCCAGACATTGTACACAATCTTGTTTTGTCATTTGACAGGAAAACGGCATTAAGAAAAAAAGAATAACACTCAATCAAAGCCTTAGACTTATAGACTCACTTTTCTCACAACATTCAAAGATACGACTTAGACACAACACTAACACTTACAGGAACATATTAACAACCTTCAATTGTTTCACCCAAGAACATTCAGGAATATCACGACCTTTGCATGCCAACTATACAAACTTTTTCAAAAAATTACATAGACATCCCATCACACGACATGGCCGCTACTTACATACAAGATAACTACCAGAGAAGACTGAAAATAATTTTGATGAGGTAAGTTAGAAAAATAAAATCAAGAGGAGATGTCACAGGGCTCTGCTGTCTTCATGTGTTTCACGCCAAGTAATTCAGTATTTCGTATTTTTTTTTTTTTTTTTTTTTTTTTTATTGAATTCCAACTAGGGCAGGAGGGATGGGTTATTTTACAGATTACCAAACTATTCTAGCCAGGGTCCGCCACGAAATAAATTTTAACCCGCCTAAGTTGGATTCGAACCTACAATCAGTAACGAGGGCGCTGAGACCCTAGTCCCAACTCATTCGGTTAACGAGCCCCCTTCAAAAAATTTATTTATTGTAAATTAGTTTGATAGAGAAGGTTAATAAAGATTCAAAGATAAATAAAAATTAATATATAATTTTATACATCTACATTTACAGATACACATCTTCATTCACAATGTTGGAATGATTTATTATTTCGTCTTAGATGTACTCCAGAGAGTTTTGAATGTTAGCAGATAATTATTATAAAATACAGTGAAACTCTTTAAATTATATAAGTGTTATAGTTTCTGACTTTGGTAGATTGTGGTGGCGGCGAGGCGCGATAGGAATCAGCCTCGGCTTTTCCCCTTGGCTTATTTGGGAAAAGTGACAAGTCTCACACTGATCTCGAGATAGCCGACGCCCCTGGACACCGTTTTTGTAGAAAACCTTTTTTTTTAATAGTATGATGAAGGATTTGAATTTATAATGTACCTGGGAATTCTTAAAGTCCGGCGAAGTCGAGAGGAAAAAACTGGGTATTATTCCGAGTGGTTACATCCATTTAGAAAGATAAAAGATAAAAGAGGCTGCAGCGATGTGTCTGTATCTGACTCACTAATCGCCGTCTATGACCTCATAATATGTTTATTTCATAAAAAAATAATTATAGTAATAATTAAAATAATTATTAATACTTATAATTGTGAGATAGGAATAATTATTGACATAAACATTTGGTATTTATTCTAAATTTTATTTAAGAACCACAACCCTGTTTCTGGAATTTTCTAACAAATTCAGTCTAAACATTTTACCTAACGTTGTTACTGTTTTAGATGTATTCCAGTGACGCAGTAGAGAGAGCGCGGTGGCTGGGATCTCTTTAGACCTGGTTTGTCCCTTCATGAGTAGGACAGCCTTCGCTTGGGGATTCCTAGGCTAAATGTATATTTTTCATATGAAATAGAAAGAACACCTTCTAGGAGAATGTCCCTTAAGAATAACATTACATAACAGAACTTTAAATCATATATGCACTAGAGATTTTGAAAATAAGGCAAGGATTTTAATTTATTTTAATGTTTACTGTTGTTATTGCTTTGTGTCTTTTAATTATTTAATTCACTTTATATATTGTATAGTCAGAGGTTCTTTTCCTTTTCTTATTTTTTATTTATATCTTATTGAACACATGATGATAATAGATTCATAACCATCCATATTACTACTCCGTTATTTTTTTTTTAACAAATAGGAGGTTGTAATTCAAATTGAAAAAATTAAGATTAAATAATAAATAATTATTTGATTATCTAAAAAGAAATATTATTGTTATGTCGGTATATGAAATATCTGAGGGATACTTTTCGAACTAATGACATTTATAGATGAATGCAGGTATTTTAGAGTAATTACAGTATTGAGAAAATCGATCGGAAATTCCCTATTGAAGAGTGTACAATTCAAACTTATCGAATTCTACACGAAAGCCACGGATTTATAACAACAGTTTTCAGGAGCTACATAATAGTAAATAGTTTTACTAATATACAGGGTGAGTTTCTGTTGGAAAAAAAAAATTGGGTGAAAATAGATGAAAAAAGAAAAAAAATATTAGATGGTACAGTGTTGAAAAATAATAGTTTGTCTAACTGATTGAATGGTGAGAAGTACAAGGATTTGTTACAAAATATCCTGCCACAACTTCATTATGATATTCAACCTGAAGTTCGGCAAAATATGAGCTTCCAAATCCATGGTGCTCCTCCATATTATTCGAAAGCAGTAAAAAACAAATAAACCAACGATACCCCACAAGGATAGGTAGAAATGCCTTTCCCTGTAAAAACGGACCCAAAAAGTGGTATTCATCAATATTATCTGCGTTCAGAAGCCAACGACAAAATTGAGGACTACGTTCACTATCATTGGTTTTTAAATGTTACAATGAAAATATAATAAAATAAAACCTAACTAATAATAATAAATAAATAAATAAATGTAAGAACATTAAATCCTTTGATCTGGTGTCGCTTTTTTGACAGTTTTCCTTTATTTTGTATTAAACAATAAATTATTTCTTTGCTTTTTATTCCAATGAAGAGTTTATTATGTTTAAAATGCACGTTTACATTAAGGGATTATCATAATGTTTTATTTACACAAGTGACTGATTTTTATGCGGCATTTTTCTCCATTTTTGATCTAGTTTTTCCCAATTTTTTTTTTTTTTTTCACTAAGAGAAATTCACCCTGTATATTTATTTATAGAATCGATAAATTTATAAGTTATTGAAAGATGAATCCAATTATGTCTGATATCTTCTTACCTCGTTGCGTTCAGTTAGTTATAAGTTTAAAAAAATTAAGAAATAAAAATATTAATCTGCTCTACATATTTTAAAAGTGCTAACCAACAGAACCTTAGAAAATTACAAAAATTATCAAAAAGTGAATTCATAAAGAGTAACAAAAGAAAGTTCCCTGGTACTCCTAAGCAAGTAACAAGTGAGAGCAATGTTGCTAAGGCACGCGAGGCATCCACACACGTACGCTGCTTCTAATCGCAACGTGACCCAAGGATTTCTGTTCCACCGAGCTCTGTCTAATGAAAATACCATCTTCAAAATTACCTAGCTAAAAATTTTATTTTTTCAAACCAAAAAAAAAAAAAAAAAAAAAAAAAATGAAAGAATGATTATCCTATTGTGAAATACTTCAATATTTTGTCGCCCTATTATGAATTATAGACATTTGAATTTTTAACTTGAAATTGATAAAGTATTCTTATGTATGCTATTTCTTTACTCAACCACTCTCTGCAGGTTCCTGATACAGATTCTTGAGGAATGATATCACATCTTCCATTTCTTGCAATCTTGGCATCTCTGCTTTCTTTTTTTTTACTGAAAAACAAACACTACAATTTCTCTATAAATGGACTTTTGGAAAGACCAGAACAAAAGTTAAGAACTTCCAGAAGTTAGATTTGACTAGGAGTTGTGAATCCGTAAGAAAAAAAAAATACTCTCAATGCAATTTCATGAATTTTAGTTTGTTTTTTTCCTTTGTAAAGCAACTTTAATTAATGTCAATAGGTTTAATTGACATCATAAACTGTTAGTGATAAATAACATATTTTGATAATTAAATATTTTAATATTTAAAGATTTATAAACCTTAATGATTTTGCGAGTTAAGTATTATATTCCGAGGGTTTGTGCATTTCTTCAATCTGCAAGTAGGACTTCATTAAACAATTAAACATTTTTCTATTCACTTAACATTAGTAATGTTCTCTTCTTTTTTTAAATGTTTTATTTTCATTTATGTTAGGAATTTATTTATACTTTTTTTTTGGCACAACTCCTAATTTATTTATTTGGCTTGCTATTATATGTATTGGGACTTAAGTCCTTTCTTCAGGTTTCTAAAATTGTACAAGCACTCTAAAATTACATAATTAAACTTAATTAATTCTATGATTCTGAATATAATTCATTATTTGCCTCATTTGCTTTGGTTTATGCACATTGTCTATTGTTATACCATAGGTCAATACTAACACTTAGTCAATGTAACACAATGTTCAACTTTTGTTTACTTAATGGTTTACACTCATCTTATAGATAAAGCGGGAAATTAGAAAACAGATATAGAAAGAATAAGAACCAATTACGCAAACATAATAAACAAATTAAAAATATAATTAAAATTAAAGCAAACAATTTAAAAAATTATTATTCGAAAAAAATCTAAAAGAATTAAATGAAAAATGAATATTAGTAACAAAACATAAGAAATAGAAATTATTACTAGGTTAACATAATCACTGATTTAAATATTTTTAGTTGATAAGTGTAAACCATAAAGTAAATAAAAAGTCAAATCTCCTCCATAAATTGTAATTATGTATTTATGTCCTTTTTGATAAAATATAAACCATTTCAATATTTTATATGAACTCCTAGTCTCGAAACTACCTGAACTCTGTGTAATTTATTTTGTTTAATTTTATTTTTTTGTATCACTTATCACAAATACAGTATATACAGTAAGCTATTGCTGTGTTTATAGATTTTCCAAAACTACATATAGATTTTGCCTTCTTTCTACATATACTGAAAGGGAAAAAATATTGTGAAATAAATATTCTAATATAATTTATTTATTAAATATTATAAAAATAATATGTATTTTATTACTGCCCCCGCTATATGAATGAACATCAGGTAATTTAAGTTACAATTATGTTCAGTTACTTTTACAGAAACGTTTCGTATTATGATTTTTGAATAACAATCACAAAGATCCAAAGGACAATGTGATTGGTTATTTTCTTTCTGATTCTGAACAGTACTAAGAAATCATTGTAATTTTGTTTGACTCCGTCTCCAATTCCGTTGCAATTTTTTTTGTGTGTGTTTCCTAAAGCGTTTCACATTTTTAGAAAATTTTTTCTTCATGACCTTTGATCTATTCGAAATAATATTAAAATTCTTCTTTTTAATCTTTAAACTATTCTGAAATAATAATAAACATAATGTTAAAAATCCTTTTCTGACCCATGAGTGAAAAACTCTTTAGAATCAGGAACTATTAGGGTTTAAATTAATCATTTCAGTCTTGTTTTCCATATAGGGCACTCTTTGAATATACAAGTTAATTTGTATCGTTTACATTTTCCCGCTTGATTGGAACTGCTTTGTAAATTATCGCTCATTTGTAAAAATCTGAAATAAACAACTAACAATCTGTAAATCTCACCTCGAGTGGCTATATACTAAAAAAATGTCGCATTATTAATCCGTGATAAAATAAATAAATATTATAAAACAAACATTTTTATAATAAACGAACAATTACTTTAAAGTATTTGTTATTCTTATAATTACATATCAAAAACACACATCCTAAAAAAAAAACATTTAGAAAAATAAATAAATAGCCTTTGGTCAAATTTATTAATTGATGTGTTGTATATTCTTATTAAAACATAAATTGGTATTACTTTATAACAAAAAATATACATTAAAAAGTTAATTTTAAAATAGACACAAATAAATTAGAAGCCCACCATGCTTTGTTAATAAACAAATTAGACACCCAATATGATTAGGAAACATTTAAACAACAAGAGTAAATGACCAAGTGAAGTACCTATTATTATCTTTAAACCTAGTTTTTTTTTTTTTTTACATGTCTAATCAGTCTAGCTATAGCTATAGGAATATAATAATAAATCTACTTATTTATTTTTTGAAGTGTGCTTTACTTAATTTTCTTCAGCCTTACAATGTGGATGGAGGGATTATGTAAGAACATATTATTAAGTAATTTATGTTTATTTTATTTTATTTTACATTTTCTATTGCATAGTCCCTTCTTCTTCATCTCTCTTTTTCTAGTTGTTTTGAAATATTCCGATTTTGCTGACTAACACTTCTGCATATAAATTCCAATAGACTAGATTGTATCTAAAAAAAAAAAAAAATGTGACATGATGAAGGGATTACATCCACTAAATCCTTCAAATTATTTAATTATTTTATAATTTTCATTGTTTCAAAAATGCTTTTCCTTGACAACTTTTAAGTAAAGTATTTATATATATTCATCTCAACTATATATCTTTTTTTTTTGTTAGCTAAATGTTTCATTCTATCAATGGATGATTACATGCTTGTATTGATTCTAAATGGCATAGTTTATAATTGTCTATAAAGTTTTTAAATTTTTAATATCGAGTTGTTTAGTAGTCTTAATTTTCTTTTTTTCATATCTATTTCTTTCTTATAATTTTTTTAACAGTTTAGAAAGAAGAGTTGACACAAATATTACAAGTGGATAAAATAGCATATTATTTTATAAAGATAACTAAATGTGTTTGTATAATTGCAACTGCCCTCAAAAAATCTATTATAGATCAGATATCTGTAATTTTAAATTAGGTGATTTCAACACACATGATAGCACATATGTTCTGATATGCTATAGGTACATTTTAAACTTCAAAAATTCTAAAGCTCACTATTTCAGTTCAAAAATATAAATTCACAAAAAAAATAAGAGAAAAAAATTTCTAGTCAATATTTCAACACTGACCTCGGTATATTTTTCCAGTTTGAGGACACACGTTAACATATGGCCTAACGGTTACTACACTTCATCACGTTGAGGGATCGGCTAATCGCATGACCATCGAGCAAACTTACCAACCTAACCCAGTTTTCACCTCGACATGTCTTCAGTTTCCGTTAGCGGAAAATAATCAATTTTCCCACCACGCGGTCGTTGTTTGCAGTTTTAGGAAGCCTCCAATTATAACTGATGGTTAATTCAGCTGCTTCCTGACCGGCCTCCTTGAGCGGGTCGTGAGAAAGGGCTTGCATGTAAATTTCAACATGGCACCAGACCCTAATCAGTCATTCCGCCATTTTGTAACGAAAACCCCTCATTTACTCCATTTTACCTTGGCTTTAGCTGATAAATTTCCTCCGTTGTATCGATTCGTTCAAGTCGGATGTTTCGCCAAGGGAATCGTATTCAATTGTTCAGAAAACTCCTTACGTGTATCAAGTGTGAAACGAGATTGCCAATCCCATTGAATTTTTTTATTTTTTTTTATGCATTTATTGAAATTCACAACTGTATACAATGTAAAATATGGTACATCAAGTAAATGTGATGACAGATAAAAATGACACTTCACTTGTTTTTAAAGCACCTACCCATTGGTAGCACTTATAAAGGTTCTTCATAATGAAGTTTTATATTATAAGGTCCCGAGGTCATCTTCTTTTCAGGCGCCTCGGAGGATTATCTGGAATGGAATGAGAAGCAAGTTGTGATACTAATGGATTTGAATGGTTGTGGAGTTTGCTATGAAAGGATTGGTATCTGGTTTGAGCTAAGTCAGAAACGTAAGGTATATTAAGGTCTTTGTGGATAAGTTTGTTTGTGACGAAGTAAGAAGCATTTAGGATCTTTCTAAGGATTTTGGATTGTAAGGATTGGATGGTTTAGTGGAGCCCCAAAGCTCAATTCCGTATGTCCAAATTGGTCTAATTATTGTTATGTAAATGAGTCTTTTGTAATTAATTGAAAGGTTGGAACGTCCATTGAATTTAAATACACTTAACAGTTAAAGTTGATGTATACAATTATATAAATAAATTTGTATATAATATATATAGGTATATAAGAACACTGGTCTTCAAATGCCGAAAGGAAAACAAGATCAACATTTCCTAAATCTATTTCTTTGTAAATAAATTAAAAAAATTGAGAAAAAAAAATAAATTAAAAAATATTTATAAATAACTTATGTTAGTAAATAAAATAAATAAATGGAGGATTAGAAAAAAATATATAAATAACCAGCTTAATTTCAGTGTAACATCACCACAGAATGTCGCTCTTTAATTTTAATACTATGTTTCACTAACCCTTAATCACCTTAAAACATCCAAAAGGATGATATTTTGTAAAACTACATTTAGATCCATTATATTTTAACAATAAATGTATTAATGTACTATTTTATTTTTAAATAAATATGTTTTGAAGTTAAAAAAAAAAAGGCTTAACGAACCAGAAGGTGCCAACACCACCAACTGTTGACCACACACCTCCCTTATCTTACAGGTCGGCCATGACGCAATCCTCCCATCTACATCTTGGTCTAGCCCTCGGTTGTTAATTTATATTTAATATTATATTTATATTATATTTACCGGATATAACTCGCGTAGTTCTGCATTGTGAAGACTTCAAAATTATCCGGTATCTTCATCCTTTGTTGGGCCAAATATTCTACGCAATACTTTATTTTCGGAAACATTAAGGCGTTTCTCCCTTAACGTATGCGGCCATGTTTCACATACGTAGAAAACTGTTGGTAGGATAATAGTCTTATATATCCTAATTTTTTAATTTCTTGAGATTAAGCACAAATTGAGTAGTTTTGCGACCGAGAAACAACAAGCATATCATAGAACTTACAATTGAATAATTTTAACTAATAATTAAAATTATATTTTTTTATCGATAAAAATATTGTATTGATGTATGCAATTGATTATTATTTCTTCAATGATATCTTCACGCATAGCTGTAATTTTTAACCTGGTTAAAATTTCAGCAATTTGGAGTTTATAAATAAATCTTTATTTTAGAAATAAACATAATTGTTTTTTCTCAGTCCTTTAAAATTACATATACATATAAATTGTTTTGATTAAATGAAATGTTTTTATTGCGAGGAAATAAAAAACATTTCATTTAATTCTTTTTTTTTTTTAATTCATATCAAATAATATTCAACATAGCATTTTAATAATATATGTAGATTTATAAAAAATTTTAATAGATAATAATTTTTAAAATAATTTAGATCATTTATTTGTTAGATGTTTTTATATAATTTTCAATTAAATTAATATATATATATATATATATATATATATATATATATATATATATATATATATATATATATATATATATATATATATATATAGATAGATAGATAGATAGATAGATAGATAGATAGATAGATAGATAGATAGATAGATAGATAGATAGATATAAAACACCCACTTTCAGTATTTTTTTAATTTCCTTATTAAAGATTGTTATTCGGCCCTTCTAATCTTCCTGAATTACTTTTAAAAAATTTGATAATGGTAATTGATGTTAGCTGGGAGCAGTTTTGAAAAATATACTTTATTGATTAGTGTTTGTTGCATTGAATATTTCGGCATGCTGATACTTCAGTCGTAGTTGAGACTATTGTGTGAACTACTCCAATTTTTACAAATATATCGTAATAATTTAGAAATCGTTTTACAAATATCTTAACAAATTATAATTAACGCTGCGAAATATTTTTAGTGAGGGTATCATTACCTCAGTGTAACTATTGGGTTGTCCGGAAATTAACGCAGACTTACATACTTTCTTGTTTTATTTAAATTACCCACTGTTTAATAAACTATTTATATTTTATAGACTACTTTTATTTGGAAAAAAAATTATCGTTATAAAAACTTTGGAGATTAGTAATGATTCAGTCTCAACTCTAGCCTACTTGCTACTATATGTTTTTAAAGGACTTGGATGATTTTGAAATAGTGAAAAATATGTTGATAAAAAATTAAGAAATCAGAAATGGTTACTGATTTAAACTTGTATTCAGAGAAGTTAAACACGTTGGCATAAACGTTTTGAAAGGAATAAACCGTAATTTGATTAAAACAATTTTTTTTTTTTTTAATCCTAGTTTTACTTTTAAAAAATAACTATTTTCATTGAAAATTAAAACTTAATAAGTAAAAGATAATAAAATTATGTTAATATTGATACATACTACAATAATTAAAACTTAAATACAATATTTTATATCATGCACACATATGCAGTATATAATTAGGTATATTTTAATGAACAAAAAATTCTGAAATGTTTTTTAGAAACGAAAAAAAAGCTACGATGGTGATGTGCCATATCATTTACTGGGTACACACCATACAGGTCATATTTTTCACAGAAAATCTACTAATCTAAAGATTTTTTTTTTAACTATAAGTTTTTCTAAACAGAATTGACGATTCCCATAATCTGTCGTTTTATCTTATCCAATGAGGTAATGTACCCGGTAAAGTTGAGTAAGGTAATCTACTGTAACATTTATCAATATGAATTTACGAATGATTGTTGTTAAATCATACCTGAATGGGTTTCAATGAATGACGTTAGTACGTGGGGTAGGCCAATTACCGGTAAGGATCTAATTTCACCCTTTCACTCCTAAACGCTGCCAATCGAAAACCTTTATTGAGATAGAACGCTATTGTACTCCAATATTTAGCCGTCACTTCCTGGGTGGGGAATGGCATTAGTGGCATTCCAGGTAGGACATCCTCCACAGCGTCGAGTGGATCCTTACAAGGTGCTGTCCCTTCTTATTATGCCACCGTTATAAAAGTCGGGACAATGGAGCGGAGTTTGTTCGCCGGAAGGGCAGGTATTATAGCGATAAGGGTTCGGCTAAATTACATCTGGCGGAGGAGTACTTCCAAAGGGCCAAGTTCTTTATTAGAGGCTGAGGGATGAGCCTCCGGAGGTTGCCCTGGGGGTTTTTGTTGAGCCACTAATACAGGAAGCTGCCCCGTTGTAATTAGTGACTAAGGACCCTCAATTATCGTCTCTCAACAATCCCTGCCCAATTAGGGGGCTCCCGCCAAATGAGAACCTGATGATGCATGGAGTGATGCACAACTTGGGACCTCCAGACCACCCTTGATGAGTAGTCTTATTGCCATCCTACACCGCCCTCCCATCCCTAGGATCAACAAGTACCCCTCTGAGATAATATCTGTTCTAATTCATAGTAGGTAAGTTGGAGGGTGTCTCATTGTAAGTTCAACATGGCCGGAAGCTTTGTGATTCATTGTCTAATAGTAGACTTAGGGGTAGGCGCTTACTTAATACTGCAGTTCAGATTACTCCAGATCCAAGTACATTATTCATGTAGACAATTCATAATATGGTATAAGATATTCTTTAATCACTTACGTAAATTGACATGCTATTTACAAATAACATAATATTGTCATGTTATATAATACCGCTATATAAATATTATAAATAACTTTTTGGACATTATGCTTTAAATTAAAACAAACTATTAATACCCGACATTAGAAAAACGTTTAAAGTACCTTTTGTTTAAAACATAAATTTAATATTTTTTATACAATCAAAATTCCTTGAGAGACAAGTAAATTACAGAGCGCTAAATTAAAATAAAAATTCTTTAATTCAGGCTTAAACACTAATAGTTTTTTTGTCTAATGGGGCTTCAAAAAATCTTAGTACTCCAACTAGAGCAGGTACGACACGTGTTTTTACAGCACATCAACATTTTCTTATGTGAGTTGTAAGGTCGAGATTTGTTTTATGGGTTCACCTCCTAACGAAAAAACTTGCAGGGTCTGATTTCCAATTGGTAACGAATAAATTTTAAGACGAGCTTAATACATAATTACTTTTCTACTTAATTTTTCAGACTGGTAATATGATTATTTACTCTTAAATACATTTGTTTATATCTCATATTATTCAATTAGCTATGAAGAAGACCAGGAAATCGAAAAGAAAAAGCGAGACACTGGGTGTGAGTGTGTTGAGTGCTATCAGAATTATCAGTTCATATGTCAATATGCCATATGAATATGTCAATTCCTAGTAAAATTAATAACTCTCGGGTAAAAGAATATGAAGGTTTTTGAAATACAACCTTACTATAATAAATTAAAAATTGTTAATTCAGAAAAATAATGCTTCGATTCCAAATATCAATTTTCTTTTCGATTGATTCTTGACAAAAGTATCCGTATTGAGAATCGATGATCCAACGTCGATCCAGGGTATCTATCGAAACCGTTGACGTTATCTATAGTTTTTTAGTTGATACATCGGTATTTATTATACATAATTTCTTCTATTTAAGAAAAAAGAAAATAAGATATTTTTTTGTTTTCAATAAGAGATCCATTCTTTACGTATTTGTTCAGCAATGATTGGTACAGAATTTAAAACAATCTCTTTGAAAAAAATAGCATTGCTCTTGAAAACCAAACGTCTAATTGTTGTTGAAATGTATTCGTTATTGAAAACTAAAGAAACGGTTATAATCTTAAACTGCTAAAGCTAAAACAGTAACGAAACAATTGCAGCCAGAAAAATGAATATTTTGGTTATTATTTGAAGAATTTTTTATCACAGAAAAAAAAATTCATTTTTTTTATATGTTCATACTGGTATTTTGCAATTAAAACTGTTAAAACAACATTAAGATAAATGTCAATGCTTTATACCATCAACTGCGTTAACTGAAGGTTTTTTTTATAAATTTGAGACTCCTTAAGTGATAAATGAAATCTAGAACTTTTGGAATGTTTATCTTCTTAAATCAAAATCAGTAAAATTAAAAAATGAATATTTTACACTAACATACTTATATAATAGATGTTATAGATAATAAATGATATTTGTTTTTTACTAATTTATTTGTATAATAAAAATTAAGTTTTTGGATAGAGTTGGTTTGATTTTTTAGCTAACATATGGACGCAACAAAAATTTATTTTAAGCCGAGTTGTTTGTGTATTTTTTTTTTGTATCTGTGCCGGCCGGTATCGAGATTAGGAAAAGAATTATACCGAGCCAACATTAGTATATATAGATCCAGAAATATCTTTAAAAAATAATATATCTATCGATAATATCGAGGTTGTTAGTTGGTTTTTCAATAAAACCAATTGATTCATAAAAACTTGATTTTTAAATTCTGAATCTAAAAAATTCATCAAAATTTCCATTTATCCAGTCCTCTGGATTAGTATTGTGTTTTATATTGAAAAACGTTACTGATATTTGTGTTTGTGCTCTATTTTAATCTAAAATTATACAACCTCGGTGTACAATATTCTTTAAAAAAATGTTTTGTTTTTTTAATCTTTCAATTGATTCTTTATTAGTTTACAACTTTAAATTTCTGACATTTATGACCTGTTATTGATCATTTTTTAGGTCATCATAATTATACAAAGTTATCATTTTTTTAATATTTTCTATTGACAGGCAAAGTAATTCTAGGAGAACTGAAGGGGAACAACAAGAATCTGAAGCATTCCTTCGACAGTACTTTGGTCACGGTACGATGGGAGATTGAAGGAATCCGACCATACCTGAAGCTCATGAGAAAAACCCTCCTCAACGATATTAAAGAAAACAGAAGAATTTCTCGGCCGAAGCTGTTTGTTGATGCCGCTTAACCTGGCAGTACAAACAGAAGTTGAGGACAGGTTTTGTTTAGAAAAGAGAGGGTTTGTGTCAAGGAAGTTGTTTTTCCTCGGGTCGGTAATAGTCTTATGCGAGGACTTTCCCACAAACCCATTTCCCACGAGCTTCCTCGAGGAAATTCCATTTACGGATTTTATTCTATTCTCTTACTTTTCAAAAAACTTCAGATCAAATTAGCATAAACCTTGCTGTACAAGAGGTTCCCCATAAAATAACAATACTTTTCTTATTTTCAACAGACTTTATATAGGAATTTGAAGCAAATAGAGATGTATTCTTTCGAATAGTTTAAATTAATTTAAACGAACTATTTTACTGGCCTTTGTTCTATTATTTATATACTCTAAAAATATTTGTTACGAGTTTGAATAAACCTTATCAACTTTCTAAAAATTCTTTACTTGGTGTAGTTTAAAGACAAGTTCTACTTAGACATTGTGGATGTTGTTTTCAGCAGAAATGTTTAATACCGAAAGGTGAAAGATATTTCTAGACTCGAATAACACTTTAGTCTTCGGAGAGTTAGTTCTTGTGGAATATGTAAAGAGGAGTTTGATTACATCACTCTATCTAAAGGTTGCTATTACTACTTCACGTTTATTTATAAAAGAAGATAGCAAGCTATCTTGAAATCCCAAATAAATCAAGCAACACATTCGTTTACAACGGCCGAAAAATCTGGCAGGTTTTATTTGCATTTATACATATTATTGAAATGCATATACATATTAGGCATGTGTAGATTTGTTTGATTCTCGAGGAAAATATTGTTACAAAGAATCTACCATTTAAAATGGACTCTTAGGTATCGATATGTACGAATGATGTTCCGTTGATGGTAGGCTGATAGTAAGATAATAGCCCAGTCAATGAAGGTAGGAAATAAGCTTTGTCGCATCTAATTAGGGGAAAGCTGAATTTTTGCGGAATGTTAGTACATAAAGTTAACACTAAAAAACCACAAAAACCACCCCTTCAGCAACATTAAAAGAACAGATCTGAGGTTATATGCCGACAGCTCAATAACTAATTATGGTATCGGGGTGTTCTTTTTTATTTTTTATTTTAATTTTAACAATATTAGAAAAAATATACACTTTTTATGTAGATAGCTTAGTTTCACCGTAATACTTAATCATATACAGAAAACTCTCACTACGAGAAACAAAAAGTAACTTCAACAAATTATAGATTTTTATCATTACGTCTTGGAAAGAAATATGTAAAACAAAACTTATAGATAGTACAATTGGCTTTAAAATGGTGTGTCTCATAACGCTTAATGTTAAAACTATACCTTCATAGAGAGCAGTGAAAGAGTAATGGACACCGTGCCGCCGCGGTCCTAGCAGGGTCATGCTGAGGTGCACAGATGCATATAATGCTGTTCATGATCATGAATGGTCATTCAGTTAAAATCAAATCAAATTTGCAACAACTTCCATTTTAATCCTTTCTTGCCCATATGATAATTTTAAAGCTACGGGGGAGGGAAAAATAGAAGACTTGAGGTAAGTCGCCGTTCTCCGGAATGACACTTTTGTCGGTACTCAATTGGCTATAACTCCGAAACTATTTGTTCAATTCAAATTTTCATTTTTTTCATTAGAAAGCTGGGTTAAATTTACTATAAGAACGCATTTATTAAATGTTGATAAAGTCTCGTAAACATAAGCTCAGTACCCCGTACTTTTGTGGAATTCACGTATATTTTGGCACATTAATCAGATTAACACCAAAACTATTTGTCCTATCTAAAATATCAAATATATAAATGAATTTTCGATTGAATTCCGGAAAATATTTATTGGAGCCCACTGAACATTTTGCCAAAACATACACATTTAACGTTTTGGAGTAGGTATTTCATGGATTTCCATCAGAGTTAAATATATAGGGTCTAATAGCAAATTTAACCAGCTTTTATATGAAAAAAATAAATTTGGAATCAAACGAACAGTTTTGGAGTTATAGCGAAAAAATAGTAGATCCACAATAGTGTACTCAGCGTGCTGCCATGGGTGTTTACGAGATTTTATCAAAATTTATGAGATATATGCTTAATTGAGACAATTAACAATAAACATAGTGCTGCTCAACTTTATTGGGTTGCTATAAACACAGCATACTCATCTATCCAATTAAAGACAACACTGTAATTTATAATTTAGTTATAATTATATAATATACTACTTAATATTACCTAATACTAGTCAAACTAATAACATTTTTTTTTTCTTTTTCCCCCTTTTTTCTTTTTTTTTTTCCTTTTACCCTTCTTTTCCTCTTTCACTTTATTCTTTCATTTTATGTTATCCCCCCCCCTAATACTCACATATCTACCACACATCCATATACGTAAATGCACATTTAATAACTGTACATTGCAATGGGCCATGCTATGCACCATGTATGTGAATAATTCCCAGGGTGTCCAATATTATATTTTCGGCCATTATCGCTATATCCCTCACCTCCACGCCAAAGTCCTCCAAAAAGCTCCTTGTTTTTTTCCGGGATGACTCCGCGTGACCCAAACCATAATCCTTTCTCGGAGAAATCTCTATTTCCGAATGTCTCGCGGAATTTCTCTTTGAGGAAAGGGATACATTTTTCATAAATATCCATTTTCTCCCTTTCTACTTCCCCTGATTGATCGAGGTTATTATTTTCATACCTTACAGTAGGATCCACTATGACCGCTGTCCGTCCGTTCTTCGGAAACGCGACAATATCCGCATACCTCGTGGACCCGTTGGTATCGATGCAGTATACCTCGTCAAAGCAGGTAAAGCCTTTATTCTTGAGGAGCCTTATCAATTCATTCTTGACCCTGTGGTGACGGCGTGTGATCAGGAGTGAGTTGTTGGGACATTTTCCCAGCACATGGGCTGGTGTTTCGGACTCTTTGCCGCACTTGCGACGAAGGGACCCAACCTCTCCTATCTGTCCGCTGGCACCTGGGACTCCACGCAGGGGTGCATAATTGATGTTGAGTTTTAGGGCGTTGGTCCATTCAGACCCCGAAAGTATTTGTTTTTCACAAATATATCGATTAGCTCTCGGCGTCTCCTTAAAATGAGGTACACCAACGCCCTGCCACCTGCAATTGGACCATTCCTCAAAAGCGCCCTCTCCCAGCGACCGTCGTAGAGCTCTCACGCTTCGGTGGCTCTGATCTACACCTTGTATTCTACACCTTAATGTCTCTTAGCACATTCAGTAATCTCTTTTTCATAATGGAATGTGGACTGGAACAGAGCGTCCGGAACATTAGACAGTCGCTGAGCAATGGACCAGTGCTGCAGAGTAGCCTCCCATTGACAGCGGATCAGTCCTAACCCACGGTACCTCCGCGGAGCGTAGAGCATCGCAGTTGAGGTGTTCGAAGGGAGTCCGACAATAGCCTTAATGCTCCTGCGGATCATCACATCTATACCATCCAACAACGTAGGGCTGAGCTCTGTAAGGGGTGCAGTCTGGAGAGGATATGCCAATCCGGGAAACACATATTGATTGACAACATTGAGCTTTTGTTCCGGTTTAAGTAGGCAAGAGGTTACTAATTTATCTAAATTTTTATTTAGTTTTTCTATTGATTCTTCACTAAACCCTAGCTCTCCCGAGAATGTGCTTACCAAGTATTTAATAGAGTCATCTTCCTTTGCCGTGTGGATGACATCTCCATTCTCAAGAGAGAGCGTCATTGCTTGCATCTCACCCCCATCCAACACAATGCCCATACTTTTCTGTGGATTTACAGCCAGACCAATCTCCGCCAGTATCCTTTGGGTGCTATCTATAATTCTCTCTGCCGCCTACTTATTACGTGCAGAGACCGCCTGATCATCTGGAAATCCTGTGAGGACCACACAGTCTTGGTCCTCTCTCAGCTTGTACCCGTAGTGTCTTGAGAAATCATGATCACAAAGGTCTTGGTACAGATGATCAATAGCTGTTAAACAGTTAAACAGCGAGGGAGAGAGCGGGCCGCCTTGGGGAACTCCTCGCAGTACATTGATCTGGCTAGTAGAATGAGCTCCAACAGTTACTTTAATTTTGTTTGTGAATAGGAGTGCAGCGATAACATTTCTCAGGTCCAGTGAAACACCTCTTGCTTCTAACGATCTAACAATGTGATCGTGCCCAATGTTGTCAAAAGCGCCAACAACGTCAAGAAAGACCACCGCATAGTCATTTTCCTTATTTTTTTGCGTCTTTTATGACTGCGTCAATGATTCTTGCGCTTGCGTGTGCTCCCGGAAAGCCCCTAATAAAACCTCTCTGATTCCTATGGAAGATGACCTGCTTTCTCAGTTCCTGGTCCAGAACTTTTTCTATGATTCGGCGCCCGATAGAGTATATAGTAATGGGTCTCCATGATGGAATATTTTTAACATCGCCCTTACCCTTGTATATTAAGATTGTGCGCCCTTGACGAATAGGTTCTGGTATATAGACCACTTTCAGCATGATCTCCGCTATTGTCTTAATAATGTGGGATACATCATAGAATTTTATCGTGCGGATTAAGACCCCGTCAGGCCCCGTTGGTGTGTCCAGTGACGTAGATTTAATGGCTTTTCGTATTGCCTGGACAACAAGATTCATGACATTTGGCATCGGGGCACATTTTTCAAAATCCGCACGTCTGCAGGAGTTCACTTGCTCAAAGAGGTTTCTAAAATGGGCATCGATTTCGGTGATCTTTAAGGGACATTGCTTAGGGGCATCGGCATTCATTATTGTCTGGACAACCTTCTTTCTTCTGTTGTAATAATTGTACTGGGCCATCTCATATTGATATTGTTCTTGCCGACGCCCTCGCTCTGCTTTATTTGCTCTCTGCGGATTCGAAGTTTTACTAGCACCCTTGTCTTCTATATTGTTTTTTCTTTTTTTTTCTTAATTTATAAAATTTAATTGCCGGGTGCTGTGGGCCTGGAAGTTCTGCATTAATATTATTAAAGAACTTGAGAAATTCAACGACGGCTGCAGCGAATTCCGCAGTTTCCATATTATTTTGGTTACAAAGATTTTTGAACGTGGCAGACCATTTAGCAATGCCCTCCTTAATTTCAGGTATCTCATCCTCTCCATTTTTTGGGCCCACCACCTTAGTCCTCCTTAAAGTATTATTATTGGCCTCCCTGGGATGCTTCTTGGCAATATGGGTTCCAAGGCCTTTCTCACCCTTGAATGACCAGCCACAAATAGGGCAGACTGAATCATCAGACTCTTTCTTCTCGGTTGACACCAGCCTCCGTGGTTTCAGTGGTTAGTTTGGGTAGCTTAGTGAATACATCCTCAATAGGAACCGTTTTGCCCAATACCCCTCCTTCTTCATCACTCCATTCTACTTTAATAAGCTTTTTTTCGCCTCCTCCTTTGGTAGGCACCGATATCACGGAGGCAACAACCGCTTCCTAAGTAGGCCCTTCGGTCCTCGAAACCCATACTGTTTGGCCAATCTCAAAATTGTTATCATTCTGTTTATCTGTTACCTGTATCATATTAGGCCAATTCCAGACAATCGCAACCAACACACATACATGTTCAGATCCCTGAATTAAAAAAATAAAAAATCAACATAAATGTGCACATATACGTATACTCACATATGAAAGTATCATAGTAAATTTAATTGGTTTTCAGATGAAAAAAAATTATTTCGAATCAAACAAATATTTTTGGAGTTATAACGTTAAATATGCCGAAAAAAACGAGATTTCATAACAGTACGGTTTTCTCAGCGTTCAGGCATGTTTTTTACGAGACGATTAAACTTTAATATATGAGTTCTTATAGTAAATTTAACCTGCTTTTTAATGAAGAACATTTGAATCGGACAAATAGTATCGGAGTTATAGCCAAATGAGTACACATGAATATATATATATATATATATATATATATATATATATATATATATATTCATTTATATACATATATATTATACAATAAATAAAAGCCTAATTATTATATTAAATAAACGATATAGAATCAATATAAACCCTTATATATTTTAGATATGCCTATATTCTACAGTATTATATACTGGAGTAATACAGTACTACATCGTCCTTTATTACCCCTCACCGCTCAAGTCCTGAGCATCTTTTGCTATAGAGCTGTCACTCAGCCTCTACTGGCTTTTGACACCCGTGACAAAGTTAAAAGAGCACCATTTAGATGTCCTGAAATCTTTCTTAACCTATTAGATTCAAAGTTACACTAGCTGAGTTAGTATCATATCTTGTATACTGAATGGCATAATTTTAAATTTTATATGTGTTTCTCCATTACTCATTGTATTTTATTTATAATTTTTTGATCATATCGTTGATCCGGAAGAAGACTATCACACCTAAAAAATTATTAATTTTCAGAATGGGCAATGAATGATTTAAACAATCATTTCTTGCTTGTTTTCTTAAGCAAGCAGGATTATAATGTTCCGCCAAATAAAAGATAAAACATAGAGAAGAAGCTGGAGGCCTTTGAATTGTGGCTTTATAGGCAGATCCTGAGAATACCTTGGATCCAGAGGGTGACGAATGTAGAAGTGTTGAGAAGAATGAACACAACACCGAACTTAATCAAGATAGTGAAATCCCGAAAACTGCAATATCTAGGACATATCATCAGACAGCTGCAAAAAATACTTCAAGGGAAAATCGACAGCAAAAGATGTCCTGGAAGAAGACAAATATCTTGCTTTGACAACCTCAGATGCTGGTTCAGTATGTCTTCAACGGAACTTTTCCGCATTGCTACCGATAAGAGAAGAATAGCCATCATGATCGCCAACATCCGAAGCGGATAGGCACCGAAAGAAGAAGAAATAAAAGATTCTTCAGACAGGACATAGTTTTAATACATATTGGTAAATTTTTCCTGGCTTAAAGAATTAATTAATACAGTATCAGTTAACTCTTCTTAAAGAATTTCACTTGAAGTACGCATGATGGTATAGAAGAAGACAAGACGGATCAATGAATTGTTTGCCACTGTTTATGAAATTTATTCGAAGCATGGCTTCGAATGTTTAACATCCAGTTATATATGGATATATTTATTGGCTGTTACTATTAGATGTTTAATAAGGTTTTTGAGGTTCAGTCAATAAATAAAAACAACTATTTTGGCGTTGCTTCGAGATTATATTGTTTTCATAACCATGCCCTACAGTGAAAAAACAGGTTACAATAAAACTACACAGATTATTTTAAAACATAAAATTACCTACAATATTAATATATAAAAACATGCGTTATAATATAGACTACATATAATTACAAAATATAGATGAGAATGAAACTACTTACAAGGTTACTGGTGGATATGCTACTACTAAATATAACAATACTAGTATACAACTGAACAGGGGAATTTATGAAAAAAAAAAAAAAAAAAAAAAAAAAGGTTAGGGGTAAAGATTTACAATGTTTTTCCGTTATTGCTGAGTAATACATGGATAAATGGTTATTGGTTTATGTTGGATATAATTATAAATGTATATATATTATTATGAATGTATTAAATTGAAATAACATGTGATGAGATTTAGGACGTCTAATTTTTTGTTTATTGCGCAATTTTTAAATTCTTCTATAATTATCATTTCTTTAATATTTCGTTTAAAATTATTTTGTTCATGGTGGATAATTTTAAGGAATTAAATTTTAAAATGTTTTCTCACTGTAGGACATCATTATGAGAACAATATAGTAAGAAAACTATAGTTCCTCAACCATTCTATATCGCGTGATAAAGCCCACAAGTCAAACATTTTGAAACAAATCAATAAAACATTTCAACTTGTAGCTATTTTGGGAACCTTAGAAAATCTTTAATAGTTTTTAGTAACCAGAAAAATTCCTTGAAGTGCCACTACACCACACCTTGAGAAATGGCTTGCAAAATTTTACTTTGTGGTTTACCAAGATAATGTCAATTTTGTCGATACTTGTCAAGTCCTCAGTTGATTCACTAGAATGGCATCCCATCTTTATTTTAGAACAGAGAAAAATCACATCCTCCTTTTCGAAAATAATTCATACGTTCATAAATGACGATATTTTTTTTTTTACAGTAAAAGTCTCGTAACTGTCAACTTTTTGATATATTTATGACTAATAAGGGAGTAGTTCGTTTCATTTTTACTGCTTCTCATTTGCTTCACCTGTCCTTGCCCTGTCGATTGTCCTCGGAGGGTCATTAAGCACTCAAATGTTTCTTTTAATATATAAATCAGATCTCTTCGACAGCAGCTAATCTCAAATCTTATTTAACAATCCGTTTCAATATCCGGATGCAATAACTGGCTTAATTAATTGTCCTTACATAAATATATATTAAAAAAAGTGTAAATAATAATTTATTTATTTTTTAAAAATAAAAATGGTTCTTTACAATAATTGCCAGATATTCATTACATGCTAATACCTGAAGTATTACATTGGCATCCTATGCTAAATGTATGAAAATATTGTAAGTACCATATATTGTTAAAAGTACAAATTTAATTTTATTAAATTTAATATTGTACAATAAAAACAACTACTTAATTAAAATTTATCTTGATGATTAAAATACAATCGAACACTATATTATAACAGAGTAAGATCATTACTAAAACACTTGAAACTTGGAAATACATGGTTAAGCCTAAATAAAAAAGCAATGCAGCTGATCCTAAAACTTTTTATTTTTCATACATTCAAAAGATTTGTTTATGGATTAAAAGACATATAGATCCCTATTTAAAAAAAAAAAAAAAAAAAAAAAAAAAAAAAAATTAATTTTAGAATACACAAAAACGTCAAAGCTATAATTATAATGGGTTGGGGCAAAAATAATCCATGTTTTGAATTTTCATTTTGTTTACGTAAGTCCTTTCAAGAATGCAATGATAATCTTCCATTCTAGTGTTACGTTATCTAAGGAAGTGCGGCCAGAAACTAAATCATTAAACATCAATATACTTTGGGGTGAATGAAGCATCAATGAATGTACTGTGCGGCAATGATCCAAAAAAAATTCTTCCTAGAGATTTTGAATTCAAAGTAGGCCTTCTGTTATTGATAACGACCATCTGAGGTCTATGGTAGCAGAAAACTCTACTCGGGACATTGCGAGAAAAGTTTGTGTTGATTATAAATCATACAAAATTATGATAATTTATTTTTGTCACATAAAAAAACCGGTATCATTTTTGCACTCACCCAAATATAAAGTAACAGCAATACTTAATAAAAAAAATTAAAGTTTAAAAAAAAAAAAACTAGAAAAACACGCTTTTATAAAACCTAACTAAAAAACTAAGTGTAGTGAACAATTTACAGCAGTCAGACCTTTTAATTATTAGAGTTCAAGGTTCGAAACTAATTTTCCGGTACTGTTGGTGATTTGTTTGCAAATTTAACACAGTTTATCCAAAGACAACCACCAATTTTCGGTCGGATTAGCTGTTTCTGTGTAATAGACTCTTAAACATGACCAAAACTAACTTTCAGTTAAAGTTGGCAAAATCCGTCTATGTTTGACAATCGATTGTGGCTGAATACCTTAATCAAATTCAGCTTAAGAAATGTCTTTAGACCCACAATTTAACAAACTTTAATTTTGTAAATAAAACATTTTTCGATTGAAAGGTTTTTCCTATTTCTTTTTTTCCAAAATCAGAAAAAGTTGAAAAATTTTGTTGTTGTTTTTTGCCCCCAAACATTTTCCCCTTATCAGGTTTAGTTACATTTTTGATATTTTATTCTCAGTACCCACCTACACCATAATAAATCATAAAACCTACTACTTCACTAAGTGGAAACTTTAGAACAATGTTTTGCAATTGTTGTATTGTCATTAGTCCTTGAAACGTGTGCAAATTTTCAAGTCAGATTGCTGGAAATGGGTGAAAATTACTATGAAAGATAAAGCATATTAAACCGTTTTTTATTTCCTAAAAGTTACTTAAGTTAAATATTTTAAATTATAAAATATTTATACATATTTTGCAACTTTGCAAATAATAATATGTGAATTATATACTTTTATTCGGTTTGCAGAAATAATGATGGACGAAACTTATCGTTGAAAAAAAAAAATTATTGACAATGAAGTTAGTTCAATGTATTAGAGAATGATAATATTTATACATAAATGAAAAAAAAAATTGATTATCATAATACAGTTGTATTATATTGTTATCTATGTTTGTTTTTTTTTTTTTTTTTGTTTTTTTTTTTTTGTCGTTAAGGGCTCGAATGACAAAGCTGTGAAACGTCGCGCATTATTATAAATATAATTTCTGAATAAAAAATTAATGCTTGAAAGATACTATTGCTTATTTTCCTAATAAAATATTTATTTATATATATATATATATATATATATATATATTTTTTTTTTTTTTTTTTTTTACATATTTTACGCCCACATTGGAGCACTTAAATCCATACATTTGAGTATTCTACTTAGACTTCTTCTTCTTCTTCTTCTGCTCCCAGAACTTTCTCATCCTCTCCGACCTGGCTGCCCTTTGTGTGTCCGTTATAGTATATTGTTTCCGTTTAACTGTTTTTAGTTTGAGACTTATACTTTTATTCTTCAAAATCATCTTCTCTTCTCTGTCTTTGATTTGTTCTTGAGTTATATCTAATTCTTTCAAATCATCCTGAACTTCTTTGAACCAATTATTATTTATTTTATTTTTCAAAAAGTCTTTAAATAGTTGTTTCAATATCCTGGTTTCCGGTAGTCTTGATATATGACAAAAAAAAGGAAATTCTTCTTTTACGCATTGTAGTTATTATTGACTCACATTCACTGTAGACTATGTTGTTAGGCAAAAATCTCCACTGTCTATCAACTTGGTGTATTTTTTTTTTTTTTTCTTTTTAATATAAAAGCAATTTTCTTTTTATTTTATTTATTTATTTACGTTTATATAACTTTTTTTTTCTGGTTTTATAAGTATTTTGTTTTTCATATTTGAGATATGTGTTATAAGTTTACTTATTATCTGTAATCCACTGGTGTTTTGAAGAGTTAAATATATTATGGATTGTATTCCTTAAATAGTTACTTTAGTTGACCTAAAATTTTTTTTTATTAATAAAGTTTCTAAATATGCATTTAAATGTAATATAAAAATAAATAATAATAAAATAAAAATAATAATAAATGTATTAATATTTCATACCCTGTTTCTTGCCTAGGTTTGTTACGTTTTCCTTCCGGCGGGCGTAAATTCTTATTAGGTGAGTAACGGGGGAAGTTGGGAACTTTTGAGCTCATAAATAAACTTTACACTGCTCTTCTTCTTCAGGGATTCCTGGCCAAAGAAACGGAAATAGCGGCAAAACCCGAGGTAAGAAAGGGGTTAACTACCCCCTGAAATATAGGGCAGTTAGAATAATTGAACAATTTAGCCCGGGGCTATAGAGACCACTTAACGTCTGTCACTGGGCCGGGCTAAAAAAGATACGGGAGGTGTGCAACAGGTGCCTTCGGCCTCTCCCACTCGCTGCTTGATAAACCCTTTATGGTCACTGCTATCTATGAATTTTCAAATAAACGCTTGACTGCTCGGATTTAGAGTCAGCGCTGAGTGGGTAAGTGTCATACATTTGTTAACCTGTTGGTTGGGCAAATCGGTCTTTCATTACTTATATATGTACGCATCCAGAAGCTAACTGATTCATTCCTTAACTGACAGAAGCAGACGGGAAAATTTCTTATATACTTTATTTCTATAATTATTATACTGTTTCATTCACGTTATTTCTAGTATGAAGCAAAAAAGTTATTATATAAAATATAATAAAATTATGTAATATGACCTAACCAAAGTTCCATAACAAAAAAAAAATATATATTTAGAGGAATGATTGATTAAATGTTTATTGTCACATGTTTATTTTATTTGTTTGAATAGATAGGCATAATTTAAGGAGAAAATTATAATTATTAAAAAAAGCACCCGGCTTTAGGGTGCTCAAAAACTCTAAAAAATGACAACATTCCAAGATAATCCGCTGTAAATCAGTGGAAATTGTTTTTCATGAACAACTGACCTCAAATCTCGATTCAACGCACCATAAAAACCTTATAATTTTATCAAAATTAAAAAATATTGAATTTTTACCGCTTTCGATGAGGTTAAAATTTTGAAATTGAGATTTCATCAACAATTTCTAACGACCATAACAACTGCTGCGTTCAACCGATTACAATACTAATAGCATCACTCGAATCAGCATGCATTATGATTTTTATCCATGTATATAACATTGGGATTACTCCAGATTTTAGTGGACAAAAACTGATGCGAATGAAAAAATCCGAGGTCAGCTATAAAAACTAAATTATACTCTTTATTTTTTCTCTATCGAAATTGAGGAATTTTAGCAGAAGTTTCTATTACATTTCTAGTTGGAATAATATTAATTGTGACGAGAGGAGGTTTTTTATTTTTTTCTCCTCATTTCATATCGTGTGAATGGATCCATAATGCCATCTATATTACTCATTTCTCTCTTTTAGGAAGATTGTAATACTTTATCAATAAAAAATATTATTCTGTAATAAGAATTTCATAAGCGCAGAAAGAAAATTTGGGCCCAGTACCTCTCAAGCCTAAGTACTTCCAAACATGGGGGATTCCACGTTGGTGAATTCTTTGGGGACCATTTGTTAATGTGACATCTCGAAACCGAAGACTATCCAAATAAGTCACATCAAGATAAATTCAAAAGTGATGAATTTCTTTTTAACTGCAATCAACGTGAATTTATTTTGTTATTGAAATTCGTGTTAGGAGAAGTTAAGCACACCCCCGGTAGATAAAAGCCTGAACTTTAAGTTGTCCACTTTACTTGAGTTGACTTGGGCTCTCAATCCAGGAACATCATTTGAAAAAAAAAAATTGTGTTAATGACGATAATATTTCTTACCATTAATTTTTATTTATAATAGATTAACCACGGGGGCGTGCTATATATAATTACAAAACAGCTACTAAAATAATCACAGCTTTGTTGCTCGTCTACATTATATAATGGTCTTCGATATCCATCATATAAAAATATGTATCATGCATGTCTAATACAGGACTCGTAACTTAACGAAGCCCGAATCGGTGATAGCAAAAGAAAATTGAACTAATATTATTCATTTCCTTAACCATTTCTTTCATTTATACTGTTGTATTTGACATGAATGTTATAATAGTAAAACTAACCATCGAAAAAGAAGAAGAAAAAAAGTGAAATAAAATACCTTGGCATGGATATTAGTTGCTGAAAGCAAGGGAGGTAAGGTAGAGGTCTTAAATAATACAGGCTGTTTTGCCTCTTCACATAGACTGTTCTATTGAAAGCAAATAGATCGAATGATGAAAGTGAATACTATAATCATGCGTGTCGGCAGTTATCGATCCATTATTACCAATATCACCAATCCAGCGATAGAAATATTTAAATTTATGGTATTTTTTTTTAGATAAATAACTTCAAAAGAAAGAAAAATTCTTCAGTATAATTTTATTTTTATTTAATTTATTTTTTTTTTTTTTTAAGAAGAACAAATGAAGAAACAAAAAATGAAAAGTTCGTGAAAATTACTGAGTGTATCTCTGCTTCAGGTATGCAGGAGATTATTTCAGTAGTAGCATGGTAGTATGGGTCAATAAGAGGTAGGTAAGTATTTTGAATTAATAGAATGTTTTAGACATATATTTTTATATAAAAAATAATACAAATTTGTAATGAAACACAACGGGAAAAAATAAATAAAAAAGTACAGTAAAAACCACATTTTTATTTACATAGATAAAATTAAATCTACAATGTGCTTCTATTCAGCATCATCTGGCATCATAACAGAGACGCTCTAAAATTTAGTGATGCTTTTACCAAAACGCTTGCTTGGCCAATTTAATGGATCTCAGTGACACATTTCAAAGATTGTATGTATTTGTTTAAGCTGCCTAATATGTTTCTAATAGTATGTTTCTAATAATATGTTTCTCATTTAAACTAAAATTAAAAATTAAAACCGACCCAGATTTTTGTTTAAATGATCAGATAAACATATCCAATAGTCCCAATTTAAATTTGTTTCCCATAGAAACGGAAAAATCCAACGGGTCATAAGGGAAATCCAATAGTAAATCACAAAAATTTAACCTACCTGCCCCCTTCCACTTCTAACGAATTCAGTGAGAAATCTATTTCTTTTTCAGTTACCTCTTAGACACCCTAAGGAGAGTGAGTACTGATGTTAGATTTCTTGTCTTACATTTATAAAAACTTGTATATTATCTAAGTAAAATAGTATTAATGTGTCGTAAAATATTTTGTATGTTATAGAACTGAAGATGAATGTTTAACATTCGAAACTAGGTTTCTAATAAAATAATCCCAATAAAAGTGGCAATTAATTCATCAATCCTAATAATAAAAGGTTTATTTAACAAAGACATTACATTCATAAACTTTATCAAAAAAGTATTTATTGTCTTTACAATAAATCAGAAGAAGTTGATAAGTACTAAAATATTATTTCAGCAAAGAATTTAATTTTTCTTTACTTGATTATTAGTTGACCAATCATACATCTCACTACCAAATGTTCCATGTAATTTCACATTGGCTATTTAAATAATTGAAGTTGTCAGATCACTTAAATATTTAATGTTATAAATAGTTTTGCTCGCTTAAAATAGATGAGTAAGCTCACATCTCAATGAAATATAAATTTGTTATCCAGGTGCCAGGAACAATGTCTGGCAACAGTCTTCGTTAAGTCTTTATCTTTAGTTATTTTTTAATTTCCTGTTGACTCATTTTATAAAAATTCGATTAACCGACGTCCATCAAACGTCAGCCTACTATTAACAATGAGACCCGGGCTCCAGGCTGCCCATACTCTTCGAATTCCGGACGAGCAGGTAAAGTCCAGGTAAAGAGAAAATGACTTCTGTGAGCGGTAATAAATTATACTATGACATGTTAATGGTGATTTGTGGTCTCTATAATAACCATACCATTAGGCCTAAAAGTGGTATTTAGCCATAGCGGACGCTAAACTAAAGGATCCAAACTAATTCTGAGTTATTTAGAAGCAGCATAGCGTCTGATGATCCTTCTCATGGCGACCAGTTACCGCACTAATATTCGTACAGAACTTTATAAATTTGTTCATAGTCAGAAAATTATAGATAAATTTACAATAAATGCACGTTTGAAAAGAATATTGAACCTATTTACAATTTGCATTAATATATATTTTTAATGGCATTTCGAAATTTCGTTACTCTCTAAGGACTTATGCTTTGACTTATGTATTTGACTATTTATTTCAAATAAATAATGTTATAAAAAAAATATATATGGTACATAAATAGTCGAAGGAATTAATGTTATTGTTCGTGCTTAACTATCTAGATTGCTATGCTTCATTTCCTGTTCAAAAGTACTCAAAACCTTTCATCAATTAATTTTCATTCTGAAAAATTAATAGAAAAAGAGATAGAAGCCAGTGCAAAATGTGAGACGTGTGGCTTCTCGGAGGACCCCAGGCGTATAATATTCAGGTGCAAAAATTTAAATAAATCAGGTCTGAATTAAAATTTAATTTTGATCCTCAAAAAGAAATAGTATACTTAGAAGAACTGGATAGTTTATAACTATAAAATGAAATAAAAGCATACGATTTCCACCAAATATAGACTACGCCGTAGGTACGCATGAAGTTATATCAGGGACGATACATTTAGGGTTGATGCATTATTTGCCATCTTGCCACTAATGAAATCGCTTTAAACCAATCCAGATGTTTGAGTGACCAGACATATATTTCCAATAGACCCATTTAAAATTCGTTTATAGTAGAAACTGAAAAACTGTCTAGTCATAGGAAAAACTATGAGATTTTCCATTTATCTGACTGCCTCCTTCCTTGTTTCCTGTTGCATACATGTTTACCTTAGAACCTAATTAAAGTGCATTTCAACATTTCCTCCTCTTTAAGTGATTATCAATATGTTTGATTTTCTGCCTTACATTTATAAAATCTGTATATAAAATCTCTGTATCAAAGTACTAATATTGTGTATTTTTATAAAATGTTTAAAAAAAAAATTATGGTACATAAATAGTCAAAGGAATAATGCTATTGTTGGAACTGTATTTTTATACAAATTGATAAATTTATATAAATTCATAAGTCTTCAAATAAAAAAATTCCTAATAGAAGTGGTAAATAAATCAACTCTCAAGTCGATACAAGACTTAACATAAAATAAAAAAGTCTAAATTTATACCGCCCCATATATGGATTCTAGTGTCTCAAACAGAATTGAGACAGAGTTTATTTTGACAACTAATTAGTTATGATTGAACTTTGCTCTTCTCTGGTCTCAAATTATGTTCCTTTTCAAAATATATGTTGAATCTATGAGAATAAAATATTTGTTTTAACAATATATATTTATTTTTATTTTAAGATCTGTCGCCAAATCCTATACAACCAAGTTTATACTTTGGTTAAAGTTCAATTTAGCTTCATATATTTGTTATGATAGTTTTCTTTCTTCCTCTTTTTTCTTCTTTAATTATAGTTTAGCTTTTAATTTATCTAAAAGTTCAGTTGAGTTAGCTACTTTATCCCTATCCAGTTCTTCTAAGTATACTATTTCTTTTTGAGGATCAAAATTAAATTTTAATTCAGACCTGAGTTATTTAGATTTTTGCACCTGAATATTATACGCCTGGGGTCCTCCGAGAAGCCACACGTCTCACATTTTGCACTGGCTTCTATCTCTTTCAGGTTAAAATATTTCTTTGTACAGCCATGATTTGTCCTAAGCCTCGTTATTCTCACAATATGATTTTAATCAATATTGATACCGATGGTTCGAAACTACGGGGTTCTAAAAATTTTTATTTTTATTTCATCGTTTCAGTCCTAATACTGATTGTCATAACCAGTATAATATACTTTAGCGTATTTTAGATTAATCCATATTAAATTCTACACACCCGTGAAGTAATCGATAGTCACACGTTTTACCACTGAATTATTTTTTTCATTAAAAAAAAACTGGTTATACAATCTATTTTTTTATTTAAAAAAATAAAATATTACCATTCCTCTTATATTAAGCATTCATCAGTGTCCCTTTAAAACTAGAAATAGCACCTTCACAAAAAAAAAAAAAAAAAAAAATGCCATATATTAAATGTTTGGACCCAATAGATACCACGTAGATATTTTATTACATCAAAGACATTCATGATATATCATGTGGGAAATAGAACTATTAGGAATCCATTCTTTTTACTACCATTCATCACCGAATAATCATATTCTGAAGTTGAACTAGTATTAAGTTAAGGGAATCCTAACTTCCAAATCTAAAGTCCGGCATAGGAAGATAATAATTATTTTTTTTTTTATAAAAGCCGAGGTTCCAATAAGTGGTTATACTGAGACACACTTAAACTCTAACAAATAACTACAAATTATTAAAGGGGGAGGAATAATTCATTGATTTTCTCTTGAGAATGATTCAGGTCAAATCACCTCCTTGCAAACCTTTTGGTCTAAATACAATACATCTATACCAAATAGAGAACCCAGGAACATTCGTTTTTTTTTTTCTTAACATTCATACATTTCTGACTGAGACTATGTAGCTGAATAGCTGGGAGATATAATGAGGAGTTAGTATATATTTTAGTTATCAACATTCATGAAAAACAGTCAAGTTGACTAGTTTCACTCTAAAAATAAAATGTCATTAGAGAATATATATATATATATATATATATATATATATATATATATATATATATGTATATATATATATATATATGAAAAAATAATTAACTCTGGTTAAATATAAATATTTCTAGACTATTTTTCTGTCTGGCCTATATATTAGTGTCATGGTTATCATTAATTTTAAGAAAATATAGACCTATGTTTGCAAACGAGGAACAATGCTCGCCAATAGATCAAGAGGACGTCTGAGGGTTTTTGCGAAAAGGCTTGGGAGCTGTCCTCTATAGAGGAGTCGATGTCCAAATTAATGGCCCCAGTTTTCGGCACCGCTACTCCCTCACTGGAAGAAATTTATGAGAAGAGACACAGGAGGGCAGTTGAATATTCTTCTTTATTCGCCGTCTCCTCCTAATTCCATTGTATTCAAGCTGTTGACACTTGGCTTCGGCTGTCCGGGACACCCTCCAAGTTGATTAAGACCCGGTACCGAAAAGAGATGTACTGAGTTAGCTTAGTATTCGGCCGCGGTAGCATTGTCCTCAAGTCGTATTATGTTGTCTTCTTCCTACCTTCGTTTATCGGACTCCTTCTTTATGCTTGTCCTTCGGTCCTCCATCCTTCTAGCCTCTACTCTCCTTCATTAGCAGATAAATTGTCACTTCGAGTTTATTTTATTTCGCTCTCCCAGACTTTGTTTTTTTCCTCACGTTCTTCCTTTTGTCAGGGGTCTGTTGACATGTTGAAGGGATTGCAATCTTAATTCAGCGAATCCTACAGCTATCCTCTCAGCAGATTGTTGGGATGTTCTCTGTTGGTATCTATCTTGATAGTTGTAGAAATGCTAATTGTAATTCAGTATAAGCATAAAGTTGGAACTTGAGCATGGGAAGTTGCCTCATCATTTCCCATAACTATGGGGCAATATTATATTTTATTTTGTTAGGACTTTTTGAAACGTGTTTTACATTACAATGCTATACAGACCCAAGACAATATGAAACTTCTACGTTGTCATTTTTGTACCATAATTATATCATACTTTTATTATATTTGATAAATAAAGTCTTATTATTATTTCTTATATTTGCTTGTAAATAAGGGATAAATGTGTACTTATTATTGCACCTGATTGTAATGGAAGTTTTTCAAACGGTTTAATGCCTGAAGTTCACAATATTCGGTTCAGGCCAAAACTGCGAATAGGATTTTATGGCCAATATGGATTATAAGGATTGTATAGATATAACTAGGATGAGATAGTCCAATCCTAAATAAGATACTATGCAGGAATGAGTTTAATGTCTTTCAGTACAAATTTTTTTCTAACGGATTCTTTAGTAGAGAATCTATCCAAAAGGGATTAGTAGAATATTATTATTAGATAAAGTAATAAAGAAAAACTTATTTTGTCCAAATTCATTTTTGGTTCCATTATTCTATAGTGTGTTTTATATATATTTTTTTATGTGGATATTATATGTTTTAAACACAAGAAAGTATTAAATTAAACTTAACTAAAGATTTTTTTTTTAAACCTATTTATTGATATTTACAACTTTATACATTATATAAAACCAGTATATTCGAGGAAAATGATTACAATGCCATGTCAATAACATTTGTAGAACAACTCAGTAGTAGCACTTCAATAAATGTTCTGCGTTAGACAGCCTCTAGGCCATTTTCTTTTTAGACGCCTCGGAGAGATATCGCGAATCGAGTGTGAGGCAAGTTGGGAGACCAGTGAATTCGAGTGGGTATCGAGTTTACTATGAAAGGATAGGTGTTTGATTATGGCCAAATCAGCAACATATGGAACCTTAAGATCTTTATGGATAAGTTTGTTTTGACATAATAAGGAGAGCATTAAGGATTTTGGATTGAAAGGATTGGAAGGTTTAGAGGACTCCAAAGCTTAGTTCCGTAAGTTCTAATGGGTCTAATTACTTTCTTGTAAATAGGTATTTTGTAATTTATTGGGAGCTCTGAACGCTCATCTAGTAAATGACAGAGTAGTCGGAAACGTTGAGCAATTTCTTGTATTTTAAGTCTGGTATCTAACTAAAATTAAATAAGAAATCTTTCTTTTATATAAATTCAGATAAGCTTGATATTGAAAATATTATATCAATCGAATTGAAACTCTTATTTATATAAAAATAAATAATAATCATGAAGCCGTAATAAAATCTGTCATTTTATTATGAAAGAGAGTGTGTTCAAACCTCCAGAAAAAAGTGATATGTAATTAAAAAACAACCATAATAATCTGTAATATTTGACAGCTATAGAATTTCAATAATAGTTAATAGTGTCTGAAAGCTATTTGCCAATTCCATATTTTTGAAAAAAAAAAAATGTCTTCCTAACAAAAAGAGATCAAGCTAACACAGGAATAATTATCACAATTGTATCATCGTTTAATTTATTCGATATCAGTACTAATGTTTAGATGAAAGTAGAATTCCGTCAAAATTGAATATATATATTCTATAAGTTATATACTTATTTAGCGTATATGAGTAGTAAGGTTAAAATAAGGACTGACTAGATTGCATTGCAGTAAGTATCGTAGAGCATAGATAATTTGACTAAGAACAATAAAGTCAAGGTATACCGGTAGACCCAACAGGATATATAAATATTAATTTATTTAAATTTTACAGATTTCAAGTATCTGGTGAAAACAATATTTATGAATTCAAATAATTTTTTATTATATTATAAATGATTTTTGAAACAAACTTAAAGAATCATATTTTTACTTAACCATTCACTCGGGGTAAGTGGGTATAGAAGTTGGGGACGTAAGTTGGATTATTAGGTTTATGAGCATCAAGGTTGAATTATAGACTGCGAATAAATATTATTATTTTATAAATTAATTTATAGATATTTACACCTGTATAAAGTATATTCATTTATAAAATGTGTGGATAGACGATTACAATAACTGATCAATTTCATGTTAAATAACTGCCCATTGGTAGCACTTTAAAAAAGTTCTATATTCGAAAGTTTTTATTTTGTGGATTTTATAATAACAATTTTCTTACATATATATGAAAAAGTACTTTTATCTATTAACCACTTCCTTTGAATATGAAATATAAAATAATGAACAGTAAAATAAAGTACGCATGATAAATTTTTATGATCTTCTTAGTAAATAAAACTAATATTATTCCAAACTTTAAGCAAATGGTTCGTATCCTTTTAATAATGAAGTTTTGCACTTGGAATAATATTTTAACTACACCCACGTGTTGCGGAGGTGGGGTGCATTGGCGCCAGTTCAGTAATTTCAAACAGCTGTCTGCCGTCTCCGACTCTCTTCAAAAGTTTAGCTAGTTTTTTTACCTAGTCTAGTTCTCTTAGAGTAAATATTTACTGTTGTAACATACTACTGTTACTACTCCTAGGACCTAATGGCTCATAGTATTGCCCATGTGCAATGTCAAATGGAAGAAGTCAGAGATACCCCTAACATGCCTAGCAAGTAATTTTAAAGTTTCAAAAGAACTAAGAGTGCAATAACTAGTTTTATAATAATAATATTAACAACTGCGAACCAGATTTTACTATTGAGTGTGAGTTTTTGAGTGATATAGCTCCACGATATTCATTTAATCATTGTGTAATTATTACAATCTGACAGAAATGTGGGCAATAAATAATATAGATGGCGTATGATTACATTCACCATTATGTACAATGTGAAAAATATATAAATAAAAAACAAAACAAATATAAATAAAATAAAATAAAAAAAAGAACAGAAAATAACTTGCTATACATAAACAATATAATTTATTTATTTATATTATTTTTTTTTTTGTGCCATGTACCACATTTGGTTAGAGATACGATACTTAAGTTGAGAACTGTTAAGGTTGAGAAGACCTTGTACAGATTTGTTTGTTTCAAAAAGTGAATTATTTTTTGTGGAGATTCCAGTTATTATCAAGCAAATGTTGAGATGTCTTGATTCATTAGACCATTATTTTTTCTTTCTTTTTGATATTTATTGCATTCGACGAGAATTTACTCTATTGTCAGGTTTACCTGACATTCGATGCATTTTGTGGGTGGCTTATCTTACAATAAGTAACTGTGGGTTAATTTTGAGTGTCCGATTCTTAGTCTTGTAAAGATGACTTGCACTTTTCTTGGTCCTGTTTCTTGCTTTTATGGCCCTGGAGTAGACCTTATTTTTTAAAGACTAAAAATAAAAATAAAATAAACAATATAAAGTATACAATATGCTTATAAATAAAATAAAATAATAAAACTAAAAAATTAGTACCTAAATAAAATATATAATAATAAAAAAAAAAAAAAAAAATTAAATTCAAATTTAAAAACAAAATCGTACTTTATTTACAATACACACTCATCCTAGGGATCCCCCAGCCCGACCTGTCACTCCACTAATAGAGGGACAAGGCAAATTATAAAAATTAATAACAAATGTTTCCTAGAATTAAAACTCTGAAACTAAACATAATATAATTGATTAACATTTACTAATAGAAAACTAGTTTAGCAGTGATTTCTTTTTATCAAAAATTAACTTATAATGATATTTAGAAAGCCCTCAGGCAGGATCTGATTAATTCTACAGTGCTACAGCAAATACCAACAAAGGCCTTTGTGTTTACTTTACGATTATTTAAATTTGTATACTTTGGACTACCAAATTTCTTATACCTATGAAGAACTCAATCATAGCAACAGAAACACAACTCAAAATTTGACTTTACTTACCATTTGCTTCATCATTTGTTCTAAAGTTGAAAAATTATTAAATAAAAGACCGCTTACACACAATAACAGATCAAACTATTCCCAACCATCTATGCAGTTTTAGAAAATCATATTCAACCACGTGACAACTTCATTGAGTCATGGACTACAACATATCAACTAGAGCAGAAACCATATGTGACTGGTCTTTCTCTGGATGTAATTAGGGAATTTGATAGAGTCTGGCTACCAGGTTCTTTTCTCGAAACATAAGACGGTACTTCTTCATACATACTGCCATATCCAATAATCTTTTCTATCTGAGAGATTTTTCTCCCAGGAATTTCATTGATTAGGCCATCCAAACAATTGATGCAAAAATGGAATACCAAATTGAACTAAGAAAAATAACAATACGTCACACTCACGCATAGACATTTAAATCGCCCTTTTATGCACATTGATAACGCACTATTACCATAGACTAAACAAATTACTTTACATAGGCTTGAAATTTGATAGAAGAAGTCCGAATATAAAGATACAACGCCAAACCTTCAACCAATAACTTAATTTAAATTAATGTACTCATTAGGTACTCAGATGACAATCTATGTCATAGCTAAAAAAAATCTTGCTACTCACACATAATTACTACAACCACACTTGTGCTTTATACTTATGCTTCTCAAATTTTCGGTAGTGGAAAAAAGACACAAAAGGAGTCTGAAAAGAAGGTTGAAGAAAGATATAGATTAGGTAAATGAATGATATGGAAGAGTTACAGATCGGAGTCATTCTTCCTCATGAGTGATGTCACTTTTTATATTTTGAATAATATGAAAAAATAGGAAAGAAAAATAAAGAGATTTCGGTAAGCGTTTACTCTATTCATATATTACTGTAGGCCAGTACCTAGCCTATTTCAGTAACGATGATGATAATGAACATAAAGGGAGAGTGGTGTGTTAAGTGAAGCGATTTTATGATGATGACATCCATCTTCATGCCATCCAGCGATAACAAATTTGCGCAACTATTTTTAGAGAGAGTGCATCGGTAAGTGGAAAAATATTTATCCCTACATGTAAATATATAAGTAAATTTATTTCTATAAATCTAAAAAGTTCATAACATATTTGTATGCATTTAACAAAAATACAAAATCCTAAAGTAAAATCGTAGAACTCATATTTTTCCAGTGAGCTCAATCTTTTCTGAAATTAAATATAATCGGCAGATAAATTATTGATTTTAAATTCTTTATATTTAGTTTTATTTAATTATTTGATTACTATTTTTTATTCTGAAAATGAACCCAACTAATACATATATGCTAGTATATTTTATCATGATATACATATATAAAAGTAATGTGTCGGTATTATATTTTTTCGATTCTCGATTCTCAGTACCGATAAGTCAGTTTAAAACTAAATTGCTATTTCAAAACATGATCTTAAAATAACTTAAAAAATCAAAACGTATTGATCAAAAAAGATAATAACTAGAGAAATAAATTAGTAAACTACTGGTAGTATATATTACTTAAAGCATATAAAATATGTTATTAATTATAATTTATACAATAACATAGTTCAATTCACAAATTCTTATTCACGAAGATAAACCTTCCAATTTTTCATATTTTGATTAAAGAATTAAGAATGTAACAAAACTTGATATTATTTACTTAAATTTGTTTAATTAAGTATTAGAGTTGTAAAACAAGTATTTACACGAAATAAAATTTAAAAGAATATTTATTTTTGGCCATGTCGTCACTTACGTATAACAAAATGTATTATAAAATGGTATTATTGTCTGAGTTGCGTTATTTCGTTTATTAGATATTTTAATCTTATGTCTTAATTTTCCAATAGCGAAAAATATCTTCAGCAAATTGAAAAATAAGCTAGCAGTTACGCGGGATTCACTTTTAATTTTGTACAAAGAAGGCTTGGTTCTTAGAAGAATTATTGACGTATGATAGTAATAATAATAATAATAAGAAGAAGAATATAATTGGATATCACAAAACTATCGCTTAAGTCAGCGGTATCGATCGGTTTTTTGGAATCGACTTTGTAACATCGATTTTCGATACCGATTCTTTTCTCAAAAATAGACACATCCCTAATATATATATTAAGTTAAAGTTATATTTTAAAGTACATGTACTGCAACTTGGTCAGAGGCACGATGTTTAGTTTTAGTTAATACTTCTAAATATAAAAAAAAAAAAAGTAATCTTTCACATCAAGTTTTTAAGATTAGGAGAATACTAGCCAGCGCTAGACTGCAAATCAATGAATGAATTTATTGCCTACGAACGGGAAGGCAGGTACAAATTAAAGTTTGTTTTAACTCGGTCAGTCGTAGTATTTGCATAGTGATAAACAAACTAGAACCTCTGATCCACAAAAATCTTTAGTCCTGATAAAATACTAAAGTTCAGTTTAAAAAAAAAAGTAGAAAAAGTTGATAAATGTGAAATTAAGAAAAAAAAACATTTCGCTTGCTCAGTCGTTTAATAAAAAGTATTAATTAATGTAGGCAAAGGTAAATACGACTGATAGCCGTTGTTAACGTGCACCACTACGACCCAAGAAGAGTCTTGGGTCCAGTACATTTTGTCCCAGTCAGCAGATTTTGCCCAAAATTTCATTCAACCGTCAGGATTTTTACGTAATTATACGTAACCAATTTACAGATGTTAGGTGCGTTACTTGGGGACTCCCGACCTCGAAATAGATTCTCGGCTGAAATAACAGAATATATATATTTTTTTTGCCACACTTCAACAGCAGTGCCTTACCCAAAACACTTTTACTTATAAGACATGGCATTCAAAATTTTTTTTTTGTTTTTTTTATTATGTTATTATAATAATTTTATATAATTTCATCCCTTTGTTTTTTACATTACTCAGTTTATACATTTTTTGAATTTAAACGATCGATGAAGTCCGTCGTAGGCCACATGTTATCATCCATTACTAAGATAAATTTATTTTTTCTTCTCATCTTCAGTGGTTGGTTAATTTTTAGAATTGGCTTTCTGCTCGGTTTCACGATTATGTTCGAGATTGGAATGATTTATAATTTTATCTTTGTAGTTAGAAGTTGATTTGTCGGTGCATGTTCTAGATTTTTTTTTCCACTACAGATTTAAGCTCTCGTAAAATAAGTAGGTAGTATGTCATCAGTATTTTTAATATACGTTAGAGTATATGGGTGGCTTAATGGATCCATTCACACAATATATGAAATAAAAAATAAACACAGAGAAAAGATAAAAAAAAAAAAAAAAGAAAAAAGTTAATAATAAGTAAAAATAAGTAAAGAATCTGATAATACATACCTAATACAATAAATAATGTAAGAAATAAATAAATAAACAATGTACTTGAAACTATAAAATACATAAAGCGAAAAAAAAAATAAGATAAGGAAGTCATTAATGTTACAAAAAAAGAAAAAAAAAATATAATAACTAGAAAACTGGTAACAAATACTTTAATGACCGGGCGCGTGGTTGACTTAGTCTAATAATGTTAGTTTCAGATATTCAATAACAAAAAACGTTACAGGTGCTCACTAGCCTAAAATTGAAACCGTACTAAAGGGACAAGGAAAGGCAGGGGGAAGGCTAATAGCGACTGGAAGCAAGTGGGAAGGGTACGTGTTCTGGAAAACTGGAGAGGAAAATATCTAGGTGGTTGAAAAAAGGAACCAGCTCTCCTCCTCTTAAGCTTTCCTTCCCAGCCTGGTCAAGGGATAATTAAGTGATTAAGAATAAATCAAAAAGACTTTGGGCAAGTATGACAGAGCCTCGTTCCCTAGCCATAAATAACAGTTAATAATTTAATAAAATAATATTTCATAGCATATATATGCCTTCAGTCGTACTAATTTTCATTCCTAATAATATTTTATTTTACAAAGTGCATAGATGCATAGCAAATTTGTGAATATTAAACTTTTTTTAAAATTAAAATTCATCGTTTTTTATTTTTATTTTTTTAATACATCTATAGTGTGCACAGTTATTAGTGTAACATTTTTTTTTTTCTAAGTTTTAATTCTTTGAGGATAAAATAACGACTCTAGTATTATTACAGTTAAAAACTAAAACATTAATTAAATTATATTATTGTTCATAAAATTATTAATACATATTTTAGCAAAAAAATTAAAACATTTATACCTCTTATTTTTTTAATTAAATAGCCCAAAAGATTGATGGAAAAATGTTTCTTTAATTAAAATTTTTATACGATACAAAAAATGAACAATATTATAATAGAAAAGAATATTATTGTTTAATATACAAACATACATAAAAAAGAGAATAAGAAGGAATAACAACAAAATAATAAAAAATGCCACATTATTATTCCGCTCTGTCCTATGAAAAGACCTTGAAAATAATCTCACGGGTATCTTCGTTTGTCCTTGGGAAAAGAGCAATTACAGTTGTCACCTGGAAAATAATTATAAGGATTAAATTCTCTTTTTTATTTAACAATAATTTGTAAACATTATTATATAAATATTAGTTTTATTGCAAATAAATTATATTCATAGGGTTTTGCTTATTATTTAATGCCATTGATGTAATGGAAATTAATCTTCAACGACAATCAACCCATATCACAGAAAAGAAATTAAGAAGAATTACCTGGGGCCCACATGTAAAACAAAAACGTCTTACAATTAGTATATACTAGAGACTAAAAATTTTGTACCCAATACTTCAAAAACGGTCAACATTAAAACTCCAACAACGACTAAATACACTTACTTACTTAAGCGCATATGGGCATACGCCACACAAATATACAGGATTGCAAAAAATACGCACATTAAAAAATAATCAAATTTTCCCATCTTAAATATTCATCAGACTAAACACGAAGTCACTTTGGTACAATTCACACATTACTCTGACTTAAACCCCCGAAGTGAAGAAACATATGCATGACCTTTATATACGATTTCACGATATATTTCATATAATGACATACTCATTAATGACATCCACGATTGACATACCTGGAAATACTATCAGAAGATAGCTGGATGAGACATTTGCTCAAAGAAATCCTTTGTTTTTTTTTAATCCATACCAAGAGGTGGTACTGTTGAGTGCTACTCTCCTACACACAACTATAAGGCCTGTATTATTACTCTATGAACAAATTCACTTATTGTTACTTCAATAATAGGTGTGAATAAAAATTTTAAAAAGGAAAAAATGAATAGTTTAAATAAATGAGTAAATTTCCTTCATATAAATTATAAGTTTTTTCTAATTTTTCAATAATAATCAAATCTGGGCTTCAATAACTATTGATAATATTTATTAATAGTAAAGCAAATTATTTACAAAGCAAGTTTACTTAATTATTAGTTTGTTATGTCATTGCTACCATTGAATATGTTAAGTTTAGTATGTAAATATGGTAATTATATATGGACAAAAATCCAGGATGTTTGATTTTTTTTTTTTTTTTTTTTTTTTTTTTCGTTAGGATCGTTCATTTATTAAAGTTTCTCGGAAAAGGACAATGAAGGAGTATTGTTTAAAACCCAGAATTTCCAAAAATGTGTTTGTCTTCAGCTGATTTGCTTTACATGTACTGTTTACTAAATATGTTTAACGAGAGGTAATTACCTAATTAATAAATATTACCTATCCAACCTTGGTTTAGGTTCTCCATTGATTGACAATCAGAATCACTTACAATCAGCATTCCTTTAATAATAACATGGATTTGCAATGATTGGATATATATATATATATATATATATATATATATATATATATATATATATATATATATATATATATATATATATATATATATATATTGTTTTTATATGGAGAAGGAAAGTAGAAAAATGGCAAAGAAAAGCACCAACCACTATCCCTTCATGAATATAGTGGATTGGATGTATATGGGCAAAAGAGAGGACTTCGTGGTATTTCTTAACAATTTGAAGGAATAGTGTTTTCTTTTACCGCTGTTTTCGCATAATAAATGAAATCAAAAAAAGCAATTGCAATTGTCAGAAATTAAAGCTTTTATAAACATATCAAAATTTAGATTTAGATGTTTTCCTTCCACAAATTCCTCCAAGATCTTGGAGGTTCAAAACTTGGTGTCATGGGAACAAACTCAAGGGAGACTAGAGGGTTCGAGTGGGTCTAAATAGGTCTAACAAACTGTCCTGTAAATGATTCCTTATAATAACCTGGAAGTTGTGATCGTTCATCATACGTTAGAGTAGACGAAAACGACGAGTTTTTTGTTTTTAACACTTTATATGGATTCTACCATATGTAAGACGTTTATCCAAATGGAGTCCTATATATTAGCCGTTTAACAGGGATCAGTGAAATATTTAAATTTGATTATTTAAAATTTATTTTATTGTAATAAGTATATTTAAATATTGAAAATCTATCGAACTTGTCGTGAAATTCTGTAACATCTCCGAAAAAAATAGATTTTGAGCTTTTTACACATCATTTAAAATTACGTTACTTTTATGAGATCTAAACTGTAATAAGTTTAGCTGATCAGTTGGCCAAGGAAAGGCGAATTTAACGGAAGCTGTTTGGGGAAGACTGTTACAAATCGTTGTCTATCTGGACTCAGTATATCGTAAATATTGCTTCGGCTGTGTCTGGATCAGAACGACCTCCAATCAGAAAAAAAAAATTTATATCGTTGTATAATTACAAACATAATATGAACAGAAATATCGAAAAATATTTTAAAATTATGAGATCAAAAATTCTTGCGCGATTGGTTACAATTTACCTACGGAGACCAGTAGTGTGCTATGGAAAAATTAGAGGCACTCTATGGTAAGTGGTGAGGAGTCAGGAAGCCACTAGGGGTCTCAACCCTCCACCAATAGATCCGCTCCATTGTCACTTCATCTCAGAGATTAATTGCTTCTGTCGGAAGGTTAATGCTCTTACACTTAGCATTGGAACTATCATAATTCCTTTTACTATCTGGACAATTAACTTAAGGCAGGCATGACAAACAGTATATTAATGAAATTTGATTTAAATTACAAATTGTGAAATTCAGTAACCCATCATACCATAAAGAATTATTATGAGTGGCCAATAAGTCAAAATTCTTCTCTTACTTCACCGCCAACTATAAGCATAAGCATAAGGTATCGATAACCCGCAATCATCGATTTATAGCCCCAAGAAAGGAGATCAGTTGAGATATATGTCTACAGTAGAGAGGACTGAGCAGGCAAGGTTAATTGGCGGTGTGAGTTGCAGAGATGCAGCAGCCGTTATAAATTAAAAGAGCTGTTATTGGACGGGGCAGTTTATAACCGAAGACAGATCGGACATCGAGGATCCGTCAGTGGTAATGGCCAATATTCCCAAGTCCTGGGGTTATATTTTAATAACGGGTCCTAGTTCCATCCTCGTGTCTAGAAGATCGTGGCTCATCCTTCAGCCCTCCCTCCCCCCTATCCCTATATCAGTCCTGGCCTCGGGATGACCGTATTTATTGGTCCAGTGCAGTACCTGGTCCGTGGTCTAGCTTGGAGCAAGTAAGCTCATTCCTTTATGTTTATAATGAAATTGCTCAGCTTTTTGTTTTGTTTTTAAAATTTATTTATCGATATTTACAACTTTTTACTATATAAACATCAATTAAATGTGCCGATGAAGATCTTAATGTTCAATACGTCGGTAATTTGGCCCAAACCAGATTCTTATCCTTTTATAGTAAAATCCATACCCACTCCATTTCCCAACTTGCCACACAATCCATTTCCAATAATCCTCCATAGCTTCTAATAAGAAGATGGCCAAGATACCTTTTAATATAGAACTATTTAAATGCTGCTAATGGATAGCTCTTCTCATGTTATCGACATGTAATCATTTTCCTCAAACTTACTTGTTAGATGTATCGTCTACAGTAGTAAATATCAATATATAGTTAACTAAAATATATTAATATCTACATCTATAAGCAATATATACATAAATTCAATGTGCGGAAAAAATATTACAATGACTCCTCCGTAACATGTAAAATAACTACCAAGGCCTTATTTTTTTCATTCTTTTGTAAGGGAAATCTGGAATAGAATAAAAAAATTGAGTGAATTAAAGTGTTTATACAGTTTACTATGGAAGAATAGGAGTCTGATCTGGCCCTAAGGGTAATTTTAATTTTTTAACTATTTATTTTTTTTTATTTATTTTTTTATTATTCTTTATTGAAAATTAATTTCAGGTACATGTTTGGATACACATCCATCTCATACACATCCCAGATATATAGTGGTCTATTGTAGGTCTGCGTTTTGTGAAAATTATTGCTGTAGATTAGTTTTGGTTAATTTTGATTTTCAATTTGTTGTAGTATCTGTTAAGTTTTTTAAATACGGACGATAAACGGTGGGCTATGGTATCAATTCTGTATGAGCTTGTATATAAGGCGGTGTCTTCAGCAAATAGGGATCGTTCAATTGATGGGATACTGGGGAGATCTGAAAGATAAATGTTAAAGAGAGTGGGTGAAAGACATGAACCTTAATTTTTAATTATTGATAATATTTTATTGAAATAAGTGTACAACCTGCCTCTGTAAAGGGCAATAGGTACAGAGATAAATGTATTCATTCATACCGTATTTACAAATGCACACACACACACAACTAATAATAATAAAAAATAAAATAAAATAAATAAATATCTTCATAAAATAAAACTAATAATTATTTACAATAATCAAAAATAAAACAAAATTGAATTAAAATTAAAATACACAAATTATTATTCATTCATACTTTATATACAATACAAACACACTCAGCCCGGGGAACCCCGAATCGAACCTATTCCCCACTTATTGGGAGTCAAAGCTAGACGCGTAGAGATTCCAGCGCTGCTCTCTCGGCTGCATCACTGGTAATATCCAGTGGAGGCTGACTGGGAGCGCTATGGACACAGATACTCAGGACTTGAGTAGAGAAGCTGGTCATTACCAGAACTCCAACATAACTTTGTACATTACAAAAGGTCTCGGGGCCATTGCCGTTTTAACCTTCTCGGAGGGTTATAAGGATGGTTATGACTGGATAGGGATTGAGCCAGAGGATTGGGATGATTGGATAGGTTTTGATGAAATTTCGAGAATTTTGAAGGAATGAGATCAAGGACAAAAGGTATTTTTAGGTCATTATGTAGGGTTTTATTGGTAACATAATAAGGTGCATTGACTATTGTTCGGAGGACTTTGGATTGGAAGGATTGAATACGTTTAATATTCGATTGTCTTGCTGTTCCCCACAGTTCAAGTCCGTAGGTCCAAATAGGTTTTAATAATGTTTTATATATGAGGAGTTTGTTATCTACTGAGAGATGAGAATTCCTGCCAAGTAGTCTGTAAAGTTGGCTGAATCTCCTGTTTAGTTCTTGTCTTTTTAGTCTAGTGTGAGGGTTCCAAGTCAGTCTTTTGTCAAGATGAAAGCCAAGATAGCGTACTGAGTCGGATATAGGTATAGGGATATTATTGAAGCGGATGGGAGGACAGGATTAGCGGCGAAGGTTAAAAGTTATATGATTGCATTTGGCTTCATTAACTTTTATTCTCCACTTGTTGCACCAAGCTTCAATCTGTAAAAGATGTGTTTGGAGGTTGAGGGAAGCAAGTTTAGGACCTGGATGATAGGATAGCAGTATCATCTGCAAATGTGGCTAAAAAGGTATTAGGGTTTGTTGGTATATCTGCAGTGAAGAGATTATAGAGGACAGGACCTAGTACACTACCTTGTGGCACACCGGCATCAATAGGATAACAGTTGGAGAACTCTGAGCCACAGCGGACTCGAAAGGAGCGATTTGAGAGATAGGATCGAAGGACTAGGTATAGAGATTGGGGTAAGTGCGTCTTGAGCTTGTAGAGCAAGCCCTGGTGCCACACCCGGTCGAAAGCTTGCGCTACGTCCAGAAATGCACCAGTGCTATACTGCTTGTTTTCAAGGGCAGAGGATATATGATCAACAACACGAAGACCTTGTTGAACAGTGGAGTGACCAGTCCGGAATCCAAATTGGTGGGAAGGGATGCTTTGGGATTCGAGTATAGGTAGGATTCGTTTTAAAAGGATATTTTCAAAGATTTTTCAAAGGATGGGAAGAAGACTTTCAAAAATAGGTCTATATTCTATATGATGAGGTTTTGTTGGGAGGTTTGCCTGGTTTTAGGAACAGAACGATGATGGAGTGTTTCCATATCAGAGGAAAGTGGGTTGTGCGAAGGATGCAATTATAAATATAAGTGAGGAATATGATCGCTTTTTGAGGAAGTTGCCGGAGGATCTGGGTGGTGAGAAGATCATATCCAGGTGATTCGCGGAGTTTCAACTTTTTTAAAAGTAATTTGACCTCAGAGGGGTTAACAGCTTTAGGAGGTAAGGAGAGGGGGATTGGTGAAGTGAGGAATTGATGAACTTTAGCAGTGTGGGAGGGGATTTGTTCGGAATGGGGAATAAATGCGCTGGAGAGGTGCTTAGCAAACTCTTCTGCTTTGTTCTCATCTGAGGCAGCCCAGGATCCATCTTCACGTCGGAGAGGATGGGAAATATTGTGATATTTGAGGATTTTTTTTGTTGCATTCCAGAGAGAATTGTCTGAGGTAGAGAGGGAGGAGAGATATGAGTTGTAGGATTGAGATCTAAAGGAAGCCAATTTCTTTTTAACTAATTTGGTATAGTGGTTATATATCCCCCGATTGTCAGGATGCCCGGTAGTTTACCATAGGGATCTGGAATGACGTTTGGTTACATGAACCTTGAAACTATTTATTGATATTCACAACTGTATACATTATATACAAGTAAATTTGAGGACATTATTACAATGACTTGTCAATAAAATTCTAAGAACCGCTCATTCGAGTTATTACAAATTATTACATTCGAAGGTCTCTTGGCCACCTTCTTTTTAGACAGAGGATTATCGGGAATTAAGTGTTAAGCAAGTTAAGAGACTAGTGGATTCGAGTGTATGTGGAGTTTACTTAGAAAGGACAGGTTTCTGGTTTGGGCCAAATCTGCAACGTATGGAACATTTAGACTTTTATGTACAAGTTTATTTTTGGCATAATAAGGAGAACTTTGGAGTTAATTGTAAACTAAGAACGTTTGTCTAGTAAATATTGAAGCAGTTTATAACGACGAGCACTTGCATCATTAATTTTTGTCTAGATGGTGTCCTGGGTAGCCGATCTGTTTAAAAGGGATCAGTGGAATTATTAAAATGTAGTGTAGGGCAGGGAGTCGTAGGTTTATAACTAAGGAAAAGTTATTTGAATTTATTTCAATTTTCTTATTTAGACACCAACTTAAAAGTTTGTGATATGAGATGGGAAAGTTTGGTGTGGAATGAAAGGATTATTATTTACTTATAATAATGTATAATTAGAGTAGGACGGAATTAGGATTAGTTGGGATATTTAAAAACAAATAATAGATAGTGTATTTTCCCATTTAATTTTTTATTAAAAAAAGATTAAAAATTTATTAATACACATTTATTTCCATAAATTCATATACATAAATATATGTACATGTTAGTATATACATTCTTCCGATTTTATATATATATCTCAGTTTGTATATGAACTGAATGGTAACATCGTTTAAAATGATGCTTGTTAATATTTTTTTATTCTATCATGTCGTTGATTTATCGCATCTAATTTTTTACACTAGCTCTCCCGTCGCGATTTTACCCGCTGTTATAAGTAAAGAACCAATAATTTTAACTAATAATGAAATTTTATTTATCATTAAAAATGTGGTATTTAATTATGCAATTGAGCCTTATTTCTTCAATGATATTTTTACGTATAATTAAAAAGATAATTTATTATAAAATCATAATTATACATCCAATTTTTAAATCTATGAGTTGGTAATCCAGATAGACGGAGACAACTTAGAAACTCAAGCAGATAATTGACTGCATTATCGATGCTTACAACTTAAGGCCCATGAATCATATTTTTACACACATCAAAAAGTACATTTTTATTTAGAAATTATTTTTATTCGGCAGAAATAATTTTTTGATTTTATCTGGTTGGATTTTAATTTATAACCATAAAAGTATATGACAGTGTAAGAAACTTCATTTCTGGCATTCAGTAATGTACATTTAATTATGATTGGATACATTAGATAATGATTATAGTAAATTTTAGTATTTCTAAACCTCCCTAGAAGTTTTTAGAATTTATTTTAAACTTTAACTATATGAAAGTGTTATAGTTAAAATTTATTATAAATGTGTTCAGTAGCTTTAACATTGTAAACAATGTTTCGGAATGGTGCTAACCAGATACCTATTTTCAAACTTCACTGGGATCCACATAACACACCATATATTTAAATCTTTTTTAATGATTTAATTGAATATAGGTAAATTTTATTATCGATTTCTAGCTCTTTATAACACCTTCTATTTATAACCTTTCTTGAATAGCGGTCGCCACCTATCGGTCGATTATCAAACTTCACTGCACACCACATATTTATCGTTTTTTTAACAACAATTTAAATGAAAATATTTAAATTTTCTTATTGATTAAACTTGCATGAACTATGATGAAGATGTATTTAAAATTTGGTAAATGTTGGTTCTATAGTTTTGGTGGTTAGTGATGAGAAGCGAAAATTGGCTTGTCCTTTAATATAATAACGTAGATTTCAATTTCAGGGAGAGAAGAATCCAAAATTTGAGGATTTTTTACTGTATCGTATTTTCTTAAAATGAAATGAAAAATAAATTTTATTCTGGAACAGACTGTCCCCTAAGAATAATTAAAGTGCACAATAAAAGGTACAACTGTCAGGCTGAGATTAGTTACAAATCAGTCCATCAGTATTAGAAATTAAATTATGAGAAAAAAAAAGGAGAGAGAAGAAACCAAGAAAAAAACAAACTTAAAATTAATTAAAATAAAAAACAATGAACAGTAAAAATGTTAACACACTTATGTACATTTACATATTATTTACATTTCTGTGGAAGATTGAAGATCGAGGAGATGGATAAATAAAAGATGTTTGAAAGAAGTTAAGGAAGAGGCTTTGCGAATATGGATAGGTAAGGAATTCTAAAAAGAGGAAGCACGGATGACAAAGGATTTTTCAACGGAGGCAGTTCTATTTGAGGGGATATATAGGTTGGAAGGTTGGGAAATTCAAGTATTCTGGTGGTGATTGGAGGAACGCAGAGTAAGTATGTCTAGGATATAGGAAGGTTTATTGGTTTTTAATGATTGGAATATGAAAGAGCCGAGGAAGTATTGCCATCGAAAATCGAGGAAAAGCCACCCTAGCTCATTGTATCGGAAAGATACCTGAGACCGTCTGTCGTCCCCAAAGACAAATCTTATGAAGCAATTCATTAGTCTCTTTAGTCTCATCTCTAGCTCAACAGACTGCCCACCATACACCAAGCACCCGTAATCAAATAGGGGAAAATGAGAGAGGTTACCAGAAGTTGGCGGGTACTTCGGGGAAAGGAGTCACGATATCTTTGGAGCTGTTAGTGAATCATAATGGATTATCTGGTAATTTGGGAAATGTGGTTATTCCAGGATGTGATGATTGAAGGAGAATCAGAAGTTTTTTAAGTAAATTTGAAATTGAATAGTACCGTTATTGAGGTAAAGTAATGGATAGTAAGGGAGGGGATTAAGGGTAGGTCTTGAACCAATAAGGATAGCCTTTTCCTTTCTTGACGGAAAAATAGGAACTAATTTGATGTTAACAAACCTAGGAACACTCATACTAATAATGTTTCCATGCTTTTTATATTTTTCCTTTTATATGATTTTAATAATGGTAATAAGAATGACATCCAAGTTTTGATTGGAATATTGAGCTGCTCAGAATAACAAAAAGCTTGTCATGTTATCCATTTTCTTACAATGGAACATCCTTAGTAAACAAAGATCTACATATAATGGTGTACACGATATAAACACCAGTGACATAAAAACCCCTCCTAATGAAAGCGAAGGGCGAAGGAGAGGCGGCAGATGAGACAGCGGCTAATAGCTGACACAGAGCTGGTGTCGTTGTGTCCAACTAATTGGCGCTTTGCTAAAGTATAGCGTTCATGATAATGATCCAACGGCCATTGATACATGAGCAATGTTTCATTAGTTTAATGTCGTCGGGCGTGACTCGGTTGAGAAGCTCGTTACCCCAGACAGCTCTAAGTAGCTGAGGTAAAGAAGAGAGTCCGGTCTGCTGAGAATGCGAAGCGCTCTGCTCTGACCCAGCTAATAATTATCCGGCGGGAGCCTGATGCACTTTGGTGAGCAGGGTGCTGATTTGTGTCGGCTAGAGTCAGCTAGCAGGTAGAGCTTGCAAGTAGGTCTGCGATAAATTGCAACATGGGTCAATTAAGCTTTGCGAATGCTGAAACCAGTATGTCTCGACAAACGAGTGTTGAAGGTTAAAAAACGTTATCGATATACCACGAAGAAAATGTCCATGATTATACATAAAAACTATAGGTGATTTTTAAATAATAGCCAATTTTCAGAGCCGAAATCATAAAATTTAAAACCGTTACAAAAGATAAAAAAGAAAATATCTAATAATGTCTGTTGATCATTCTACTGTTCGCAACAACTCAAATCCTGCTTTTCTAATATAATTAAATATTTGAAAATTTTGAACTACATAGAGGTTATATTACTACCTCAGTAGTTAGCAAACATTTTTTTTTTTTTTTTAAATAGATTTTTCGATTAACTTATCATCATGAAAATAGAATATTAATAAATAAACATTTTCGTTGCTTTTAACACTTTCTAGTTACAAAATATTAAAGTTGATGCATGAGTGTAAGCAGTATTTTTTGTTTTTTCTATAAGATCATAATCAATTACTCATTTGTATTCTTCAACTAATAAAAGTACATTGAAAAAAAAAATATAATATCGTGAAAAAGAGTGTAAACTCCGCGGATAGAAAGAAATATGGAAGTTACAAGTTAATCTGACACGTTGTTACAAATTCCATATGAAAATACATTATTTCAGGAACAGGTAAAGAAAAAATGTTAATTGTAGAGAAATGGTCAGGGATGCAGTAAGATAAGATTAACACGTCCAAGTTTTTTTAATAAAAAAAAATTTATATTCAGGATGCCGACGTTTCGACCCTTGCAGGTCTTCTTCAACACTAAATTGACAAAAAAAAAGGATGTGACCAAGATGATACAAAAAAAATAATACAAATTAAATAAATTTACCATAAGAGTTTTTTTTTTTTTTTTTTTTTTTTTTTTTTTTTTTTTTTTTTTTTTTTTTTTTTTTTTTTTTTTTTTTTTTTTTTTTTTTTTTTTTTTTGCATCATCTTGGACACATCTTTTGTTCTTTTAGTCCTGAAGATGACCTGCAAGGCACTTCGAAACGTCAGCACTCCGAATATAAAGTTGTTTTTATTAAAAAACTAGAATTTGTAATTTATACCTGACAGCATTCATAGTCTGTTCTCTACTATTATATCATACAGTTAACCATAGCATTTTCATGAAAAATATTAATGTTACACAAGATTTTATCGTGCTTAAAAAGGAATTCACTAACTTGGAAATTACTTATTATAAATCACAAAAAAGATTATGACGACCTTCCGGGCTCTAGTGCGCTGTAGGAATAAAGAACTGAAATCGGACCATGTAGGAATCGCTAGTGTTTTTTTACGTTTTAATGGAAAATATCCCGATTAAAAATCTTAACTCCTTTAAGTGATTTCAATATTTTTTTCTAAGATGCACGGAGTTACATTTTTTACCAGGACAAACATGAAATATAATTATGTAACTAGGAATTTCACGATTTCAACAAATGTTTTAATTGTAGGTAAACAGCGCCCTCCAATCCTGGGAAATAGATATTTTAAGGTGAAAACGAAGTAGAAGTAATTTATCTACCAACGAAGAGGCTAATAACTTACGGTGGGGACATCCATGGAAAATACAAAACCAGTGTTTGAAAACAAATGAGGCCAACAAAAATCATTATTTATGTCTTTGTTTTTTTAATGAGATAATAAAACGTAATATTTATTCTCAAACGTAATATGATGATAATTACAGTAGCAATGTTGGTGTTTCAATATGCATTAATAAGGTTCATGTACAGCATCACTGTCTTTTTTTCTTCACGTAATTTTTAATATTATTTGTTAATTTTGAAAATATTATATACACAAGGTTATTTTATTCTATTTTAAATTCATAATGTTTCTTTAAATTAGGAGACATTGCTTATTCGATGATATATCATTCAGTTAAAAACATTCTGATCTACCCCAATAACCATTTAAAATGAGGGAGTGGGGAGGGGGTCCAGCTTTAGATGTGGTGTGGTTTGCAATAACACTGCCGGGCAGGCCGAGTGACGTCGGGGCTACGCTGCGGTCTATCACTAACAGCCTAGGCTAATGAGCATTCCCTGACCATTTCCTCTATAGTAATTGCTTCTATAATTATTAATGACGTAATTTAATAATATCTGCAATTGAACAAAAATATAGTTATTCCAAATGAAAAATTTAATTCAATAACCAACTACTGAAAATATTATTACATAGTTCAGTTTTTTAAAAATAAAATATGTTCTAGATTTGATCGTTCTTCGTTAGATCGTTTAAATTATATGCACCGTGAATCACTCTAAGAAAGCATTGTAGGCATAAATAATATAACATCAGTATGGAAGCTTCAATAAAAGTGAAGACAGATACGGTTGATAGCTGCGTATTTGTGAAAAAATAAAATAAAATCACTATGTTCAATCATCGTAATCGTTCACGTATTAAGAAAGATGCTTGAAAATAATATATAAAACAAAACTGATAAATAAAAACGCAATCAATTCGTCTGTAAACTGATTCTATTTGGGAAGTCCAATCATATCAACCGGACATTGCTAGAACGCTATATAAGTTGCTGAAACGGGGAGGTACCCGAGGAACGATAAATAAAGACTAAAACTTTATCAAAGTTAATTATGGTTCGGATGAGGCCTCCGCTAATTAAAAAGCAAAGACTGATCATAAATTTCAGGTATAATTGAATAAGATGAAAGATAACGAACGGATCTGGCCACTAAATCAAAGATCGTTTCTTTCGAAGGTTCGATGATCTCGGGAGGTGGCGAGTAATCTGGTGGCCCTGATAGTTCGCGCTTGTTATCACTCCTTCTTCACTGTCTTCACTTCGTTATAGATCGGTTAGTCATTGAATGATAGTTCTGTTTTTAACATAAAAATTAAAATACTTAACATTTTTATGCACAAACATAAAATTAGATACTTTAATCATTCTCAAAATTATCGCACAGGTACATTTCAAATTAAAATTTGTGTAGCTAAGAATATAAATATAGTTTTGCAAGCATCCCGCATCGCGGCTTCGCCGATAAATAAATAAAATAGATGATTTTAACTGATTGAGGTTTAATTTTTTTCAATCAAAATTTTGTTCTTAAGTATGCAATTGAAAATTATTTCTTCAATTACTGAAACTAAAACCTTTAATCTACCACTATTGATTAGTAGGTTGCAGAACACGTAAAAGCATAATTGAACATCCAATTTTTAATTGTTAAAGTATGAGTTGTTAATCCAGATGGAAAGAGACTATTAACAAACTCTTTCGTTCAATGGACTGCATTATTAGCTCTTAGAACTAAACGCTCATAATATTTTTACACACAATATCAAAAAGCAAGGGTTCGATATTTTGAATAGGCAATTATTTTTACTGTGGCATAAATAATTTTATCAATATCACATGATTGGATTTTAATTTCTAACCATAAAAGTTTATGACAGTGTTACAAACCTCGTTTCTGCCAGTTATCACTGTATATTTAGATTATTATTATAGTAAACTTTTCGATTGCAAACCTTCCTAAAACTATTATGATGTAGTTAAAATTGCATTCAGATGGGTTCAACAGTTTATAGCACTGTAAACTCTATTGCAGAATAGCGCTAACCACATATCGGTCGATTTTAAAACTTCTCTGGGATCCACTTGTTGTACCACATATTTATAGCTTTTTTAATAACAATACAATTGAAAATAAGTATACCTCTCTTAAATGTGGCGCTCAACACCTATCGGACGATTTTCAAAGTTCACTGCGCACCACATATTTATTGTTTTTTAATAACAATTTAATTGATAATCTGTAAATTTTCGTATTTCTAAACCTTACTTGAATTATGAAGATGATTTGGTACAGATTGGTTCAGTAGTTTTCACTGTTAATGATCAGAAACAGAAAATGGCTTATCCTTTTATATAATAGTATAGATTAGCATATTAATTTAAATCAGATAAAAAATACACTGATAGGTTATAAATTCGACTTGATTGATTTTTTTTTTTTTTTTTTTTTTTTTTTTTTTTTTTCTAAAAATTTCTGACTGAAAGGTTCATTCTTTTCAGGAGCTCACGTAACAATATACTTTATCCAGAACACTAAAAAACGTATCAGGAATATTAATATTATCAATTATATAAACTACAGCTCTATTTCAAAAATATTACCAAGACGTTTCAAATATGGAATAATTACAATAGCAGGTGCATTTCGAAGAACGCTAAAATCGAATATTACAAAACTGAAACTCCAGTTCTTATAAGCAGCAGAAATCTTATAAATGAACAAAAAAAGCCCCTCGGATGATCTGGGAAAAGTCGAAAGACGTATCCTTAGAAGATTCATGGACCGCGAGTTCTCCCAGATGGATCCTACTGATTGGATTCGAATCATGAATAGTACCAACATTTGGAAACGGCCAACCCTAGTATGCAACGTAGGCGGCTGGAGTTCTACGGACACCTTCTGACAATGGACAACATTATGAAAATAACTATATTTTATCATAAATTAATAGCTCTTTATAACACCATAATTTTGTAACCTCATTCAAATAACTTATTTTTTTTAATATATACATTTATTGAAATTTACAACTGTACAAAATGTATACATCAAGTAAATGTATTAACAACGATTATAATAACCTGTTAAAACTTGAAAAGAACTACTCATCAGTAGCACTTTATTAAAAATTTGACACTAGAAGGTCTCTAGGTCATCTTCGTTTCAGACGCCTCGGAGGATTATCAGGAATGGAGTGGGAAGGAAGTTGAGAAACTAACAGATTTGAGTGGTTATGGAGCTTACTATGAAAGGATAGGTATCTAATGTGGGCTAAATCAGTAACATATGGAACATTAAGATCTTTATGGATAAGTTTATTGGATACAAAGTATAGAGCATTGAGGAATTTTTGAAGGGCTTTGGATTGTAAGGATTGAATACGAGATGAATTGGATAGTTTAGTGGAGCCCCAAAGCTCAACTACGTACGTACAAATAGGTCTAATCATAGTCATGTATATGAGTCTTTTGTAATTAATAGGGTGCTTTGAACGTTTGTCTAGTAAATGTTGAAGCAGTATGTAACGACGGGCAGTTTTTTGTCGTTTTAGTCTTGTTTCATGAAAATTTAACTGTAAAACTGTAAATTTTATTGTTGCTTAACCTTCCTAAAGCTATGAAGATAATTTAGTTAAAATTTGGAACAGATTGGTTCATTAGTTTTTGCGGTTAGTATTTACAAACGATTGTGATAAAAATTGCCTGTCATTTTATATAATAGTGTAGAAATATATAAACATATTTTAAGGATAGTCTAATGTATAGAAAAGTTTATAGTTGATGGGAGAGGAAATATCGGAAAAAGATGGATTTGGAAGTTTTTAACGAAGTTGTATGAAGAATATTCAGATCGAGAGAATTCCATAGGATAGAAGCAGTAGTTAAACAGTACTTCGATATAGTTTTAGTATTTTTTTCTTCAGTTTCCATAAGAGCGTCCGACAACATTGGAAAAATCACATATTATTTAATTTTTACAAGTGAATTTTTCACTAACTGCAAAAACTTATAATTACTGTAAGAAAGAAATTAATACTTAACACTATGTTGAAATAGATTGATTGGCGTAAACAGAGGAGCTGAAATACGGACGATGCAAATGTCAGTGGATGTTTTATGATCCAGAGGGGAATGACTGCGGTTGACTAAAATTATGGAGATCGCTTTGGCGCTGTGTGATAAATCAAGAGGGCTTGTCGCTAGCGATTAATTTCTTGTATTACCTCCTATTACAAACGATTGTGAAGTGGAAAAATGAATGTAAGAGGGAAAATTTGCAATTTAGATGAGAAGTCAAACTAATATTCAGGATGATATTTCGATTTAAGGAAATTGTCTGTATATGTACTTCTATTGTCTATTTTTTATGTAGCGTAGAAAATATACTATACCTTGATATTCATTTTTATTAATGAATTTCAGAAAACAAATTTAATAATATAATAAAAATGTAAAATAAATTAAAAATAATATAGCAAAAAATATATATTGGTAACATTCTAAAAAATAATGAACATGATAAAAAAGAAAGGAACGTGAAATTGTCAAACTTAGAGAACCAATTACAATAAACAAATATTGGATCCTTAAAGCTGTGGTCTGGCTAAAATAAAACAGTTTTAAATAGTGTAATTTCCTACTTTACATGGTCAACACGCTGTAGAGTTGGTAAAATTAAATTCTTTGATTGTATTAATGGTAAATAAGTGTTGGATTCTACATATATCCTGAGGGACTAATTTAAATTTCTAGTTTGGTAATTGGAAAGACGTTCCTGAAAAATGTAGAAAGGTATAATTAAAGTAAATTATTAAAGAGGAGTGAAATAATGAAAGATGTTGTTTGTTTTTTATTTTGGTTTTAAGCCGTAAAACCCTCAATGTGATCAACCCCAGAAATTATTTCGTTGTTTTTATAAAGATTTAAGAAACGATAAAAAAAAAAAAAAAAAAAAAAAAAAAAAAAAAATACTTTTTACTACTTAAGCTACTTACTTACTAAGCTACGTACTTACTACTTACTACTTAGCTTTTACTACGTAAAAACTACTTTTACGTCCTCATAGATTACATACACAGAAAATATATAAATATATACATACACACAAACAAAGCCAGAGACACACACAGACACACATACACACACACATAATATATCTTCTATACAAATATTGTTCAGATTTATATTTTAGTAAACATATGGTGAGTTTGAAGGAAATTAAATACGGATTTTATATTGGATTCGTCATTATTTAATAAAACGGTAATTTCTGGTTAGACTCTTCATCTATTCAAACTTGTAGAATGAAAGAAGTTGTTATAAAATAGTAGTTATAATGAAAATATTATTAATTTACAAAAAAAAAAAAAAAAAATATTTTTATGATTATTATTTGCAGAAAAGACAAAACTAACCATTTTTATTCTCAACCCTTGACCCCCCCCCCCCAAAAAAAAAAAAAAAAAATAAATAAAAAAAAAAAAAAAAATAAATAAAATAAAATAAAAAAAAAAAAAAAAAATAAATAAATAAATAAATAAATAAAAAAAAGAAATAAATAAATAAAATAATAATATCAATTATGAGAATATAGTTTTTATAATAAAATCCACTTTTACTGGTTTAAAACTTCAAGTTTTAATTTAAAAACAGATAACTAACCATTATAAGATCGTTACTAATAATAAGATGTAGGTTGGTCTGGGTTCTATACGGTAGATACAGCTCCGCCTCGGAGATATCTAACTCGATAATTTTATTATTGCCACGGTACACTATATCTCATATCGAGTAATTGACATGTCGTTAGTCGGATATTCTAATACCTGTGGCGCACCTGTAAATTACCTGCCAGCCTCCAGACCCAGCTAGCACACACTGGTGCTCTCCTACCATTCTAATTAGTCGGCAATCGTTATGTCAATTAGCGTTCGGGAGTGAACTGATCGAGAGGCAATGAAGATGTTAAATGTAAAAGAAAAAGTAACATGTGATTTATTTCAATCACAATAACATATATATATTTTTTTAAATCCATACTACAATATAAAAGGACAAGCCATGTTTTGTTTGTGATCATTAACCTTGAAAACTACTAAACCATTCTGTACCAAATTTTGACAAAATCCTCTCCATGGCTTTAGGAAGGTTCAGCAATAATATGATATACTAATTATAATTCATTTGGTATTAAAAATGCGATCAATATTGGAAATGCGGATTCCAGTGAAGTTTGAAAATTGACTGATAGGTGGAGAACGACATTCTACAAGAGCAGTTGCAATGATACAGTATTGTCTAGAGCTTGAAATTGATACAAAAAAAAAAAAAAAAATATATATATAAATATATAAATATAATATATATATATATATATATATATATATATATATATAAATTAAATTATTAAAAAAAAAACCATGTGGTGCGGAAATGTGGATTCCATTAAAGTTTGAAAATCGACTTATATATGGTGCACATAGTACATATTCTCTGATTATCTAAATCACAAGCTCACAAATTAAAATTTAAAATTGAATGTCCAATTATGTTTTTTTTTGTTTGTTTTTTTTTGTGACATTTAACCACTTAATCTGTGCAATGGTTACCAGAATAAAAATTTCAGGTATGTGGGGAAATATCATTGTGGCTTTAATTCTCGCTGAAACAGCGACTGAAGAAATTGCGTTTATTCTTAAAATCGCTACTTATCTAGTATTACACTTCAAACAATTATAATTTCTGATTAAAGCTGCTTTTGCTATTTATGACAACTGACAAATCGCAAGGCCAAGTTTACAAAAACGTGGATGATCTTCGGACTGTTTTTTTCTTCAGTAGGTAATAACATGTAGGTCTTTCCAGGACTGGGAACCTTAACAATCCAATCATTTTCATAATAGCAGGAGGCAAAACTCAAACTCATGAGACAAAAAAGTTTAGGTCCTGCAAAGGCAAATAAATTATTTTTCTGTTATATCAACAGAATATTTACGCGAAGATATGGAGAGGGGCGAACCTAGCCCCTGTGGAGTGGGTACACTTATTTGGGAGAAAATCTTGCTGTTAGTTCATTCCGGCCGAATCTCTTCCTTGCACAACTGCTGTTAGTAACTTACCGAGTAATAACCCAAGACTTTTCACGAGTTGTAGATATATAGATTTTATTATTATAATTTTATTTATTTATTTAATCGGTGCGACAGTCCTTAGAGCAGGACCAGAATCTCCTCAATAAGCCTCCTCCAACCTTCTCGATCCGCGGCCTTGCGGCGCCATCCTCTAACTCCTGCCTGGCGGAGGTCTTGTTCCACGTCATCCAACCATCTCAATCGTGGCCGCCCTCGAGTTCTTAAACCTTCTGGCTTTTCTTTTAGCATTTTTCTAGGAAATCTATCTGTAGGCATCCTTTGCACGTGTCCCAGCCACCTTAATCTCGCTTTTTTTATTTGGGCGACTATATCTGGCTCACTAAACAATGCCATTAATTCATCATTTTTTCTTAATCTCCATTCGCCATTTAGATATTTCTGGCCAAATATCTTCCTAAATATTTATCTCTCCCAAACTCGGAGTAGCGCTTCACTTCTTTTTGTTAGCACCCATGTCTCGCTTGCGAATGTAATAACGCAATAATTTTATTATTTTTTTAATTGAAAATTAATGTATAAGGCCTTATAAAATTGAAATTTAGATCAAGATTAATAATAACATAAATTTTAATGGTTACATATTATAATTGTTTACAATGTTGTTTTGCTAAAGATGATAAATATTTAGAAAAAATATCGAAAATGTGTTTTTAGAATGTTAGTAGTTTAAATATATAAATATAATAGAATACAGTTTGGAATGGAATTTAGTTTAGCTTTCTTTGGATATAATAGCTTATTTGATAGTTTTGATTTCGGTTACACAATTGAAACAGAAAGTTATATAATAAATAAAGGAACAAGGGATTTTATAAAATTATGTGTAATTGATTTGACTATACGCATCGAAATGTTATAAATAAGTCAACAAACACGATAAACACAAGTAAACATAACTGAAAAATAAATATTACAAAAAATTATAGTAATAAAAAATAAATATTTGATGAATATATATAAGAGGGAGTGATTTTGACAGGCCAGGAAAGGGTGCAGCCATGTTCAAGGATAGAGGCCATTCCAGAGATGGCAGCACGTAATAAGGAGAGGTCTCAGGATGCAGATTAATGTAACTGACACTGAGGTCAGAGGGGGTCCAGATTTCTATGTCAAGATTAGGTAAAGGGTTTGAATTCGGTTAAATAAGGCTTATTTAAAATAACAAGAAAATAAAACAGTCTCAGGGTACGGGAAACAAGTCATTAACCCGTTAGTTGAATTCAACTATATACTTATTTTAATACTAGTACAGCATGGCTAACAAGTTTTTAGCATGTTTCATAAAAATCAACATTGTAAAGATTTTTGTTTGTTTAATGATGCAGCGACTTAGAGTGAACTAGGAGCCATGTTAGGGATTCGAAATCAATAGATAATATTGAACTCACTCATTATTTTTTAAGTTTTTTTTTTTTTTTTTTTTTTTTTGTTGACAACTTTAAAAGGAAATATGTGCCACTTATGAGCGGTTAATAACAGATTAATTTTTAAAAAATACCTTTGTATAAAGTAACAAGTATGATAAAAATTAATATACAATAAAATAATTTAGAATATAAAAAAGTATATTCAATGGATTTATACACAACATAATAGTTCAACCTGCTATACAGAGGCAAAATTTCTGGTACTCAGCGTTCTTTTTTCCAACACCTTTCGTCACTAGAAGTACATAACTAACAGTAAAGACAGTGGAGGTTGAATAAGTTTGCATCGGTTTTGGCTACTGTTAGACCTCCAAGGATTAGTCATAATTTTACATGCAGTTTTCGACAAAATCACTGTATAAAAAAGTTTTAAAATATTTTTTGAAATCTTCAATTAATATTTATGTACTGGAAAACAATTGTTTCTATAATTTATCAATGTGGATTATTTAATTGATAGAAAATGTTATTCATTAGATCTATATAGTATTTGCTAAACAACGTGCAATGCCAGCCAGATATATATATATATATATATATATATATATATATATATATATATAAAAAGGGATAAGCACAAAGAAAGTCGCCTTAAAAATCTGGGCAATAGAAGGAGCTATCTATGTATCAAAACACTCCCACACTTTGTTTTGTTTGGATCGGTTTGGGAAAAAAAATGTTTTATAGAATTTTGCATTTTGAAAGTGGTAAGGAGTTTCATATTTCGACTTTATTTTTTTATTTTATTTTATATTTTTTTAATATGGTCGGGTTGTGGACTCAAACCTTTATACTGTGGACATCTAGACAGGGTATTGAGTGCAAAGGCTTTAATAAACAGGAACCAATCCATTTTGTTACACTGCGATACACCTGAACATCATTCACCTTTCATTCAAATTCAGCACACATTTAAATATAAAAGTCATAGGAGTGAAAAATAATAAAGGAAGTTAGAAAAAAATAGGCTATTTCAGTTTTTTTTTTTTTCTAAAATAACGCCTAATTTCTCAAAACTGACGCTGAATAGAATTTTTTCGCCTTCAGCTTCGAATTCAACACACCTTCGACTTTCACCCATCGATTCTTGATACCGACTCTCTTCTGACGAAACAGTGTAATCGAGAATTGACCTTAGAAATCGACACATCCCTACTCAAAACCTCGAGGTATATTCATATATTTACCTGTCTATCGTGAAAAAGTGGATATGTAAAAATTGTGCACTCTTCACTAAGGCATTTTTAATTGTTTAGTAAAACCCACTAATTACTCTTAAAATACTATTTGCACCAAAATAGAAACTTTAAGGGCCTAATAAGAAGCGCAATTTAACCAATTGTTAACAATTATTAAACGTCTTGCTTTGAATACTAATAGTTAGCTCACGTTAAAGGAAATTTGACTTATTCGCTTCTTCACGATAACCACCGATTTATCTTAATGCTAAGAGGAAAAAACTTTTTATAAATAAAAATATCGCCAGGTGAACAGAATAGATAATCTTCTATTATCACCTACTTTTAGCATTATTATGCCCTTCATATCTTTATTCCATAATGTTTTTAAAATATGAGGTATATATCACATTTTGCTAGATTCTACGAAATACAGGGATTATCATTAATCTCTCCCCAGATCCTCTCCATATTTCAAGCTATCGGATAGCTAATGACCTACGCGAGATAGGGCAGCATCCGCTTTGAAGATTCACCGCTATCAAGGATCTGTCATGGCCTAGCTGCAGCCTCAACGGCATTCTGTAGGCCACGTCTTCTGTTGCAACTTTCATGTTCGTGATGCAGTTTTTCTTCTGCCTATCTACGGGCATTTACCACCTTCGTTATTTGCCACTTTTTTGTCTTTTTCGTAATTGATTCAACGAGGAGTGCATTAGATGAGATCGGCTTTTTGAAATACAGTCCCTTTAAACGTTGTTTGAATGTTACATTGATGCGATGGGGGAGGGTTTGGTCACTCGCCGTTGTCACCAACAGATTTATAGATGTGATTCTCACCGTTAGATTTTTGCTTAGAATTCATTTAAAACATAGCTTAGTTCTAAGATCTAAGAGGTTACATTGAAATACGAAAAATAAGTAGCTATTAAGAATTTTTTTCCGAACATAAAGAATATTTTAGCAGTATAATTGTCTTCTTTCGTACTTAATTCTCTAAGATCTATACATCGGTTCATATGTCAATTTAATTTTTACAGAGTATACCAGATTAATTTCCTTCAGTCATAGATAGAAGCAATAATTTCAGACTTTGAGGTACATGTATATTTAATTTTAAATAATAATTTATTTACCTAATGGACATACATATCGGAGTATCTAAAACAATACGCTGTATACATATTAGATATTTTATAATATAGTTATACTATATTTTAAAATGAAAAATAAAGTGGAACCAATCACCCTTATCCTGCAAACTTCAATGAGTTAAATAGGGTACCAAACCTTGGACATCTTTCAGAAAATTATACTAATTTTTAGCTTTTTTATCTTTTTTGTCTTTTCGTAATTTTTTATTTTTGTATTTAGCATCATTGACAAAAAAAAAAAAAAAATAATAAAAAAAAATAATAAAATTATAAAAAAAATAAAAAAAAGGACAAAAAAATAAATAACATTGCATACGGTCATACAAAAAATAAGGCCTCTTCTTATTCCAGTAAAACTTTTAACCCAATAGAACATAAGTTAAACATTTTAAAATATACACAGCTGTTTTGGAATTCTACGATTCATTTATACATACATCGTTAACCGACGGTTACCTGATTAGAGAACTGGAACCACCGATTTATAGAACTTGCGAGACAACACTGACAATAAAGTGCATTGTAACACCATACACTAGTATGGCTGAAGCACAAGACAGCCTGAGTTCTCTAAGCCATTTGTGAGTTCTTGAAATCTTGTAAATTGTTTAGAACAAACAAAAAATACTGTGTGTATCCGCTCATGATTCACCTCAATAGATATGTATAGTATAATAGGGGTATAGTATAATAAATAAATAAAACAAATACAAAATGGTTTATGATTAGTCATTAATTATATAGGCTCCTAAATAACAATTAGCTATCAGCTGAGCAGTGACCTATTCGCTCTTAAAGAACAGTAAAAGTAGACTCCAGGATGAGATCGTAGACAAAACAACACAAAGAATAATGATGTATCAGTGTAAATGTAAATATTCCGGGACTGCAGCCTTTGTCCCAACTTATTGTATCTTTTACAACCAGGACTGGGAAGCAAAAAACAAAGGCTGACGCCGCTACAAGATGGTAAATGCACACCAAATGATAGCTACAATACTAACTTAGCACTAAAAGTTTTCGTAATTCTTTTTAACAATTTAAAATTAAAAATATATATTTATTGGTTAATTGTTAAAATTTTTATTTCATTTAAATAACAAGTTCATTTGAAATTTTTAAAAAATTTCAAAGGGATATTGAAAAAAAAAAATCACTATTATTTATGTACTGTAATATAATACTGCTCCATTAGGCATAATATAGTTACAGTACAATAATATATATTGTAAATTATAAAAAATTGAATAAAACTACTGAATAGACGATATTACACCTTTTAGGTAGGATTTAAACATAGAATCATGTCCGCAATAATGCAGTAGTTGCTGTTAAGTATTATTATAGATTTTATTTTTACATATTTTATTATAAATTTATTTTATGATTCTGCTTTTACACTAATATATTCTGGTGATATATAGATTTTTTTTTTTTAATTTTGCTTAAACTCGTTAAACCAGCAGGTTTTTCCACCAACAAGAACACATACAATAAAAAAAAAAAATCTTTCACCAATTAAGTAAGGGTATGGGAGTCCATGAAAGTTTTATTATACGATAAACAAATTTTAGGTGAATTTATTTATTAATTACAATATTCATTTAAGATGTTTAGTGGATAAATCACCAATTAGATTATATTATATTTTTTCTTCGGGCGATCAACATCTATGATTAGACCATCAATTACTGACGTGTCTCTTAACAGATAATTGGTGGAATCAATCAGGACTTAGCCTTTGGCTTACAGAAACTTCTTAGATTGAATATCTGTCTCAAATCAAGACTTCTATTCAAACATTTACTGCGCATCTTCAATAGTGCACTGAAAAATACAGTCTAACAGGTACCTTTGATTTCATCTCGGTCAGAGGCTCACACGGATCCTTCACGCAAAATTGAAAACGAAAGAAGCACACTTTTTCCTCATAAGTTTACTATAGAGATTAATTTTTTTTTTTTTATTTTCAATCTCACCCATCTAAAATCATTCATAAAGTCCTTATGAAATAGACCGAACACCTTGAATCGTAAGGCAGTGAATGAAACATGGATGAAAGCGCCTTAATTTCGATGGAATAACAGTGTGATTAGTGACACCTAGGTCAATGCTGTGGGGTGCGGAACTGGATGGCAGCAGCGTAGGAACGGAACAATTTGTTGTCAACAACTGGCACAAGAGACCAGGTCTCTACGTCTATTTGTAGTGACAATTGAACAGAATGTACTATAGTCTCACTAATCTACAATATTCATAATACTAAATTTGCACATAATCTGGAATCATAGGTACCAGTTCTAATATTTAATAACTTGAACGAAACTGGCCCAATGGTTTTCTTTCATATTACTACAAATTCTGTCACAAGTCTTCTTCTATTTTTTTTTTTCTTATTCTAAGGTTAATTTTACTTCCTAATACAATGTTGTAATGTATCATGTAATGTATGTATCATGGCCCTAATGAATTTAATAAACATATAAATCTTATCAACAGTGCTACCGTGTGCCCATGCACATGACTTTTGTGCAACAACTTAGGAACAATAAGAAAATTCTTGCTTTCTCTGTAATCGAAAGCGTGAAACTTGAAACGTGTGATTGTGGTTCACCAACACGGTTACGTTACAAGCTCATTAGCTTTCTGCTACCTGTAGCTCACGAAAATTAAATAATCCGGTCTGGGTATTGTACAACCGTGTAATAGTATTTGCCTATAGATAAGCAGTGTGTAATTGTTTAAAAACAGCAATTGCTCAATTTCCTCTAATTTATTGTTAGCTTAAATGAGATATACAGGGTGCGGCAGAGAAATAGTGCGTTTTTGAAAAAATCATAACTTCGTTAATTTTGCAAAACTTTATAGAAAAATGAAATTATAGACTAAGGCATTATTTGCATTTACAAACCTATTCTAGCTAAACTGTTCAAGTTAGGACAAATATGTGAAATAAAAATGAACTGGTGTTAGCTGGATTCGAATCGGAAAAATCAGATTCCATCTCAACGCACTTTTCGATATCCATTTTTGTTTAAATGCCCTTGTAATTTTTCTGGGAATCGTTTGTGGAGTGTTACTATTTGTTCATTAACAGTTCAGGCTGTTATGTAAATTTATCTTGTTTATGTACATGGGTGTTTTGTGGTAGGCTAAATGTTTTTGCCTGAGTAAGTTTTAGATTTTGTTAATATATATTTTTAGAAGTTCCTTACAATGTAGTGTTCCTTACAATGAAGTTCCTTACATACAATGTGATATCTATTTTCCTCTTGTTCCATAATTAGTTTTTTAGAGTTTACTTTTAGATGACGAAATCTCCAACATTTACAACGCGTTTTCAAAGCACCCTGTTATTTGCGAAAGACTCGTTTACATGACAGTATATAGGCACATCTGGACCTCACTGCACTAAACCTTCAAATTCTTCTCTCATCAAATCCTTACAAACCAAAATCCTTCGTAAAACCTTCAAAGCTGCTTATCATATCACACAATAAACTTTAGAGCTTATAATGGAACATTTAGATGTTCCATACTTTGCTAAATTGGCGCATACAAGATACCTATCCTTCCATGATAAGCGAAACATCCACTTGAAGCTACTAGTCTCGACTTGAAGAGACTAGTCTCCCAACTTGATTCTTGATAAATTTCTGATAAGATGGCCGTAGAACCTCTGATATAGATTTTATTGAAGTGCTACTAATGGTTAGATTTTTTAACAATTGCTGTAATTATGGTTCTACACATTTAGTTGATGCGTATATTGTACAAGTTATTATTTTTTACCTTTCTTAATAATTATTTTCGGCGCTACAACCATTCAAGCACATGGGAATAAAGTGAGATTGCTTGCCAAGCTGGTCTATCGGCAACAGCAACAGTAATAGCCCTTCATCGTTTGATTCCCAACTGCTGTAAGTCTTCTACTTCATCTAACCATCTCATTCTAGGAAGACCTCGCCTTCATGCACTTCCTGGTTTTTCGTATATCTGTTGAGAGGGTAGCATACGAGCCTCCTCAAGCTTCTATTATAAACTTCACAATGTATGGATGGTCATACAATCCTGTTCTGTTCCAATTCTTCTTTCTCCATCAAAGTAGATCGATACATATATTTTACTAAACTCCCTGTTAGCAAAACTAGTATATATTTGTAGATATCAATGAATAAACAATTTAAAGAAGTATAAATTTCAGATAGAATTAGGTTTTGGTTATAATAGGGCGTATAAAAAAAAAAAAATGACCGTTTTATCAAATTCCAGAGTTCAAAAGTCTGTAAATATCTTAATGCTATTTATTATTTACCAATACTTAATAATCCCTTTAGAGCATTCTCTACGCTTGTTTCTAACACTGGACTTCTTAAAAAAAAGCGCCAGTTTAGTTATTTATTTCAAAGAAAAAACATGACAGTGTCCTACGAAATTCTCGTAATTTTAAGACATTAATGGAAAAAAAAATTCACGGCCGCTGAAGTAACTCGTGAAATTATTAAATATGAAGGAGAAGGTGTCCTTGAAGAGCGCACTGCGCGGCGTTGGTATGAAAAATTTAGAAGTGGAGATACGACGTTGGAAAGGAAGGAGGGCTCCGGGCGGCCATTAATGGATCAAGTTCTGAAGGAAGCTGTTGAACCAAATTCGTCCACAAGTACTCACGAACTTGCCAGAGAGAGTGGTGTATCGAAAAATACTATTAGTCGCCATCTTATCTCCATTGGGGAAGGTGAAAAATTACTGTAGAATGGTCCCTCACAAACTTATTCGTAAACAATCAGCAGTCGAACCAAGAAAAAGTTTACAGAACTTCATGGGTTTGAACTCCCGCCTCATCCACCATATAGTCCAGACCTCGCACTTTGGGATTACTACTTGTTTCGATCCATGGCCCATTTTCTTCAAGGGAAAAAAGTTGATAATTTTGCGGAAGTTGAAAATGCTGTCCAAGAGTTCTTTGAAACCCATCCCATGGAATTGGCTAGCAGATGGGTAATGACAGTAGATAACAATGGACTCTACTTTGAGTATTAATTGTATTTTATATCAAAGAAATAATAATACTAACATTTGTTTGAAAAACGGTCATTTTTCTTTTTTATACACCCCATTATTAAAACGGTATGTATAAAAATTTTTTTTTAGATAGATAATTTTTTTGAGTTGGCGATTTTCATCAGGAAACACTCAGTTAAGAGAGGGTAATAACGATTAACCCACCCCCTCGCCTAAACCCAGTTTGCCCCTGATCAGATCGGACTGTCCATCGCTAGCAAAGACTGCACCCCCCCCCCCCCCCCCCCTCCGATTGATAAGAACCAATCTACAAATGGTAGCCTTTTGTCGAAGCCGGAATAAAGTTGGGTAAAGATGTCATTTCCAGGTCCTCCTTTATCTGCCAGCGGATGACAGAACCTCTTTCCTTCCGATTGAAATGTCTTAGGCCAAAGTTTCGTCCTCTGGCAACCCTCCTTTCTTTCTATCACTCTGCACCTTTTTGTTTATTTTAACAAATAATATTGTATATTTATTTCTTATCTTCTTTTCTTTCGAAAATGCCTTGTCAGATTTATGGTTACTGATTGGTGAACTTTATACTGGAAGAAACCTTATATTTGCTAACCGCAAAGCTTTATCTTAGTATAGTGCTTACGCTAATTTTAATTGTATAAGTTTTGACAAATAATGCGTAACAAGTATACACAGCCTTCCTAGAGCAAACATATTGAGAGAAATAGCAATATGTGGTTGTAATAAACAACGGATTACAACTACTTTAGTATACTTGTCACAACTACCAACTATATTTGTTAGAGGAAGTTAAAAACTACTATTACTAGTATGCCAATGTTAACTGATTATTTATAGTTAAAAAAAAAAAATTACACATTTTTAACTACAAAAAAGCAGTTTTAAGCAGCAGTTTGTAATTATAATTTCATAACCAGTTCCAATGACAGGTTGGTTATTGAATTGTCAGTATACAATATCTAGTTAATCAATAGTTTGAGTATTCAACAATTACTGAATAAAATAAAATTAGAAATAAACAAATACCTATATACGTTATTTAAAAAAAAAAAAATCTGATTTATTACATCAGTAGCTGTTCATTTAGTTATAATAAGCTTCATTTTTTTTTTTTTTTTTTTTTTTTTTTTTTTTGAAAATGAGGAACAAAACGATCAGGTTTTATAACCTTTACTAATAAATTCCGTCGTTTTTGGTTTTTACATCATTTTACTCTTAAAACTACTTATTATTCACAACTGAATTATTCATAGTAACGCTAGAACATTAATAAAAGGATAAAATATATACAGGGTGTCCCAAATTTAAATGGCAAAGCTTCAGGAACTTATAGGGGACCGAAAAGCTAAGACAATAAGTTCTTTACAGATTTGCACGTTTTTGCTTAGTTTTAGAGAAAATCGCAAAAAAAGAAACAAAACAAGTTTTCATTTTTATACCTATTTATTTACATTTATATTTATGTTATGTTCTTTTTAATGTAAATATTGCTCAAAATGTTGTCCTCTTGCACCAATGCAAGCATTACATCTAGCACTCACTTGATAAATTGCAGCTAAACATTGTTGTGATGATATTTGGTGCACTGCATCTATGATTCGGTCTCTTAATTGCTCTCTTCAGTAGGTTGACACCGAATAAACTTTCTGCTTCAAGGTTCCCCATACGAAGAAATCCATGGGTGTCATATCAGGCGATCTGGGTGGCCAAGGTACTACTCCTCCACGTCCAATCCATCGTTTTGGATAATTTATTTCCACCCAAGCTCGAACAACTTTGCTATAATGAGCTAAGCATCCATCGAGTTGGAACCACATTTCAATCCGCTGCTTTAGGGGAATGTCATCAAAATAATTATAAAAGTCGTTCTCCAAAAAATGTGTAAATGTGATACCATTCAATCTTCCAGGTAAAAAATATGGTCCCATCAGTAATCCTTTCCTAATTCCAAGCCAAACGTTAATAATGAAACCTATTCTCTCTAATAGCTCTGGGATTTTCAAGAGCCCATATATGATAATTTCTTTGATTAACAATTCCTCCTCTTGTAAAGGTAGCTTCATCGGTCCATATAATTTTTAATGGAAATAAATTATCATCGCGAATTTAGTCAAGAAACCAGTTACTACAATTCAATCTCTTGACATAATCTTGAGGAATAAATTCTGAACTTTTTGAAGATGGTATGGGTAGCGATTATCACCTTTCAAAGTTCGCCATATTGCTTGCCGCGATATTGCTAATGCAGCAGATGCTCGTCGGATGCTAGTCTCAGGATTGTCCAAGTGGCGTTGGACACAATTTCTTCTCCGATAATCTGTTCTTATTGCTACCTGGAATTGGTCGCCTTCATTACGTATTAAGAATGACCCAGTCTCTCGTAGTCTATTAAAAGTTAACGAAAAGACTCGTCGATTAGGCACTCTTCTGTTAGGAAATCGGCGCGCATACACTCTCACCGCATCGAAAACATTACCGTTACAGAAACCATACACAAAAATCATATCAGCGTATTCAACATTAGAATATGTATGCGGCATTCTGGATGATGCTATTCACACAAAAATATCTGAGTAACTGACTGAAGACTGATTTAGGAATTATAACCCTAGAAGGAAGCCAAAATGTAAACAAATGAAAGAATGTAAAGAATAACATTAAGTGTTTACATATCTCTCTGCCTAGCCTGACGAACTTTGAAAGGTGATAATCGCTACCTGTAACATTTTTGTTTTGTTTCTTTTTTTGCGATTTTCTCTAAAACTAAGCAAAAACGAGCCAATCTCTAAAGGGCTTTTTGTCTTAGTTTTTCGGTCCCCTTTAAGTTCCTGAAGTTTTGTCATTTAAATTCGGGACACCCTGTATAATAAAAAAAATCTAACTTTCAAACTACAAGGCGAATTTCCTAGATATAAATACCGACCTCAGATGTAGCATCCACACCAAATTTTTGGATACTTTCAATCATAAATTTTAAATATAAAAAGAAATCTTAGTTTATGTCTCATAACTCTTTTTTTTATAATACACATACTAAAATGTTCACACAATTCGTACTTCCCTTAGTATAAACAGGACAGAACAGCCAACTTCCGAAATTACACTTAAAAACTTTCACATTGATCATAAATGGAATTATACTATAAGTGTGGGTTATTAAACAAGCTAACTTTTGTCTCTTTATATATGGCCAAGTTAAGCGGATTGTAAGTTATGTAAATTGTTGTTTGTTTGTTTATTGGGGCTTAACATCCTCATGTACTTCCACTAAGAAAGAAATGATGGGTTATCCTTTAGGTTACCAACCTATCCTAGCCAGGGTGGGAATGTCAAGATTCATTTCGTGGTGTCTAGCACTAATATAATTGTTTAGTGCATATGTCTTAAAACAATCGTTTAAAAAAAAAAGAAAAAGGAAGATAATAATAATAGCAATTAAAAGAAAACATGGTGACCATGAAAAGAAATGAATCAGAAGTTTCAAGTCTTAAAACTGAGAATTAATCACCTTATCAACTTTATTAAAAAATATATAATTTCAATTGCATTTTCCTTAAAATACGATTTTTGCACTTAAAATATTTTTCACAGCTGACACAGATTTATAAAAAACCCGTTGTGGCATCACCCGCTCTCATAAGTAAAGTGCATATATAATTTAAACTAATAATTGAAGTATTATTTGTTTATGGATAAAAATCTTGAATTGAAGTATGTAATTGAGCACTATTTTTTCAATGCTATTTTCACGCAGAGCAGTAATGTTTAACTTGGTTAAAATTGTATGGATTAGGTAGTTGAAGAGTACGTAGAAGCATAATTGGACATCGAATCCAATTTGAATGTATGAGTTGGTAATCCAGGACAGAGACTATTAAGAAACCTGCGGATTATTAAGTCCATTGCATTATCAGTTCTTACAACTACAAAGGCCTATGATTCATATTTTTACACAGCATGTCAAAAAGTAAAGAATCGACATTTTTATTTAGTAAAAATGTTCATTTGAGACTCTCAACAGGTATTTTGTAACAGGTATTTGTAACAGATATTTTTTGGACCTGTATCTGTCGTCCCTGTTACTGAAAAATATCGGTGGCTTAGACGATCACTACTGATTTATATGCCAAATGAGAACACCATGTTTTTTCGGTTTATAAAAAAGTAAATTTCTCCATCAAATCGAAACAGAAACATTATTTTCAACATATCATTCGAAAGCTGATTAAATTTGCAAGTTTTTGTGAGATTTCCAGTTTTGTGGATAGTTGTTTTCGAAAAACGGTGAGCGCTGAAGTAATATGTAGAATACATTGTAACTTCCCTAAATAAGGTGAAGATCAAGGCTGTTCTGTAGATCCCATTTTGTAAAATTTAAGGTTACATGTAATCTGCTCTTATAGTAAATTTAAGTCCGAAAATGTGGTCAAAATTTGAAAAATATTTTTAAAAAATGGAGATATTACAGCTTTTATGGCAAACACCGTGGTTTCCGCAAAAAAGTGTTTGCTTTATCATATAATTTGCAACGGATTAGAATAGAAAGTTGAGGTCTGCGCCATTTTTCTCCATTTTTGATCAAGTTTCACCCAATGTTTTTATTTACACTAAGAGGTACTCACCCTGAATGCATAATTTACTATGTACAATGACTTTATTTGTGCAGAGCGTAACTTTTTTTTCTCTCTTGATTTTCTGTTTTTACTGACCAGTGAGATTTGTCCAAAATAGCTGCTACTTTAAAGCTTAGTGAAAGTTCATAAGTATGTTATATAAGTATAACATAAGTGAATAAGTGATTTTTTATTTAGTTATTAATTTTTTTTTATTTTCTTCTTCCAATTGCTCGACAGACCATTACTGGTCCCATCCTCTAACAACTTCCGCCAGTCTGCTCGTCGTTGGGCAGCTCCCTTCCAATCCTTGACTCCCAGGATCCTCCTAGCATCCTCCGTTACGCCGTCCATCCATCTAAGACGGGGTCTCCCTCTGCTCCTGGTCATTTGAATATCTACCATCAATAATTTTTTAGGGATCGCATTCTCCGACATACGAGCAACATGGCCGGCCCACCTCAGTCTTCCCAGTCTCACGTGTCTCATTATGTCTGACCCTTCCAGGAGGTTATACACTTCTTGATTAGTTCTTCTGAGGTATGCCTCCCCGACTCTCTTAGGTCCATAAATGCACCGCAGAATTCTTCTTTCAAAGGCCAGTAGGCTTCGTTCGTCCGATCGAGAGACTACCCACGACTCCAAACCGTAAGTTAGTACTGGTCTTACCAGTGTCTTGTACAGTCGCATCTTGGTAGTCCTTGACAGAAATTTGCTTCGGAAGAATCTACCTATACCATAGTAACATCGGTTGGCAATGAGTTTTCGCCTCTCGATTTCTCTTGATGTTTCACTATCCGCGGTTACAAGTGTTCCTAAGTATATGAACTCTTCCACTTGCTTGAAAAAATATCTTCCAAATTGAACATAATCTGCCAGGGGACTAAGTGTGCTAGTCATGTATTTTGTTTTCGTTTCATTTACACAAAGTCCCAGTCGTCCGGCTGATTCCTCAAGAATTTTTTTTTTTTTTTTTTTTTTTTTTTAGCATAGAGAAATAATTTTATTGAAATCATCTAGTTGGATTTTAATTCCTAACCATAAAATGTAATTGCTAAGCCTTCCTAGAATTATGAAGTTGATGTTAAAATTTAGTACAGAAGGATTGAATAGTTTTTAGAGTTTGCAATGGAACTCTGTTGCAGAATTACTATAATATAGTAATTACTAGTAGTAATATAATCATTACTATAATATTATCATTCAACTTTTAAACGTCACTGAGATCCGTATATCACACCTCATATTTATAGAACCAAGCAAATTTAATTAACGATTTTTAACTCTATATAACACCTTATCTTTGTAACCTCTCTTGAATTGCGGTCGCCACCTATCGGTCAATTTTCCAACTCCACATTTGTTTTTTGTTGAAAATATACAAATTTTATTATTTCTAAACCTTCCTTGAGCCATAAGGATTGTGTAGTTAAAATTTGGTACTGATTTGATCAGTAGTTTTCGCGGTTAGTGATCTCAAACGAAAAATGGCTTGTCCTTTTATATAAGAGTATAGATATAATATAAACTACACAATGAATTTTTATTCTTATTTCATTGTATTCTTCTACTTGGACGAGCAGAAAGGCTATTAAAATATTCACAAAATTTTAACCAGGTTAACTTTCTGTATAATTGCAGTTTTTGAACTCAGGGGTTTGTTACTAAGTCAAATAGAAATTCACAAGCCCCAATTAGTGGCAATTAACAGTTGGCCAAGCAGAGTCCTCGAGTGCCTTCCTCCCACCACCCTCTCCAGTGGGTATAAGATTACCTCTGTCTGTTAAGATGTCAGACTCGCTTAGCGAAGACGTCACTCGTCTATATCCCATCCTTCCATTCCGGTTTCGACTCCTATCTTTCCTTTTTTTTTTTTTTTTTTTTTGTATAACCTGAATCAACTTGATTCTCTCTGTAATATTTTATAAAAACAATTGTGAAATGGAAAACAATGGATCATAGATACGCCTATCTATAGTCTTCTTCTTCTCATAAGAAAAATCTCGGAAAATTTTCAATCCGAACAACACTAACAGAGCAAGTCCGAAAATCTTCAACACAAAAATGTAGGCAAAACGTGACTTTTTTATTCAAACCGACATAGCTCCTAAACGATAGTTTCTAGTAACAACTGTTTTATAACAGAAATATTCTCCATTAAACTCCTCATCAAGAACTACCGGCGAATTTTCGAACCTAGCAACACCAATAGAGCATGTAATTTTTGAGTATGAAACAAACGATACAAAAAATTAAGGGCAAAAAAAAAAAAGTTACACAAGAATACTGTAGACCCCTAAAAGACACATCAATAAAAAAAAAATAATAAAAAAAATAATTGTCTTGTCTTTTATATTTTTTCTTTTTGGTTCACAACTTTTTTTTTTTACTATTATTAGATCACCGCTTTAAAATATTCACCAGATGGAAATAATAAAGCTAAAAGCTGGTGGTATCATTCAGACGTTTTATAATTTGTGGTAACGAAGTTGAAACAGCGCTCCCACCAAACATACCTTTTTATTGATTGATACCTTCTTTCAATTAATTTCAAAGTTTTCGTCTTTAACTTTCTTGAGGATTTATTATTATTCTCCATTCCCACTCAAACGCCTAAACCATTTTAAACTAGTGTTAACTTCTTCCACACATTCTTATTTGAATAAGTGGAATAAGAAAATTATAAAAAAGAAAACACTCAATCGATGCTGAAGGTAATGTTCTAACTTATGAAAAAAATTCATTAAGATTCAATTCATGTAGTAGGACAGTTAAAGGCCGTTTTTTTTTTTCAATTAATATTTAACAATTTTTATAAATGTATTTGCCATTTTCAACTGTATTTAAACGTATTAACTTGTTTTTTAAGATTTACGATACATATCCCATCTTCAGGCTATTCTAAGAAACAGTTTCAAATAACATTTTTGAACAATCTTAATCAAAAAATAAAAAAAATGTATCTTTATTTAAGAGGTATTTTACATCGTCGCTATTTTACATGCGAAATAACACAGAAATGTTCAAAGAGCTCAAAATGTTCATTGTTTTATTAAGATTGATCATAAATGATAGTTAAAGAGTTGGTTTTTATTGTGCTGTTCCGACTATTGTTTTAATTATTGACATTAACCAAGACTTATTTTAAAAAAATGTCTTCTCTCTTTATAAAAGAATAAATATTTTCAAACAAATTTATAATAATAATGAAGTAATAGACAGCATCATGGCATAATCTACCCAGTTTTGGTTTATGTTCATTAATGTACACTTATGTGCCGGGCCAAGGATCTAACCCTGTAGACATCCTTCTCTATTGATCTCTCTACCTCGTAGTAGCTACCTCTTATCTTCACGCTTCTGCTACATAGGTAGCTACTTATGAGGTTGCTGGGGGCCTCGAATATCTGCAGTTGCTGGAGCACGCTCGGCCACCATACGCTATCAAAGGCGGAGATGTCGAATAGTAATAACATTACATACTTCTCCGCCCTTCCCTCAGCATCCTGGCGCACTCTCAGCAACGCATCTGTAGTTCCCCTGCCACGGGTAGAGCCGAACTGCCGTGGATGACTCGCTGCATTGAGGACCGGTCTAAGGCTGGTAACAATTAGGTGCTCCAGGACTTTACTTACAACTGGGAGGAGGCATATGGGCCTATAGGCCTTGGCCGTCTCCTTATCCTTACCTCCTTCCTTGTAGAGGAGTCTCAAGTCGTCTATCCTCCATTTGCTGGGAGAATACTCCTTGTCCAAACATTGATTGAGGATGTCTAGGAGTTCATCCTCAATGTACGGGGCACTCTTCTTGAGGATCGCTGCATCTATCCCATCAGGTCCTGGGTCTCTACCGGTCCTTTGTCTATCCACGGCAAGACGAAGGTCCCATTTATCTCATGGTGGGCATAGTTCGGTACCTGGGGGGTATACCGTGGTGCTTCTAACAAATGTATCTTCTTCATTATCCTGGGACGGATCATCCTGGGGTACGTGAAGTTTATATACATCGTCGCTGATTCCTCCAGGGTAGCTGCCTGGGTCTGTCCTTCCCTGATAGCCGCCGTTATCTGTAGCGGCTGAACCTTGTTCATTGCCACCCTGTAAGGTATTCCCCAGGGATTTTTTTCTGATTCCTTGACGATGAACTCGTCCCAGGATATCCTCTTATGTTGTCGCACACCGTTTCGGTATACCCTCTGTCTACGCTTATACTCGCCTCGGAGTGCAGCTCTCCTATCTTCTTCTCTGCACTCCTGGTACCTACGCCTGGCCCTGTAGAAATCTCTTTTCAATTGTGTTAGGTCCGGCGTCCACCATGGGACCGGACGCGCTCTCACCCTACGGCTCTGGAGGGAAATACTCGCCGCTTCTTTGATGACACCCGTCAGCATCTCTACTCTGTGATCGATAACTGACTCACCTTCCATCGGTGCCATCTCTTCCCATTCTCTATCGGCTAATATTCCCTTCAGGGTACTGGTATAGTTCTCCCAGTTCACCACTGATCATTACTTGGCACCGTAAATAATGTTCCGTCTAGAAAACACTTTCGACATCATTACTTTTTTTCGTTTGTGGTCGCATTAAATGCCCTCCCCTCGCACTAAAATCGAGAAAAACAAACATCGTCCATATACTTTTTGCGTAATTTATTGGTTTGTATTTATTGGTCCCAGGATGGTTGGGTATAAAATTTTTATTGGTAGGACTAACGGCCCGTATTAACAGCAGAATCGTAACCCCCCCCGCCTTTATTTTAACTACTGCAATAAAACGACAAAAGGTGGATTTTATTGAATGCGATCAAATGCGGTACAACAGTGAAGAAGAAGCAATTCCTTGGGGCGACATAAAGGGCAATAATTGGTAGCTCAAACGAAAAGACCACAGGGCTCGGTGTCTAATCACCCGCTCTAGGGCAACGGTCTAGTAGAGTCATTCCGAGTCCCTTCTATTCTATGATTATGTCTATTTCTGGATAGATAAATAAATGAATTTATTTTAAAAACAAATTAGTATATAAATATTTTAACAGTTTTTCTTTATAATTTATAACAATGTGAAACACACACAGACTCCGGAGTGAAAATAATATATCGTGTAGAAAATAGCCTAACATTTAAAATTTATGAATCATTAGAAATAATAAAATCATTCAAAACCAATCCAGATTTTTGTTCAATTAGCCTGACAAACATTGTCAATAGCCCACTTTAAATCTGTTTCTAATAGGAACGGAAATATCCAATTAGTCATAGGGAAAAAAACCAAGGTAAAACCCAAAAAAATTAACCTGCCAGACGATCTTCCCCTTTCGACGATAGATATATTTCATATTTCTGTTAGATCCCCTCAGGTGAGGACCAATATTTGATTTCTTGTCTTACATTTTTGAAAACTTAAGTATATATAATTCATGAAACTAAGTGACAATGTTTTGAAAATTATGATTGTTATAGAACTTAAAACTGAAGATGAATGTTCAGTATTTAAAACTAGTTTTTTAATAAAATAATTCCAATAGAAGTGGCAATTAATTCATAAATCCTAAAATAAGATGTAGTCTTTCTGTAAAAAAAAAAAAAACTCAACTTCTTTCTGACTGGAAAATAGATAAACAAAAAAATAAATAAAAAACAACACATTTTGACAAAATTATAGAATACTCTGGCAGAGTAGACTCAAACCCGTTTACTACGTTATGGGTAAATAAAGGAAAAAGGAGATTTTGGCACTTAAAGCTAAATTAATGCTAGTACAGATTTTTTCGCTTGTCCCCAGTTATCAGCTGCCCATGATATATCGTTGGAGATCCTTAGGTGTGGATGAATAATCACCATGGTTTCAAAGAGAATTACCATGACTACTAAGATATGAAATACGAAAGATAGTAATTGAATGTTTTGAATCAATTTTTCATTACCAAGGCTCCATTACGAAATTTTACAATAGACCCTGAGACCACTGTCATTTTAACCTTTGAGGAGGCAAGAATGAGATAGACCAGATCAGCGTTAAAGAAGATTAATTGAGTTGTGATGTTTATTGGAGTCATATGCGGCGTTAGTTTTGTTTACTAGGCTTTTGGAGTAGGAAATTTGACATATGTTCACACACCAACAAAAATAAATATTAAGTTTATTTATGGGACTCCACTAAACCATCCCTTTCATCTCATATCCAATCCTCACAATCCAAAAATCCTTTGAAAAATTCTAAATGCTCCTCACTTTGTCACCAATAAACTTATCCATATAGATCCTAATGTCCCATGTGTTGCTGATTTGGTCCAAACCAGGTGCCTATCCTTTCTTAGTAAACTCAATAACCATTCTAATCCACTAGTCTCTCAACTTGCTTCCCATTCTATTCCCGGTAATCCACCGAGGAATCTAAAAAGAAGATGGCCAAGAGACTTTTTCATATAGAATATTTTTTCTTTTTACTGAAGTGCTACTGATGAGTGGTTCTTCACTTGTTGTTGACAAGTCATTGTAATAATTTCCTCAAATGTACTTATTGTACATGGATGTATATAGTTGTAAATATCAATAAATAGTTTAAAAAATGAAAATTTATTTTTTTTTATTTTATACAGGTAATATGTGACGTTGAAAACCTTATAAATCAGCGGTCGTTGCAAACCTATAATTTAATTATTATATAAATGCAAGCATCGAGTTTACGATCCGCCTGGAAAGGTTACCCTCTTGCTATTAAAGTCTCTCCAAAATATTCATTTCGGTTCCCCGAGATAATGGTTACTTGTGAAGATCTTGGTAAACTGCATCGGATAAATGGTTATTATTTTAACGTGGTTTATGATAATCGGAAGAGGAAAACAACCCACGGTGCCCGCCGGCTATAAATAAAACGTAAGCGGGATGATAGCTGAATACGTTGCCGCCGGGGATGAGGTTCATATTGATTAGTACACGGTTCATCAAATAGAAGTTAAACGTTTTCAACGGGAACCTCGCTTATTCAATAATTAATGGAACGCTGAGGAATCCAGGGGCAGGCCGCTCGGAGGCTGTCAGGGAGCATTTTGTCAGTTTAAATTGGACGAGAGCGAATTTAGTTTCGAGATTTAATCAGTAGTTTAGAATAAATGTCATTTTTAATAGCCGTCGATTCTGAAGAGTTGTAATCCACAATCTTGTTTCTTTTTTAAATTTATTTCAACGTATTAAAAAATGCACAAGTAATTGAAATCGAAAGATAAGGAAAAACGCTTTATGCAGATACATTTAAACTATAAATTGCATGAGAGTCCACCAAGCGAATTGAATATCATTAAAAAGATGCACCACCAAGACATAAACACTGTATCATGTTAACGTAGTCACAATAAAACATATTGTCGAAGAATGTACTATTATATACCACACCTAGAAAAATCAGGCCTTTAAAACAATGTCAACAAAATTTCTACCGATCACGAGAACATTTTAGAACAAATGCTTTCCTCTCTAATAGAAATGCTTAAGGGCGAAACACAAATGGTAGTAGTTATTTTTACCTATCATTAATTAATTTTGGCTATTTAGTAAATTACTGAATTATGACAGTGATCAGTGATGTGTCGGTACCAACATTTTTCGATTGTCGGTACCTGTACCGGTTCCAAAAAATCGATTTTCGATTCTCGGTAATCGATATGAGAGCTAAAAAGAGCATTCCAAATCCTATTAAAAGACAACAATAACCAAAGAAATAATAATAATTATCCAAAAAATAAAATATATGATTTAATGGTAGTTCAAAAAATGTAAAAAAATAATTCATATTATTATCTGTTATTTAAGAAGATAAACATTCCAAAGGTTATGGGTTTTATTTATTTATTTATTAATCACTAAACAATGAAAAAGAGATAATGCGCAAATATATTTCTCTGGATGTTGATTTTGATGGTACCGTCTATTTAGATTCAAAAACCAGTTTTGTATTGGGAAAATGTTGGTATTGTCTGGTATTGGAAAAAGTATAATAAAATGGTGGTATTGTCTGGCCACATTAATTTATTTAGTGATTCAGCTTTGGCAGGTGGAAGTAGTACTATCTTTTTTTCATTCCCCAATGTCGTATCTTCAACAACTTGACGTTGGATTGCGGTAGCAATGCTCGATTTTTATAATTACAATACTTTATCAGTGTTGGTCAATGATATGATATATTTTTCTCTTATTATCAGATGTAATGTATATTTTAAAATGATGAATCGATGTATGTATAATAATTACATTATTATGTATTACAAAACTACCTCGATCATTATAAAACAGTATCGATCGTTTCCAAGGAATCGACATTGATTCTAGATACTGATCCGAATCGAGAATCGACATATCCCTAATAGAAACTTTGTTCGCTAGTTTCTTCAGAAACTTGGTTCCGGCTCTGTTGGAATATAAAACCTAATTTTAGTAGTATTTTTAACAGTACAAAACTGTTACATTATTTTTAGTCTGTGTACATTGGTAATGTCAAGACAAAAAATTATCGCTTGGGTCACCGGCGATTTTTCTTTTTTGTTGTTGTAACATCATGACAAAGTTTGTCAATAATATCAACACCACCTTTCTTCGTGTTACATAATTTCATTACTTTCGATTTTTTAATTTTTCTAATGTTCCTTCTTCCGTGAAAATAGCTTACGTTATTATCATTAAGTAATGGCCAGACTTGAATTTTCAAAACTATCACCGTTGCATTTTGATTCTCCTCTTGGCGACGCATTTCTCAGAGAACCTCTTTATGAGTTCTAAATAATTGTATTTTGTACATTGTGATTATAAAAAATTAAAAAAAAAAATTTATTTGTTTTGTTTCTCTTTTAAATTTTGATTCACACTTGTTATTAAGTTAACATATATATAAACCTGTATACATAAATATATAACATATTTATAAAAATTAAAACACTGAAATAGTGTAACTTTTATCACATAGACAGTAAGAGTGATAAGACCATTATTCAAATACGTCGTGAATTATTACGTATAAGTTAAAAAACACTTTGTTGGCAAGTCGACGGATAATTCGGGCGAAGGGTCAATGGAGGAAATAGTCAAAGCGAGGCGATCGAACTGCTTCAATACAAGCTGCTTGAGTCAATCTGACAATAGCCTTAACTTGAGAGTTTAAAAAAATCTATTGGATTAGCATAAGTTTAATCTGTGGTACTTGTAAATCGTCTGTTAAGTGTATTTTGGTAGTTATGTGCCTGTAAAGTTTGGGTGTTTATACTTTTTTGGTGTAACGGTTTTTCACGCCCTAAAATGTAACATTTTGACGCGCTCTAGCTCTGTTGATGTTGCTCGGATTGAAAATTTGATGACAGTTTCCTAGTCAGAAATTCATTGGAGAATAGTTTTTTAGTTATATGACATTTGTCGCTTGCATATAACGTTTTGAAGCTATATTGCTTTGGATGAAAAAAGTCATCTTTGAAAGTTTTACTTTTTCTCAACTTTTTTTTTCCAATAATGATTTATTGCTAATTTAATTTAATTATTAAATGATATAATTGGTCCATTTTAATTCTACAATGTAAATTGGGAAAATCAGTAGATTATAGATAGATATATCCCATGATCTATTGCTTTCCCCAGTCAGGAAGATATTGAGTTTTTTCTTCTCTTTATTGTCTAATGGATTTAGTTATGTGGCTAATACAAAGATTTTTGCACATACTGTTCACAAGTCTCAAAATCTCCACGCTTAACTATTATTATTATCATTAAAATTATAATTAGATGAATAAAATATAAGCAAATAACCAAAACTTAATTAGGGGTTTTATTGTATAAAGTTGCAGTCCAAGTTTCTTCACCAGCAAGAGTTAAAGAGCTCGGGCCAATCAGAAGGGGCCAGGCTGCCTAAGTTGCTGTCACTTTGAGTTATACCTATTGAATATGCAGCGAGTTAGGCCTGCTCCGACATCGCCTTGCCTCTGTAAACAATAAATATATCTAATGTTAACAATTCTGCCAACAAAGAGAAGAGTTGTTTACAACTTATAAATGGATTTCAATACATTAAAATGCATAAAGCTATTTGCATTCGGGCGTATAACATTTTATGCAACTCCAATAGCTTGTGGAAATCGAATCCTCCGTACTTTACTAATAAATTCGTAAGCCACGTAGAGACAAGCTTATAATCCTATATAAGCCTTTTAAATGATGTGAAGTGATTTTATCGCTTCGAACTTTTTATAACCATGATTAAAAAAATCACTTCTAACAGATCTCATAAACCAAGGAAACTTAATGTCACTATTAAATATTCAACATAATTCTGTCCCTTTTAAGTCAAATTTAATTATCGTAAAAAGAATGTTGTATGATATGCATACAAATGATATGATGTGTAATGATATGCAAAACACTACTATGTCGTTAGAAAAGTCCTTCTGCATACATATATATATATTTCAGATTACTAGCAAACATTTCAAAAATTGAAACATTATTGAAAACTAAGCTTCAAAGAAAAACTCCATTGTTTTAAACTAATTAACTAGATTTAATGCTCTTCATTATGAAGAACTATTCACGTCCAATTTCTAAGTCTTAGTAAATATCAACGATTCGATTTTTTTTTTTTTTTTTTTTTTTTTTTTTTTTTTAAATGAGCCATTGGTCTAAATAAACCAAAATCTGATGTTCGAAACAAAACATTTATACATTGCAATTCCGATAATTTTTCCTGAGTCAAATGAGAACGATGTAAAAGGGAACTAAAGTGAAGCAAAATTACTTGGTATCTGTTAACCAGAGTGGTGTACTCAGCACTCAAAACTGCATAAATGTGTTTAGCAGTTTACGATAAAGGTAGAGGTTTGATTCCACTACCCTATCAAAAAAAATAAAATAAAAAAAATTTATTCTCTATATATAAATTTAGGTTCCACCAAACGCAAAAATAAAAACACACAAGAAATCAATTTTTCCACAAACCAATATACACCAGTATTTCGATGGATAATTGGCTCTCGTTCTGCAGCTCTAAACTCTTCGGTGACTGACTTTGCGCTAAGACCTATTTTCTTCTGACATTGCCTTTGTGTTTTATAATTGTAAATAACCTTATAAAGCTATTCCAAATCGCAAGGAATCAAAAAATTTATTTAAAGTAAATACTGACTGAACTGGATAATGTATGAGCCAGAGGGTTGGGATGTTGGGCAAGGTTTTGATGTAATTAGGAAAATTTAATGGGCCAAGGACAAAAGGTATATTCAGATCATTATGTAGGGTTTTGTTGGAGACATAAAATGGGTCATTTACAATAGTACGAAGGACTTTGGAGTAGAAGGATTGAATGCGTTATATTCGATTATTTTACTGTCCCCCACAGTTCAAGTACATAGGTCCAAATAGGTTAAATGATGGTTTTGTATATGTTTGTTTTCAATGCAGAGTTTGGATTAGTAAGAAAAAATATATTCCTATAGGAATAATTATGATAATATTAACTAATAACCGTTTATTATATATTTAAATTTCCTGTACTTAAGAGGCTTACAGTACTAATGATTACAGAATTACAATATTTAACAAAATTATTAATTTTAATAAAAAGTAATAAAATAAATAAATAATAAAAACATTATTAACGAAGCAAATTCAATAAGAAATATTCATCGATGCCAATCATTAGTTTTTCGGTATCTATTTTTCTTATAAATCTTTGATAAATTTAATCTTATTACTAACATAATTTAATCATAGTAATAATTATTTTTTAGTATTGTTTCTTATTTTCCAATTTATTGCCACTTCATTTTTAGTTACCATTTTATTTATTTTTAGTTATATCAATTTTATGTTGAAGGAGATGCAATTATAATATCTATTCTTAGGTATAACTCCTATTTATTTATAAATGAAACTACATGTTTCGGAGTCTTGGATCCATCTTCAGGTTGTATAAAATTTTTAAATATATAAATTTATTACATTATACCAATTTCTTATGAAATTTTATAATAACAGTTACTTTACAATCCGTGATTACTATCGCATTGTCTATTCTACTACTTCACAGCCATTAAAAAAGTGTAATAAAGGTGACAATACAGAAATAAAATGAATATAAAGTTTCTATATAAACACCATATTAAATAATCTAGATAAAAATAAGACTAACAATAATACATGATGAACATTGCCCAGTAGTATGGCTCTGAGGAAGTAGAATAGACAATGTGAAAGTAATCACGGATTGTAAGGTAAATGTTATCATATAATTGTATAAGAAATTGGTATAATGTAATAAATTAATATATTTAAAAATTATAGAAAACCTGAAGATGTAGTCAACACTCGGAAACATGTAGTTTTATATATAAATAAATAGCAGTTATGCCTAAGAATTGATATTTTATTTTTGAGTTTTCCTGCCAACAGTAACCCTGTTGGAAGGGATTTTATTTATTTCTGTACACACCATACTTAAAAGTAAACAAAGTACATCTAATTTTTTAATTTTGTTTTGAATACTATTTTACATATATTTACATAGTACATGCGTCGAAAGTTAAATTTAAAGAACTGAACAAGAAAAATAAATAACAAGTAGTTATACAATATTAAAATTCAAAAAGCAATCAACAAGGTTATTTTATCATCAGAAATACTTAAAAAATATTTAATAGAGAAAATTTATGAATTTTTGATGTTTTAAAGGTATTACGTATTTATATCCTCTATTTTTTTGTATGGAATTTTTTAAAAATATTTTGAAGACTTTAAACATATTGTTCCATTAACATTTTATTTATTTGACAATTTACTAATTATTTATTTAATTTTTTTTTTTTTAATGCTGATCACTAATATTGTGTAGTACTTTTTCAATTGTATTCATTTTTCTGACTCATACGTATCATGAATATTGAGATAATTTATTTGTTTTATTAGCTGTGATGAAGGCATGTGATGTAAGCCGAAACGTTAACACAACATATTGCTGTATTTTCATTGTGTTTTTTAATTACTAACGACCCAATCAATACCATTTATTTTGGAGCGGGGCAAACCTTTTCTCTATTTAATTACGATCGACCATTCCACACCATTAAGATTAAAATATTTATATACTCAAGGACTTCCGTTATAAGTTTTGGGTCACGCAATATGGTTTATTTGACTAGCTGATATCTGGGACAGGAGTCAAAACTATTCCAAATGTTTTGAGAATTTAAACTAGTCCGCCGAACAAAATTTATCTTCAAGGGGAAGTGTTGGATCAGATGCCTTCCTAACGGCCGCCGAAATACCTTCCGAGGACTGGAGATCAACTAGTCTTTGATTAAAAGACCAGAACCCTAGGAGCAATCCGTCTTGTCAAGAGCATGAGAAACCTAGCCTAGGCGAGAGAATAAGAAGCCTCTAACGAAAGAAATGTGGAAGCAATTTTTCTTTCTCCGTTGAAGGGAAAAGGGAGAAAAGCTTACAAATAACTCAGTCGTTCAGCTGTGTTTTTTTTTTTTTTTAATTTTAAAAATAACTTTTGTTCACCTGTTAATCGATTCGAAACTACCATTATTGTTTTAATGGGTTATTAAGATTCTTCACGGTCTTTAATTCAACTTTAAAAACTACTAGTACCTCTAGATAAAAAATACTTTTGATGAATCTTGAAACTATTACAGGAAGATAGGATGTTATGATGATTGACAAGAACAATTCCCAATAGATAAATAATTTTTTTTTTATTCTTTTTCGATTTTTTTTTTTTTTTTTTTTAGGATTTACATATGAGTTTTCCAATGAAAAATGTATAAAATTTAATTTTTCATTACAAAAGTGGGACCTATGGCTTTTTAGTTTAGTATTATATCTGAAAATTATGACCGGAAAGCTTTTAAAATGCCGTATGTTTTTATGAGTCTTAAGGCAAATTAAGGAGCTTATTTGCGATTCATAAAGCATTGAATTAGAATAAAATAAAAATCTTGATTTTGGCCATTTATACGGCGTTCTTTTTTAGCAGGGCAGTATCTTACCTAAAATCCAATACATAACAAACGTAAGGTGCTCATACAAAAATTATTAAATTAAAATTAAGTATATTTAAAATTGCTTTGATTTTTTTTTTTTTTTTTTTTTTTTTTTTTTTTAATATTGATTATTTTGTGCATAATACCACAAAACAACGGTTTTTAAACTTTAAATAAACTGTCGTCTGCTTTGAAAAAAAAAATCGAAATACGTTCGGAAGGATCTAAGAAGAATAGAGAACAGGTTCTCAAACTAAATCTAGGGTAATGTTTACCACTCGCCTGGAAATTCCCTAAAAACTTGGTGATTTTCCTGTCTGAGCGTGGACGAAAATGGATAGCGTGGGAGAGGAGTTTGCGGGTAAGGTTGTTGATAGATTTTCTTCACGAATAGAAAAAGTGAATATGAGTTAAGAAGTGGTGAGATCAGCGGTTTGATGTTTTTCTAGTCCTCAGGTAAATTTAGTTTCTCTTTTCAATTTCTAAAAGTGAATAATCTCTAATTTGTAAAATAACTGATCATGATATACATGTAAAATACTTAGGTAGCTCTTTCAAATATTAGTTGATATAATATGTTACCACATAAAATAAATTTTGTGATTCAGTCATATACCAAGGATCCAGTCATAAGAAAGGCACAGGCATATGCCTCAATGTTTAAAGATGCACAAAAGAACTTGGTACTTATCTGGATACCATCCCATGTGGGGATAAAAGGGAATGAAGCCGCGGACGAAGCAGCCAAGCAAGCAGCCATTTCCTCGCTAGACCTCAAAACAATCTATACCCCTTCGGACATTTGCAATTTTTTAAAGTATTTAGCCAGGAATACTTGGATAGAATTATGGCATGAAACCCAGGTAGATAATAAATTTTAAAAAAGATTAAAAGTGACATCAAACAATGGTGTACATCAAATCGGAGAAACAGAAGAGAAGAAGTGTTGATCACAAGATTAAGGATTGGCCATACTCGCCTTACGCATGGCTACCTTATAATGAGAGAAGGCTTACCGAAATGTTTATACTGCCAGTGTCAACTAACGATCAGACATATCCTCGAGGAATGCCCCCTGTACGAAACTTTTTTTGAGCAGGAACGGCTGGAAAGAAGACTCTCGGTAATGCTTGGAGATAACAAATACAATATTGACAAAATAATCACATTTTTGAAACTACATAATTTTTCGAAAAAATATAATTAAAAAAAAAAAAAAACAACAGAAAAACTAAGGAACCAGGACATTAAAGACCATAGAAGTTGAGTGTCCAAAAACAATCAACCTGCCTACCTGTTACCACAATTTGAAAATTCTTTATTTATTGATTATTTATAATAAAAAAACTGTAAATTTGTTTTATTTAAATCTAATAGCAAACATTTTTTTTTTCAGCTGCATCACTGGTATTAATATCCAGTGGAGACTAAGTGAGAGCGCTATGGCTATAGACCCCAAAAATCTAACGATATCTAAATGAAATTAGTTCGTTTCGTTCCTGTGTTAAAGCTTTTGTATTATACCTTAAACAATATAAAATGTTTGCTGTTAATCTGAATGAAATGGCCTTAGTACCCCATTAATATGAAGGTTAGTTTGTCCGAACCAGCTACCTATCTTTTCATAATTAAATATATACTCATTAAAGCATACTAGTATCTCAGCTCAACTTACGGAGAAAGCTGAGATACAACTTACAGGGAAGGCGTAGTAGTTCAGTTAAGGCACTTACTTGACTATCATCCTTTTACTTTTAAATTTAACTTATTATTAAATTATAACTTTTAAATTTAACTTATTATTAAATTATAACTATTAAATAATACTTACTATAAAACCAACATCAACTAAAATAATATGTGTATGAAGTTAAAAGCACATGTACATTAAAATTAATTAAAAATTACATTGGAATTTTTTTTAGATGCTCACGAAAAGTTATGAACAATAAAAAGAAAAAATAAATACAAAAATAATGGTCAAATTTAAACAGCAGTAAACATTGAAAAGTAAGAATGTGAATGAAATAGCGCTACCACAAATTAGTTTTATTTAATTATTTTTATCACTAAAACTACTGATAATTCTTGTATTACTATTTCGATCGAAATTTCTCTGTAAAAAATATTAATATAAGAGAGGGGAGTGGATATTAAAAATACAGTTTTTAATAAAATTAGTACAGTCGAAAAGAAAAAAAAAAAAAAAAAAAAAAAATGAATACTGTTTCCAAGAACTGCTAAAAATTCTGAAAAGGGTCATTTGACCCGTTATGTTTATAAATAATCCGTTTTGATTATCTTTATTCTTACATCCTATTGGGATTCTACTCACTATGAAAAATACAATGCTATCGAAAAGTTTTTGTATTATTTGCATACTTTTCTGTTCATTCCTGATTCCTGGATTCAATGATTGTATAATTGCTCAAAGACACGTGCTGAGATGCCGATTGCAATGTTTTAGTTCACACCTCGAAGGGAAGCAGGAGTCCCTGGGGAGGGAAAGCAATACTCCCAACGTCAGATCCTCTTCCACCCGGCGAAGATACATCCGGACTGACGTACCGCAACGGCAGCCGAGATGAATGTGGGGCTCTTACCGGGTCTTGTCTGAGGTAATCTTTATCGAAAGGCATCTGAGGATTTATCTCGAAAAATCGCAATGCTAAACATCAAAACTAGGATGGAGAATGGAATATTCTGGTATGTTGTAAGAGCTTTACTCAACGCTATTGTTAAAAAAATTGCATTAATTTGAAAGGAAAAGTACTTTAATATTTGAAAAAGAAATCATACTCCTTGAAAAAATATTCATATGAAAAATAATTATTTATAAAAGTCTCTCATAATTTTATTTATTTATTTTTTCTCTACTGCAATTAACTTCCAACAAAATATATGTGTTTACTAATAAAATATGTTTACATACCAAGCAAAAAATATATCCTGTACTTAATAGTTAATTAGTTGTATTTAGTAATCAGTTACTAAATAATAAAGTTTTTTATGTAAATAAAATTATTTCAAGAAAGCATTAGAGGAATAAATTGATATAAATAAAAAAAAAAACAAAAAACAAGTATCCTTAACCCGGCGTAGGCCGCTAGGTGAGCATTTCCCTCGCCCTTTTAAAAAATATTTAATAAGCGCGTCAGAACTTAACTTTCATTGCTGTCCCTCAGTATAGCTAAGTTTAAGACATTTGCGAATATGAATATTTGGTTTCTAAGTCAAACGGATGCAGGTGGCCAGGATATTGGGGGACTCATACTGAAAATTTCTATGTTCACACTCCTCCGTATCAGATTATCTCTCTAGCTGTTTATTCGTGACATTTTACTGAGCGAGTTTTCAATAATTAATTTCTTTCGATCAATAAATGATCATTTGGGTTCAAAATGAATTATTGGATAAAAAGCCAGCTGAGAAAATAAATTTTAAGTAATCAGTTGATAAATTGTCGTGAAGTGTATTTATATTATTTTTCAATCATTTAATAGGAATCTGAAATTGGTAGTATTCCAGATTCTTGTTCGTGGCTGCTCGAGGCTATACAAAATAGATCTGGTATAGGTTTCCTCAAGAAATAAAAAAAGAAAACGAAAAAAAAAATTGTAAAAAGTGTAATTTTCCAATTTGCAATGAAAATACTACATATACTTGTAATAAATGTATAGAAATAAAATGAAAAAAAAAAAAAAAAAAAAAATGATCTAGGTAATGAATAACACATTATTTTGTAAATAGTAAAATATTTAATTTTAGTTTGGTTAAGTTTTTCTTGTTGTTTTTTAGCATAAATATCTTTGCAAATTTTGTAAAAATATATTTTAAATACTTATGCTACATAGTATAATAATTAAAACACATTTATGACATATATTTATATAGATATATTTATGACTACATATTTGGCAACATAAAACTGCATTTTTTATGAAAATTGAAGAAGTGAGGGAAATGCTCACCTAGCGACTAACGGTGTACCAGATCGGCTAGCGACCAACGCTAGCGACAACAAAATATAAATATTAATTAATTAAACATCCAATTTTTTTTAGTGGATCAGCACTGCTTGGTACCGACTAAAAACCAATTCTCTTCAGTAACTTCGAATTACTACTTCAAGCCAAATTTCAAATTGTTGATAACATCTATTCGCTATTTCAAAATGAAGAAATAGGATTACAATGTAAACTGCCAAAACTAGATCAAAATTAGAACGCTGAGGCATCTGAAAAGAAGATGGCCACGAAAAATTCTAATACAGAACTTTTATAGAAGTGCTATCAATGGTTAGTTGCTTTACAAGCAATTGATATGTTATTTTAAGCATGATTTTCACATTTAGCAAATGAATTTTTATTTCATTGTATACAGTTATAAATTTCAATAAACAACTAAAACAATATCCTTTTAAACCATTTCTTATTGTATTAATCTTCACAACAAACAGCTTTGGCCAGTCTTCCTCATTGAACACGATGTTCGCCAATAAAGAAAGGTTTGCTGTTGGCAGCCTACAGATCCCAAACCTAGACCAATAGAAATATCCCGATAAAGACTCCATTACTGCGTGAGAGAGAAAAAAAAAGCGAAAGTGGGCGAAGGTCCGAAACCAAAGCAATTCCGCCCACCTCAGGCCCAGGCGAACACTACAAGAAACCTCTTAATTTGCAATTTAAATTCGGCCAAAGGATCCCCTGTACAAGACAATTGTCATGGAGACTGGTTTCAGCTAGAATTTTGTCTTTGTTTGATTATAATGTAATTATTTTACTTTAAGCATTGTAAATCCATTTCTTTACTAAAACATAAATCTAGCCAATGATGCAATCATAACTTAATAACAATGAAGATATATAAGTATAAGAAAGGGGTACTCAACACATTGTTCTAAATTTCTTAGCAGGAAAGGGCTTCCTATGATAGTTATTTTAGTTAATTCATCATCAACCATTTGCTTTGTAACAGAAACAATATTAGAAACTTCAAGGTACGGAAAATATATCTTTTATGAAAATAAGATATAAAATTTTTTTATACAAAAATTTTTATATAAGAATAAATCTCTGGAAATTAAATCTGGGGAAAATGAAGGTTGGATAAGAACAGCATAATGACAGGAATAGAAGCCGAGACCTTCCAATTATGAAAATTCCTCTAACCCTCTTCCCTCCCACCGACGGAAGTAATAAAATATATATAATTATATTTGTTCCCTTTATTATAAACAAGTTACGCTTTATTTAATGTCGTAAAATAACTTCTGGGATCATATTAATATAATATCGTTGTATGATTTTTGAAGTTTGAAGGATATAATACAACGAAAATGTAAATATATAATTAGATGTAATTTATTACTTATATCATTTTCTGGAAGAATTATGTAATTAGAAAATTCGATGTTAATATTCTGTATATATGTATATATGTATGTTAATATTCTGTTATTTAAAACGCTTGCACCTTAAAAAATAAAAAAAAAATATTTTAATTTAAGGAACTTTAGTGGTTATAATTTAACAGTTTTTACTTTTAAATATATTTACATTCATATATTTATTAATTTATTTACTTTTTTGTGCCATGTACCGCCACATTTGGTTAGAGACAATATACTTAGGTTGAGGACTATAAGACCTTCTACAGATTCGTTTCTTTCAAAAAGTGAATAATGTTTTTGTGGAGATTCGAGTTATTTTCAAGCAATGTTGAGATGTCTTGATTCATCAGACCATTATTCTTTCTCTCCTTTTGATATTTTTTTGCATTCGACGAGAATATGCTCTATTGGATACAGGTAAACCTAACATTCTTTGCATTTTTGGGGTGGCTTATCTCCCAATAAGTAACTGAGGGTTAATTTTGCGTGTCCATTTCTTAGTCTTGTAAAGATGACTTGTTCTTTTCTTGGTTTCTTGCTTCCATGGTCCTGGAGTAGGTCTTATTTTTTTAAGTTTGTTAGTTTGTAGGCTGTTAAGTTTAAGCTGTCGTTTCTAAGGCATCTTTCATGCCAAACTATATTGATTTGATGTTTCAAAAATTATTTGACATCTGGTAAAGGGACAGGGATTGAGGGTAATTGAAAGAGGTATATATATAATTTATATTTGTATAAAAATGCGTATCTATGCTCGTTTTCTAAAATAACTATTAACTATAATTTTTTTTCTCCAATTAATCTATCTACTTATCTATAATTACTTTATTATTTTAGTGCGTACCTTATTTTTTGTTCTTACATCACCCTTTAATACACGAAATACTTTTACTGGTCCTTTTTTTTTCGAAATACTTTTTTTTGGATTTAGAACGTTTATGTGAGTAGGACATAAAGAAGTTATAAAAATTATAATATAATTGTAGTTCAGGATAGGTATGGATAAAGCATATATCAGTACATTCCTTACGATATATCGTTTTCTCTATAGTATAAAATTACAAAATACAAAGTTCTAGATTAAAGCAAACCATCACCTACAAGTAATAAATTAAGTGGAAAATTCTTAGGAAAGTTACTTTTCCTACATTCCACCGATGACAATATGAGGGAGTTAAATTATTGACATAAAAATATTGATATCTAAGGATACGTAACTACTGCCTAATATTAAATTCATTATAAACTACTATCGAATTAAAAAAATTTGAACCAATTATGTTCCTATTTATGTTTACGACATCGAACCACTGCTCCCAGCCAAAAAACCTCTATACACTGAAATAGAAAACACTAAATTTATCTACATTATCTAATTTTATTTTTCAAATATTCACTTCAAATATCCTGATAATGAAGTAAATATTTTATTTTTTTTTTTATTATTTCTAGACTTTTACGATTAAAAAAAAAATTAATAAATAAAAATAAAAAAAGATAAATTTTGCAACTATGATAATAATAGTATATATAATAAATGACTTTGTATATTGTTTTGCAGAAATAATTTTATAAGGGTTGACGATACATTTTAGTGAAAAAAAATTTATTGACTATGAAATATATTTAAGGTAATACAAAATAATCATATGTATTTGTATAAATCATATATAAATGACAAAAATTGTTGATAATGCCAGTCACACTTTTTAATTTATTATATTATTATCTTTGATTTTAGGGCTTGAAAATATTGCAAATCCATGAAACGTCGCCCATAACTTTATCACGTTAAAAAGTAGAACTAAGAACATATCAAACTTTTAATAAACTTTCTCACATTTGCTTTATTAGATATAAGTGTATCAGCAATATAGATGACTAAATATCCAATTACATATTATGTGCAATAAAAATTTCTCACATGAGGGAGGTGAAAATAAAAAAATATAAATATTTAAATAAAAACACTAAATTCATGTTGTTAACGTGTGTTACACTTTCTCAAATTAGATAAGAGGAAATAATTAATAATAAATATGTAAAACACTATATCCGTTTTGAAACTGATATTAGCTTCCGTTACATCTTCTTAGAATTGAGAAGATATAAGAAAACATCTATATAACACAATAAACCATACAATCCAACTTAAAACTATAGAAATGGAAATTTACTGGTGAAATTATAGGAAATATGAAACAAATTGATGCACTATGTACTATGTATGGGTGATGCAGGTTTGACGAAATTTGTGGAGCAGTGGTTGGATGACGTTATCTATCTGAACAGGAATATCATTGAAACATGAATGGAATATTTAAAATGGCAGTTAACAAAAAAAAATAAATAAATAAAAAAATAAAAAAAATATGTTTGGTTGAACCTGATATCCCTGAAGTAAACTTACAAGGAAAAAGTGTTAAAATAACCAATATTGGAGCAGGTTCTTGCCTTTTCGAGGTATCTGTTATGATACTCAACGACATGCAGTAACTGTTCGAGGAGAAGTCTTGATTTGAGACAGATATCCACTCTAAGAATATTGTGTAAGTCAACGGTTAACTTCTGATTGATTCCACTTATTTTCTGTCAAGGGACACGTCAGTGAGAACAGTAATTGATGGTCTAAACCTAGATGTTGATCGCCTGAAGATAAACCATAATCTAATCCAATTGATGGTCTATCCATCATTTGCTTAAATAAATATTGTAATTGATAATTAGACTCAAAATGGCATTTCATAAAGAAATACAAGAAAGCAATGGCTATAAGATGTAAAATTTAAAAGGAAATAACACGACTCATTAGTAATCCTTTGCAATAAAAATAAAGTGCCCACCTTTTATTTTGTATATCTAATTAATAATAATTTGTAAAATAATTAAGCATTTTTAAAAAATAGCTTTCAGTAACGCTGGATCCTCAAAGCCTCGAGGGCGGCCTCGTGAGTCCATTGTTTGTCTTGATATTTATCTTTGGCGGCTATACATCACCAGCTGAACACGATTTATACCCGACAGTCGTGTTGGGAATCTTCAAATCTCTTACGCTTCTTCATCTTCTTCCTTTTGTGCAACTGCACGTCTACAGTCCAGCTGTCATAGGTGAAATTACATTGCTTCAAGTAACCCGTCTAGTTTGTTCAAGATCCGATAATTATTAGGTATCTTTACTTCAATAACGTTTACTTGAATTTCAGATCTGAAGACCGGCAAGACTATGTTAGAACTGATGGTTCTTTCTGTTAATTTTTTTTTAAATTTAATATTTATTGAAAATTACAGCTGTATATACAATATAAATTATAATAAACCAAGTAAATGTGATGGCATATATAAAAATGACAAGTCACTTGTTTTTAAAAGCATCTTTGGTAGCATTGGTAGCATATATATATATCTAGGTTCTATATAATGAAGTACTATATTAGAAGGTCCCGAGGCCATCATCTTTTCAGGCACCTCGGAGGGTTATCTGGAATATAGAATGAGAAGCAAATTGTGATACTAATGGATTTGAATAATTATGGAGTTTTCTATAAAAAAAGATTGATATCTGGCTGGTTTGAGCTAAGTCATAAACGTAAGGTATATTAAGATCTTTTTGGATAAGTTTATTGGTGACGAGGTAAGGAGCAGTTAGGATTTTTCTAAGGATTTCGGATTGTAAGGATTTGATACGAGATGAATTGGACGGTTTAGTGGAGCTCCAATGCTCAACTCCGCATGTCCAAATTGGTCTAATTAATGTTATGAAAATAAGTCTTTTGTAATTAATTTTATTTTTATTCTTTTCAAAAACTTACTTATTTTTTTCATATTACTATTCTTTTCTTATTTATTTTTAATGTCCGCTCCATTTTTGTTGATATTTCCCCTTGCTATGATAAAGGCTTGCAATGTTGGACAAAACGTCGGCATAATAAATTAAAATTTATATTTAATTATTGTTTCAATGACTGCACACCATAACTACCAACATACATTTTAAAAAAGTTGCTTGCTTTGATTAAAATCATTAATTAATTAATGTTACTAATAAAATACCTGCAATCTGTTGGATCATTTATTATTTCTATACCAAGCTTCTTTTGTAATTAGTTGATAAGATACTGATGAGAGACTTGAAAGCCAACTATCATTTCCAACCATTCTTCAAAGCCATTTATTAGCCCGGATGCAGGAAGATCTGAAGAAGTTAATTCGTCCATTTTAAAACAATTATAGCGATGGAAGAGCGGGTAACGAGCGAGGGGAGGCGACCTGGGTGGCCATAGACGAACAACTTAATACCAGCCCTTGTCCTTATCATGTGATAATACGCTCCAGCATATTATCATGGAATCCAGGCAGCTCCAGCAGATCCACACAGTCGGCTACTTCTAAATAATAACTTCATCACGCCTGTTATCCGTTTTCTTCAGTAATGGTTATCGGTTAGCGTTAACCAGCGTTCCACTCGTTTGTGACATGGTAAATCTGATCTCTTTATTATATTTACTATTAAATTATTTATATCACGTAATATTTTTTTATTTATCTATTTATTGAAATTTACAACTGTGCATAAAAAAAAAAGATCCCGGCATATTTAACATTAAAATATAATGGATAAGTTTGTTTATGTTATAATACAGATCATTAAGGATTTTGTGTAGGATTTTGGTTTGTGAGGATTGAATACGAGAAGAATTGGAAGGTTTAGTGAAGTCAGTCCAAATGGGTTTAATTACCCACTAACCCTTTAAATTATACATAGTCTTTGTAATTTATTATGAGCTTTGAACGCCTGATAAATAAAAACCTGCATTATTTGTGTACTAACCCAATATAATTCTCTCATGACTGAATTTATCATATTAAGAATAAAAAAATAAGATTCAGAATAGATTCGTAATTCTGAAAAGCAAGTATTTCATCTTCGGTAACCAGTTTTGTTCCCAACTGTTCCTTCAGTTTTTATTATTTTAATTTTCCTTTTGTTATTAAAAAAAACAAAAACACAAAACAATGTTTTGATGTTCTTTGCTGATATTATTTTCAAATGATCAATTAATCAGTGTATGCTTAATTTGTAACTAAAATTCGTGATAAATATTTAATTTGAGTCGTTTTATTTCTTCTTATAAATTTCAGTTAACCTCCACTGGTCGTGCCAATTTCCGTAACGACAAAGTTCAACACCCCGTTTTTTGTCCAAATTTTACATTAAATCTATTGAATAAAATATTTTGACCATTCTACATTTAAGGTAGAATATATCTACAGTATATTACCTGAAATAATAATATTTTGAACGTAAATGAAAATAATAAAAACTAAATTTATTACTAGATAAATTTTTATTTACAATATAATAGTCAAATATAATTATTTTCATGTTGAAAAAAATGTTTGTTTTTATGAACAATTATTACAAACAATTTTTTTTAGGAATGATTTATACATATAAAATGTAGAAATCCCCCTTCGAAACCTTCTTCATCAGTAACCTGAACATCAGTTTCTGTATCATGATTTAGTACCTCTTTTATATTCCTTTCCTCAAAAATCCGAATGTCTTTCTTTCAAATTTTATCCTTTTTTTCTTTCTTGCCTATATCCAGCTAAATTCTAGGAATATCTTCCCATCTTATAAGTTTCCATCTAATGTAAACATTCCGAATAATTAATACTTCACTAAAAAAAACAAAAGCAAAAGTAAAAAAGAAACCTAATTACATTATGTCTAATACAGCTGATTGCTGAGAAAGGGATGAGGAAAAATCAAAACAAGGGCGGTCGCTTGTTGTACTTTCCATGCAGAAAACTATCCTTCTTACCGCAGTGAAAAATTACTAGTGGCAAATAGAGGATAATCTTGCCGGAAGCGAGAGAGAGTGAACGAAATCGGGTGTTGTACAAACTACAGCAACGCGACCGGTGGTGGTTTAATTTGTGCAGAATCTTTATTCATGTATGTTTTTCCCATGAATAATTTATTTTTATTTCTATCTCTTCTTCGGAATTTGAGGATTATAAACGAAAATAAAAATTCATTCAAGATGTATTGATAAAGTCCAATCGATAATTATTAAATGGTTGGGTTTTGTGATCGGGAGCGATGGGCGATCGGCTCAGGCCGGCTGCCCACTGAAGCGCTAACAGCTCCATTAAACATGGCCAGGTCCAGCGATGTGATGAGGAAAGTTTTTAAAACTCGCAAGTTTTTTCAGCCGCAGATTTATTGAAGTGCGGTCCGCTTCTCAACTTAGCCGATGCAATGCTATAGTTAGAGCTTTATTGTTTCCTGCAATTTTCCAGAGCTTGACTTTAATGGGCCTGGGTTTTTTCCAAGAGCACCTGAGCCCTCTGTTTATGAAAAGACCTTTTAGTACTAACAAGGAAAATAGTATCCTGGGGTTGTTATTGCCACAGTTTGGTTTGTCATCCGCTCAAACGTCTGAAGAAACGCAGGAGAGAGTTGGGGGCGTCGATCTTTGACTACAGCAATTTGTGGAAGTAGTTTAAGGCAAGTTTGTTTGAGTTTATTATGTATTCAATTCAATTAGTACCCAAATGTTTGCTTGGCAAATATACCAATTAGGCTTCATTCAATTGCAAGGATTCGTTTTTGTAGTTCAGAAAAACTTATAAAATATTCCTAAATATTTTTGAATTAAAAATAATCAGCGAATTAATTCATACTATTTTTAAAAAAATTATAAAATCAAATATAAAAAAAATATTAAAGAAAAATTGAAGCTACATGAACGATGATGAACACAAATTTGTTTCAAACGTATGCAAAACTGGTCCATAAAATCAAATAAAAACCAGAAACATAAATGATACTAGTTCTATATATGTTTTAATGTTTTTCCATGAGATTTACCCTAAAAGATTATTTGAGATAATAGTTTATTCAGTAACTCATCAAATGCATTTTTAGCACTAATTAGAAAAAAATCAAGTTCTCCCCGATTGGGAAAAAAAATAGGTCATGGCCTATCTATAATCCAACGCTTTTCCCAATTTACAATTTAGAATTAAAAGGATCAAATTACTTAAATTGATAATCAAATCAAATTATTATTAGATATAAACAAAGTTAGGAGAGCGTAGGCGTTTCAGGCGTGAATTTTTTCATACAAACCAACATAGCTCCTAAATGGCGGGTCCTAGTGACAAATGTTATGAAAAAAAAAATATTCTATACATGTATGCGTATGAATATAAAAACAAAAAAATTCTCCCTGACTAAGGAAAAACAATAGATCAAAAATTTTATAATTTAAAGGCCCAACTCATCCTACCACTGTCCTCACCTCTTATACTGATGACAAATGTTTATTATCAGTAAACAATGATCCCTTCATTGCCTCCCTAACACTCCGATCCCATATTCTAAACATTCAAGAATGGTGTCAAAAGTGGAGAATCAAAATAAACCCACAAAATCTTACCAAATAACCTTTACCCTTCGTCGTATATTTGCTGACGACTTGCAAATATATTTATCCTTTCATCCTTCAAATATGCTAGAGGCGACTTGTAAGCTACAGAAAGACATAAATAGCATTAACCTTTGGGCAGTGGAGAATAAATTAAGTCTAAATCCAGAAAAAACAAAGGCTATTCTCATTGGGTCAAAACCTCACCTAAAAGCTCTTCCCTACTATCCACTGCTTTTCTTAAAAACCGTTCAATTCATTTCCAAAATTCCATTAAAAATCTGGGAATAACTTTCGATAAACATCTTGCATGGAATAGCCATATCTCTCAAATCACGAGAAAATCTATTTTTATTCTTAAGCAACTTTCACATTACCGTGATTCATTACCATTAAGTACTCGAAAACTTTTAGTATCATCACTTATTTTTCCTAACTTTGACTATGGATGCGTAGTATATGAAGGACTGTCTGATGAGCTCAAGATGAGATGTAAAAGAGTAATGAACTGTTTTATTAGATTTATTTTCGGGATCTCCAGACGTTCTCACATATCTCACAGGTATTCTGAAATCGGGTGGCTGTACCCCGGTTTTCGACGTCAATACTTCCTGGGTGCTCTCATATTTCAAACCTTGAAAACCAAAAAAACCCACCTATATCCATGACCTCCTTACTCTGCGCTCCTCCATTCACCTCTTAAATACTAGAACCCAACCCATCAACCTATACACTACGGCGCATCGAACTGCATCCTTCGAGAAATCCTTTATTATCCGTGCTTCCTCGTTATGGAATTCATTGCCCATCACAATTCGAAAAATATCCACTCTTACTTCCTTTAAACATCATTTATTCCTTTACCTCCTGGATCTTCAATCTTCCGAGCTAATGTAAAACGTGAACATTTATGTAATATACATTATAATAGTATCACAGTTATCTTGTAACATATAATTTAATTCTTTATCAATTTTTATTATTATCTATTGTTATTATTTATTATAATTAATTATCAAAGCCAGATGATTGTCCTATGTACTGTAATCATATGTTATTCTTAGGGGACAAGTAGTCCCAGAATAAAGTTCATTCTCTTCTTCGTCGTAAACCTACGACTTCCTGTCCTACAGTATCCTTTAATGATATTCCCCTAATTCCTGTAAAACAGATCCGCAACCTAACACTCCATTTGAACAAATGTCCTATTTGGAATCCACATACAAGAATACAAGAAACTGCTCGTCCTTACAGACTAACTCAACATTTACTAGACAAACTCAATTCTCAATTAATTATAAAAGACTGATTCTCATGACTGTGATTAGACCTATTTGGACGTACGGAGTTGAGCTTTGGGGCTCCACTAAACCATCCAACTCATGTCGTATCCAATCCTTACAATCCAAAATCCTTCAAAAAATCCTAAATGCCCTTTACTTTGTCACCAATAAACTTAACCATAAAGACCTTAATGTTCCATATGTTGCTGAGTTAGCCGAAACCAGATACCTATCCTTTCATCGTAAGCTTCATAACCTGTCAAATCCGTTAGTTTCTCAACTTGCTTCCCACTCCATTTCCGATAATCCTCCGAGGCGTCTGAAAAGAAGATGGCCTAGAGATCTTTTAGTGTAGAATTTTTATTGAAGTGATGAGTAGTTCTTTTCAAGTTTTGACTTGTTATTGTAATCGTTATCAGCTCATTTACTTAATGTATATATTTGTACAGTTGTAAATTTCAATAAATTGATATATAGATATAAATATATAGAATTTAAAGGATCAAATTACTTAAATAATTTATTAAATTAAATTAGGAATCAATGATTATTTGAAATAAACAAAGGCATTCGATCCGAGCAACATTTTGAGCAAGAGGGTGTCAAAATATTACATTTTTGATTGTGAAAAAAACGTTATACGAAAAAATTACAGACACCAGATTCTTCTTTAAAAAAATTCCGTCATCTGAATTATCCCATTTTAAAATAAATAAATTTTAATTAATTTCATATCTATTGGTTAGTTAAAGTAAGATACAATTTGCACAGTAACGCAAAGTGAATTTAGTTAAGTATGTTAAAGTAGATATGTCAAAATTTTACGTTTTTTCAACAACATACATAATGCACTTAACCGGCTATTAACAATGCCAAAGATGTATTGTTTCAATTATAAAAACACATTTCTCTTTGAGTTTTAACAATTTTTATTATATACTGCAAGTAGATACCAAGGCAGCAACTAATGTCTCATACTATTATGCATATTGCATCAATTATCAAAGTGTGTTATGCCTGAATCGAAATTGTATAATATTCTTAATAGGAATAACAACATATAGGATAAATTAATTATTTTCTGGTTCATCAAAAGCTGTATTTTCCTTTATTTCGCGAAATTTCCTGTCTTTACCCAGCTTTACCCGATCCAGCTGAAGTTATTATCATGATTACGGCATCATTCCAATTTATTCGGATTTTCCTAACACGCCATTACCGTTTCACGATGTTAGTCCACCCTTAGAGCGAGCCCTTATTACAAGCTAAAACCTCCTTCGTCTGAGGGGAATTGAGTTCATCAAATAAAGCTTCCCGTGTTAATTTCGTCCCAAGTTAGGTAGATAGTCCATTATCACTTCGTAACAAGGCTTAAGTGTGTTGTATACCGCCATAAACCTTTAGCAAATTATATAACTTTCCTATGGATGGTATTAATATAGCAGTGAGATAACTGTTCATTCGAGGATATTGCCATCGTAAAACACCGTCCCTAGGCTCATATTACAGACATATGAAAACTAATCTGAGGGAGATTTTCTGATAAGTGCGTTTTTTGAGTACCAAATTAGGGAGGATTCGTAGGTTTTATATCTCGGTAAGACTATTATTTTAGATCCTAATAAATTCCAAACGCTGTCCAAAACCTTATAACACGCACAAACAACTTCGATAAAAATCTTGAATAACACCTATCTGCACTAACTAATATATGCACATTTATCTCATATTACTTCGAAATTGTTCTAAGAAAAAACAATAAATAAATTTGATAAATTCTAATGGGGTGTATAAAAGAAAATGACCGTTTTTGAAACAAATATTTGTAGGATTATTATTTCTTTGATGTAAAATACAATTAACACTCAAAGTATAGTCCACTGTTATCTACCGTCATTTCCTATCTGCTAGCCAATTGCTCGATGCCACGCTGATATTTGATATTTGATAGTATATAAATTTGATATGATCCTTGGGATGGCTGTCAAAGAACTCTTGGACAGCATTTTCAACTTCCGCAAAATTATTAAATTTTTTCCCTAGAAGAAAATGGGCAATGGATCGAAAAAAGTAGTAATCCGAAGGTGCGAGGTCTGGACAATATGGTGGATGAGGCAGGAGTTCAAGTCCATGAAGTTCTGTAAACTTTTCTTTGATTCGACTGCTGATTGTTGAGGAGTAAGTTCGTGAGGGAACAATCTACAGGTATTTTTCACCTTCCCCATGGAGGTAAGATGGCGACTAACAGTACCTTTCGACACACCACACTCCCTGGCAAGTCGCGATTACTTGTGGACGGATTTGACTCAATACCTTCCTTCGAAACCTCATCAATATCCATAAATGGCCGCCCGGAGCCCTTCATCTTTTCTAACGTCGTATCTCCACTTCCAAATTTTTCAAACCAACGTCACGCAGTGCGCTCTTCAAGCACACCTTTCCCTTTATATTTAATAATTTCACGAGTTGCTTCAGCGGCTGTGAATTTTTTTTTTCTGTAATGTCTTAATATTACGAGAATTTCGTAAGACATTGTCATGTTTCTTCTTTGAAATATTGAAGGGATTATTAAGTATTGGTAAATAATAAATAGCATTAAGATATTTACAGATTTTTGAACTCTGAAATTGGATAGAACGGTATCTTTTTTTTTTTTTTTTTTTTTTTTTTTTTTTTTTTTCTTTTTTTTTTATACGCCCTTTACAATAGTGAATGAAGAACTTACATAACTTAATAAGTTATTTTCTAAAATGAAACATGTTTTACTGTGGTGACCTAGTTGATAAAAAGCGATACGTTTATGGATAATGCAAGAGCGTTAGGCGTAGTTTGATAGTTTGATATTAGGAGAATAGGAGCAGTTAAGAGTTCAACTCTCGTTATAATAAATAAAACTTTTACTACGAGAAAGGTTCTAATGAGTGAACTCCTTTTGGCTATGGTTCTTCTAATACGAAATATAAAATTTTAACCAGGATTTGGCCGTCCTTGCTCGATCCCTGTTTTCCAAGTGTTGGTTGGTTTGTGACCTTGAAAAACGTTTAAAACATAGTTAGATGTCTCTAAAGACCTTGAAAAACGTTTATATAAAATTTAAAATTCAATAAGTTTTTTTTTTTTTTAACTTTATACAGGGTGTCCCAGACATAGTGTAAAAAAAAAAAAAAAAAGAGTAATACTGCAAACTAAACGGGGTAGAATGGCGCAAAAACGAGTGTCCTATCTCAATTTTTTGAGGAGATAGAATTTTTTTTTCGTTTTTATTTTTAAAATCTTACTTTTTTCTGAAAAATTACAGTTTTCTCTACTTTGTTTTAGCGTAGAAACTAAAACGATGATTTTTTCTTAATCAGCATTAAATTTTCTAAAAGATGAAATAGGTCTAGTTAATTTAAATTCACTTTTAAGGGGCCTTTTAACGCGCAAAACACAAAACATTTATTAAAACTTAAATTTTTAATATTTTTTTTTTTGAAATTCCTCACTCCTCACTGGAGAACCCTAGAAGCCGTCAAATTTCTCAAAAACTGCAGAATTTAGTTAGCTTTTTATTGGTGTAACTCATGATACAATTGCACTTCACCTTTTGAGTCTAACAGACGTTTTTCTGATGAAAAACACGCTAGAGAATAAATACTTGATTGCTCCACATACCTACTAGATTGAATAAATGTATTAGTTTTTTATCACTTGTCCATATGCATGATGGATAAAGAGTTGTGAAGGTGGCAAGCCCTCCCTCCCCCTCCCCCCCCCCAAAAAAAAATCTTATTTATAGGGAGTTGGGGGGGGGACCCAAATTCTTGCTGATTACCTAATGTTACTAAACGTACTTTTTTCTTTATTTTTTTGTTTATAAAAATAACAATTTAGGATTATTCGAAGAAATTAAATACACCAACAGAAAAATGACATTTCATAATGTGCCTGCTACTCATTAGCCCTGACAATGATATCGGGTTTTTTTTTTTTTGGGGGGGGGGAGGGGGAGGGAGGGCTTGCCACCTTCACAACTCTTTATCCATCATGCATATGGACAAGTGATAAAAAACTAATACATTTATTCAATCTAGTAGGTATGTGGAGCAATCAAGTATTTATTCTCTAGCGTGTTTTTCATCAGAAAAACGTCTGTTAGACTCAAAGGTGAAGTGCAATTGTATCATGAGTTACACCAATAAAAAGCTAACTAAATTCTGCAGTTTTTGAGAAATTTGACGGCTTCTAGGGTTCTCCAGTGAGGAGTGAGGAATTTTCAAAAAATATTAAAATTTAAGTTTTAATAAATGTTTTGTGTTTTGCGCGTTAAAAGGCCCCTTAAAAGTGAATTTAAATTAACTAGACCTATTTCATCTTTTAGAAAATTTAATGCTGATTAAGAAAATATCATCGTTTTAGTTTCTACGCTAAAGTAGAGAAAACTGTAATTTTTCAGAAAAAAGTAAGATTTTAAAAATAAAAACGAAAAAAATTCTATCTCCTCAAAAAATTGAGATAGGACACTCGTTTTTGCGCCATTCTACCCCGTTTAGTTTGCAGTATTACCCTTTTTTTTACACTATGTCTGGGACACCCTGTATATATTTATTCACACCTGTCAAAGAAAATTTGACAACCAGTGAATTTGCGGTACGAATTTAAATGGCTTGAAAGGCATGAGAGGGAGCAGAACCCAGCGGCACCTCTAGTCTTTATTTTATTTTATTATTTTAGTCAAGGAGGTCTCTCATCCAGCTCCTGTTGTGGCCATGTTGTTTATTTGTGTATTAGGATGTCCATGTAGTTTTTCGTGGAATCGTTTGTAGTTGGTTTGTATTTGTTCTTTAACTGTTGCTGTGTTGGTTATGTTGCTTACGTACCATGGGGCTTTTGTAATTGTCCTGAATGTTTTTGCCTGGAAGATTTGGAGTTTGTTGATATGTGTCTTTTTAGCTGTCCCGTATATCTGAGAAGCGTATGTCCAAATAGGTTTCAGTAAGTAAGTATAAGTGTTAATTTTTTGTTTAAGTTGTAGAGTTGAACATTTGGAGAGGAGTGAATATAAAAGTCTTAGTCTTTGGTTAAGCGTTTTACTTTTTTTCTTTATATGTGGACCCCATGTCATTCTTCGGTCAAATGTAAGACCAAGGTAGTGTACAGTGTCTGTTTGAGGAATCAGTGTGTTGTCAAGAAAAACTGGTGGGCATGTTTCAAGTCGAAGTGTAAATGTAATGTGTTGCGATTTGTCGTAATTTATATGTACTTTCCAAATATTTAGCCAGTCATGTAATTTTGACAAGTGATGCTGTAGAGTCAGTGAAGCATGATTCGGATTTTTATCTCTTGTTAAAATTGCTGTGTCGTCTGCATATGTCGCTGTAAGAATGTCAGAGCTAATTGGAATGTCGTGTGTGTATATGATGTAGAGTAATGGAGCAAGCACTGAGCCTTGTGGCACTCCTGCTGACGCCAACTTAATAGAAGAAAGCTCTGAGCCTTGACGGACAGAGAAAGATCTATCAGAAAGAAAGGACTGTAGAATAAGATAGTAGGTCGGTGGGAGTATCGTCTTTAGTTTAAAGAAAAGCCCTTGGTGCCAGACTCTGTCAAAAGCTTGAGCAACATCCAGAAATACTCCAGTTGCATACAATTTGTGCTCTAGTGCCGTGCATATGTAGTCGGTAACTCTGTGTAATTGATGTATAGTCGAATGTTGTGTTCTAAATCCAAATTGATGGTCTGGTATTACGTTCAGTTTTGTTAGTATATCAGAGAGTTTTTTGTATAATAAATGCTCGAAAATTTTGGAACAGACTGGAAGTAAGCTAATAGGTCGGTATGATGAGGGGATATTTTTATCTTTGTTTGGTTTGTGAATCATTGTAATATGTGCGTATTTCCACTGTAGAGGGAATTTAGTAGTCCTTAGTATTGCGTTGTAAATAGTAGTTAAGAACACTAGAACTTTCCTAGGCATTTGCTGGAGTACTCTAGTTGTGATCAGATCATAGCCAGGAGCTTTTCTTTTCGGTAACATTTTTATTTGTTCGGCAACTTGAGCTGGTGTGAAGGGAGGTGGAGGTAATGTCAGTTGAAGGGGTACATCTAAAGTGCTGTGTATATGTTTGTCATGTTCAATGTTATTTGCAGTTCGTATGTGGTGTAAACGCAGTTGAGAGATGTTTAGCAAAAAGTTCTGATCTTTCTCCATCGGTCACGGCCGAAGAGCCATCCTCCTTTCGGAGGGGTGCTTGGACTTCACGATGCCGGGTAAGATTTCTAGTACGCCTCCATAGGCTTTCATCATCAGATTTAAGGTTACTAATGTAATTATCGTAATTCGCTCTTTTAAATTTTGGTATCTGTCGCTTGAGTTCGTTATTAAGTCTATTAAAAGTTCGTTTGTCTGACGGCAATCTGTCAGTCTGCCATATGTTCCGTGCTCTTCTCTTTGCTCTGATCAAATCCCTTATGTATTGAGGGTAAATGGGTAGCTTTTCCGACTTTCTATGCGTGGGAACTGAAGAAGACCACGCAGCTTCTTGTATGTTCTGAGTGAAATATTCTACTGCATCATCCAGTTCATTTTCAGTCTTGATAGATAAAGGAATTGAAGGAGTCGTTCAAAAAGGTTCTAAATGCATCCCAATCAGTTTTGCCGTTAGTAAGAGTCGGCTTTTTTTTGCTTCACAGGGTTCTTCAAATAGTAATAAATGCACAAGGGAATGATCAGAACAAAGATGTGAGCTTGTACTTATGCTGTAAGGTATAGTTCTAAGTCCTCTGGTAATGAAAAAGTCTAGTAAGTCTGGTGTTTTTTGTCTGAAAATTGGCCAACAAGTAGGTGAGTCAGGTGATATTGTATCCAATGAAAGCTCATGGAGGGCACATTTTAGGTTTCTTCCTCGTGGAGTACTCAGTCGTGAACCCCAAGATTGGTCCTTGGCGTTGTAGTCGCCTCCTGCAATAAAGCATCTACCAAGACGTCTGAAGAAATCACTGAACATAGTGTGCGTCAGAGCATACCTCGCAGGACAATAAACCGCAGCAAACGTAATGCTGTGTTGTCGGTTTAATAGTATGATGGCTGTTGCTTGAATGTCTGGTGTTATGGGTAATGGGTAATGGTAATGGGGTTGGGGTAATGGATTGTGTTTGAGAGCAGTTTTGATGAGGATGGCTGTACATCCGTGAGGTGTATTGTCTGGGTGATCAGTTCTATATATTTTGCAACCTGGGATGTAAAATTTAGTTCGGGGTGTTAAATGGGTTTCTATTATTAGTGCAATGCCAATCCGTTTGTCGTGCAAGTATATGTCGACTTCAGTCCTTTGTTGATTTAGTCCGTTTGCGTTCCATAGTATGACAGACATGGAGCCTACAGTCAAAATTCAATAAGTAAAATAAAATTTGAAATATAGACGTAAGCCCTTTTTGTATTTGTAAATACTATAAAACTAGTTTTTGTTTTTTATTTATAAGAATTATTATTATTATTTTTTTTTTTATATAAACATTTATTGAAATTTACAACTGTACAAATTATATACATCAAGTAAATGTATTGACAACGATAATAATAACATGTTAAAACTAGAAAATAACTACTCATCAGTAGCACTTTATTAAAATTTCTACACTAGAAGGTCTCTAGGCCATCTTCGTTTAAGACACCTCGGATGATTATCGGGAATGGAGTGGGAAGAAAGTTGAGAAACTGACGGATTTGAGTGATTATAGAGCTTACTATGAAGGATAGGTATCTGGTGTGGGCCAAATCAGCAACATATGGGACATTAAGATCTTTATGGATAAGTTTATTGGTGACAAAGTAAGGAGCATTGAGGATTTTACGAAGGATTTTGGATTGTAAAGATTGAATACCAGATGAATTGGACGGTTTAGTGGAGCCCCAAAGCTCAACTCCGTACCTCCAAATAGGTCAAATCACACACGTTTGTCTAGTAAATTTTCAAGAAGTCTGTAACGACTGGCAGTTTCTTATCGTTTTAGCCTTCATTTAGTCATTATTTTAATTATCATAAAATCTCATAATTAGCAATAAAACAAAAAATGGGAAATATATCAAATGAAATTGCCATCATTTAAATAAAAATGAAAAATCGAAATAGTCATCTAGTATAATGCAATAACAAAAATTTATTTCTTCGTTTTTTCGCTTTTTGTGTATACTAAATTACTCTTATTTAGAAAAAAACAGTACAACCATTCAGATAAGCGGAAAAAATAATGAACGTAAGGATATAGACCGTCAGTAGGATTAAGCTATTGAATTTGAAGATTTATCTACCACAGGTAAGCGAAGATTTATCTATCTTCAAAACTGAATCACAGGTAAGCGAAAAATAATATTAAACATATGACCATTGACGGTAGAGGGAGCAACCCCTAAACATGTTCCATGTTATTCTTTCTTTAGCTCACAGGCTCAAGGGGGCCTTTTTTTTTGTATATATTTTTTCCGTCATTGTATATTATGATTCTATATGAATACATTTAAAGTTGTCCAATGGTGTATTAATTTTAAGTTTGAGACAAGTCTATTTTTTTGGAACACCATTTAATTTTTGTTAATTGTATCCATAATATAAAAAATAACAAGTAGCTTGTAATATTTTGAAGATTATGAGACTAAGATTTGACCCAGGAAAATGTTATGTTATTATTATTTTTGTTTTATTAAATTCACTAAATGTATGTTGTTTTTTTTATGATAGTTTTAAATTTCAATAAACAGCTAAATAAAAAAACTAATTATTAATCAATTAATCAGTTTTTAAAATAATATGTAGGTAATAATATCGCTCAAACTTGAAACATATTTCTTAAATACTGAGGAGTTTTAACCTTTACTCATCCATACTCGATTTTTAGGCCGTTTTGGGGAAATAATGGACTAATAATGAAATGAAATGAAATGAAAAAATAATATTTATTCTGGGACATATTGTCCCCTAAGAATAACAGACATGTATAAAAAGTTGTACAATAGTCTGGCTATCTTAATTTCATACGATGATAATAATATGTATAAAAGGTAATATATGTATATATAATGATATTTACAATACCTAAAAGGTAATATATGTATACACAATTGATAATAGCACTTTATCAATTAGAAGAAAGAGAAAAGAATTAATAATAATAATAGCAATATGATGATATAATAATTATATGCTTATATAATTACAAAGTGTTCGAGAAAAAGAAAGAAATATCTAAAATAAATCAATAAAATAAAATACAAATAATTAATAGCAACGAAAAATATATAGAAAAAAAAATTTCCAACTTATGTGGATATAGGTGTTCACATATATCTGTGCCAACTTATTAATCTATGTAATTGCATGTATATATACTTATATGAGAAAAAAAAAACAATTGTTAGGGAAACAAATGTCAAAAACAGAAACGATTTTAAATTTATAAAATGATATATTTATTGAAGCAAATTCATTAGCAAACGGATACGGATACATAAAGATGTTAAAAAAATATTTTTTTTTACATTATTGTTTGTAAATAAGTGATGTATGAGCACATTTTAGCAAAATTGCTTAGTGATCTCCTCTGAGGCAGATTGTAATATTTTGAAGATTATGAGACTAAGATTTGACCCAGTTACAGCAAATAAAAATTTAATAAAATCCTCAGCAATGCCACCATCACTAAGTAAAAAAAAAAAAAATTGATACAGCTCTATATCTTTAAACAGGCCCATTTATATTCCTTTCATCGCTAAAGGCTCAACCTATGCCCAACCCCTATGAAATATCTCTAAAGGAAAATGCAGTGACGTGGTATGAAAAGACTAGGAAAATCTAAAGCCTTTAGGAATAATTTTCACTAGCCCTGGCAGCTCAGTTTCGGGCAATTAATTCATTTTCCGACAGAGCTCATGATTTGCATTTTCTCTCCTCAAAAATAAATAAACACTCTCTTTCAAGAATAATAGCCTCCAATTATCTCATTAGCCTGTCCCGGTGGGGTTTAATTAGTTCCGAATAACAGGGAGCCTACGGCCCTAGTGATTAATTATAATTATAAATTTGTTATTCTTTTGGAGGAAGCTTATTATAATTCAGTTAAAAGTTCCTAATAATTCCAAATTATTTTCAATCCGGGAATACTAAGATTTCAATTCGTTCCAAGCCGTGGCATAATTAATAAAGGAAGGGGTCTCTTCTATCTCTTTCATTTTGCGCGAGGAGAAAAGGGTTGCGGAACCTGATTATGACCGATCTGTGGACACCCGCTGCCACTTTTCCATAATTGGGGTTTTTAAAATGGTTTTAATTGAGCTTTTATAAGTACGATTTTCAATAGGCTATTGATAGAATGCCGAGTGGCTACATCGTTGTGAATGTTCTTTAGGTCTTGTTATTAGTCCTGTTCAAACCTAATTCAAAGCGCTCCCATTCACGTCATTATCAGAATTTTTTTTGGACAAATATAAAAAGACTGGCTAATTAACCGGCTAACAAATGTGCGGCTCATTATCGTCAATAAAGGGAGGATTTCTGTTCAGAGTAATGAATGAGTTTATTTAATTCAAAACTCTTAATTGAGATAATAAAATGATTGTACAATTAGTATTCTCCCTTCATCATGATCAAATTCGACTCATTCGTTTGATACACAATTTTCCTTTTTATTTCAACCACAGAGAAACAGTACTTTATGAACTTTGGAAATTTATTAAAATTTTTTAGCTAAAACTTGGGACTCTGTTGTTTTTGTTTATCCCTTCTTATAACAGTAGGTGATATTTTTCCCACTTGTAAAGAGGCAATCAAAAGTCACGCGCATAATCTCATCTTGTTATATAGGACTCCAAGACACATGGAAAAATAAAAAATTACTTGTACCAAAGTGTAGAGTGCACTAGCTGATTTTAGTAGGATCCATCTGCCCAATAGTCCGTTCGTTTTAATCTGTGGGTCCTATTTATTTTTTTCCTGTGATTGTGTAAGTATCAAATATGTGATTTAACATAAGAAATAATAAAGTTTTAAATTTAATTTTGTGCTGAGCATTTATTAAAAAATTAAAAATGTTTTCACTGTCACATACAATTATGAAAATTACTTTTAACATCGTAACTCGAGTTTTATTGCATTTGTAACTTTTCAACAGGGATTAGTGGAATATCATTAAAGTAGACTGTTGGAAAGGAAGTCACAGGTTTACGACGAAGGGTAAAGGTTATTTGGATTTATTTTGATTCTCTAGTTTTGACACTATTCTTGAATGTTTAGGATATGGGAATGTAGTGTTTGGGAAGCAATGAAGGGATCATTGTTTGCTGATAATTGCTGATAATACACATGTGTCATCAGCGTAAGTGGTGAAGACAGTGGAAGCATAAATAGGGATGTCAGCTGTATTGACCGTGTAGAGGATGGGGCCTAGGATAGTACCTTGAGGAACACCGGCAGATTGGGTAAAGAGGGAATAGTAAGAAAATTTATGGTTTACTTTGAACGTTCTATCATTAAGACAGGAACGGATAATAAGGAACTATGTTGAGGGAAGGAATTTGCAGAGCTTGTAAAGTAGTAAAGCAGGTGCCAGAATCGATCAAATGTTGAAATGTTAAATTGCATTTTAGTAATTTTTTCTCATCAATAATACAATAATTAATTTAGAAATTAATGTTATTGTAGCTTCAGCTTCGGTTTGGGACAGGTTTAGAGAAGTTTCTTCTGGAAAACATAAAAAAAAAAAAGAAAAAAAAAAACTATTGTGCTCTAAACAAATTTCAAACATTCTAAAATAAAGACCTTCAATTTTCCCTTCCATTCGAAATAAGCGATGAAGGAATGCATACATCATACAGCATACAATATGTCTCTTCAGGTTTGGTGACAGTAGCTTATCTCTAGGTAGTTGAAATATATTGAGGAGCAAAAGAGCATGTATAGAATAATCTGTTTACAACCAAAAACGTTCCTTCTTCTATCCCCAACCAAGTGCTTATTATGAGATAGCTTTGCAATATATATATTAAAATATTGTAAATACTTCCTTGAGTATAATATGCAAATGCTAGTAGCAAAATATTTTTCCTGGAACTAATAACAATTACTGTAGGGGGGAGGAGCCACTCCGCCCCTTTGTCTTTTGAAAACAATGCCTAAAATATTTGAAAATGTTCTTGATATCTCTATATCTCGACCAATTGCAGCAATGTATCAAGTTTATTTCTTTATTTATTACTAATTATATAAACGAATATATTATATTATACAGAAACCTACATAAGATCTTTTATTCTTTATTTATTGTTCGCCCTACCTTGTCTTCAGGCAATACAGGTCTAATCAATATTAACTAAAATATTACATAAGATCGTTTACACGTTTTTACAAAAACTCAAACTATTTCAAAAGGCCAATAATTAAGTGAATAAGCCCTGACCAACACCCTTAACCTCCCCCCTCTTTTGGGATGCTTCTGAAGTGAACTTTCAGTTTTATAAGCCACTTTTGGAATTGTTCTTGGCATTAATAAGCTCCACAATTTTAAGTACGAGACAAGAATGCCTGGAATTTCTGAATAATTTCATATCTCCTTTATTAATTCCTTTACATTAAATTTGCAGTTTTTCCTTATTTGTAAAATACTGAATATTGTTTATGAATAATATGAGATTAACATAAGCATTTAACATAGTAGTTCGGATGGGTGAGAGCATGATTTTTTTTTGTGACGAAATAAAATTCATTTTTATTATTAATCACCAAAAAACTAATTAACTGTTTTAATTATTTTTTCATAATTTCTTCCACTATACTAAAATCTTAATTAATTTATGACTAGCTAAGTAAAACTTTGCTTATGTTATTCGATACGCAAAGAATGATCATGATATGGCAGATATCAAAGGGTTTTTTATCATTACTATTGTATATACTTGATGTATAATTTATATTGTATATAAAGTTGTAAATTTCAATTAAAATATATATATATATATATATATATTATATATATATATATATATATATTATATATATATATATATATATATATATATATTTAATGATTATAAATTTTTGTCCAACTCTTGAGGTTTGTTAGCATCGATGGCAAAGCCCCAAACAAAAAAACAGTACCAATTATGACGTTTCGCATTTGATTGTTCAATTGCAATATTGTGATATATATATATGTATATATATATATCAGTATAATATACTATATATATATATATATATATATATATATATATATATATATATATATATATATATATATATATATATTTAATGATTACTAAATTTTGTCCAACTCTTGAGGTTTGTTAGCATCGATGGCAAAGCCCCAAACAAAAAACAGTACCAATTATGACGTTTCGCATTTGATTGTTCATGTGCAATATTGTGATCATGATTCTTCATCGCCGCTTTCACATTAAAACTAACTTATACCTTTACAATAATTGAAATTTATATTTAAAGAATATTACTAAACAAAAATAAATTCCTCCAAAAGATGTCGCAACAAATAAAATATGAGCTCATAAAGAACACGACACTACAAAAGAGACAACGGTTCGTCCTGTTTGAGATTCCAAAATAGTAGACGTGAGTCATATTTCTAGCGGGGACAGATAATACATTGGATGTGAGCATCTATGTCTCCCATTAATTTATGCCGGCCGTAAAGATTAACCAAGGCCTTAAAACAGTTAGTGTGAGCAAGTGTTATGAGGTGTGCGAGGATCCGGCAGTAGATAAATCAGGAGATTGGAACTAATTTGGATCGGCTCCAGGTAATATCCTCTGTTGAGAGAGACTTCTACATGTCTTTCGTCCAAGTGTGTCCTTTACCTTGATATCTTTATCGACTAGTTATATGTAACAGTCGTCCAGAGAATCAATTACTGCACTCAACTTCGTTGCTACTAATAGAAAGGAATATTATAATTTGTTAGTCGCTTCCGTTGTTGTACTGCTTAAAAGAAATCTCAGAAGAGGAGGTTTTGACTTGTAACTCAAAGATTTGAATGCCGATTTTCGTGTGGGTAGTAGAAATAGTGCAAAACAACGTCGTAAAGTTAGCACCATAAAAATGAATTGCACAAGTAATTAATTACAATAATTATACATATTTTGGCGTTAATCAATCCTAAAACATTCCTTGTAAAACAAGCACTTGCTATTAATATATGAAAATTATGACTGAACTCACTTCGGTTGTGAATAATGAATAGTTGAAGTTTACAAGTAAATCGACGAGAACATGCCTTTTTTTTCTTTCTTTTTTTTTTTTTCTTTATTTCTGGATAGGCCATTTGAGAAGAATCACAATACTATCGAATTTATTTATGAGAAATACTTGTTAGATATATATTTTTTAAGTAAGTGAACTCTTTTTTGTATAGAAGGACTAATCCTAAATTAACTCCAAATTCACTAACCAGGGATCGTTTTGACTTGTAACTCATAGATTCAAATGCCGATTTTCGTGTGAGTACTAGCGACATATAATAGTGCAAAATTAGAGTTATAGCTACCAATAAGCATTGGGAGCCGAGAAAGAAATATATATATAAATCACGTTTTATTTTTTTTTCTCAGCTTTCAGTCAAGATCGAGATTAGAGGTCAGTTGAAATAAGTTTTCCACTGATTCACAGCGGATTTAATTTGAATTTTTTTGGAATTTTTGACCACCCTAAAGCCGGGTCGTATCTTGAGAATAACGAAAGTTTTTTTATTTTTTTTAATAGCATACAAGAATCATTTCTCTATCTTGACTGAGAGCTGAGAAAAAAAAACAACAACGTGATTTTCACATTTTTTTTTTCTCGGCTACCATTGCTCATTGGTAGCTATAACTCTAATTTTGCACTATTATATGTCGCTAGTACTCACACGAAAATTGGCATTCGAATCTATGAGTTACAAGTCAAAACGATCCCTGGTTAGTGAATTTGGAGTTAATTTGGGCGATTCTCAAACTACGGGTCAATATTACGTCCAAATGTGATTCCTCACTAACCAGCAATTATAACTTGCCCATTTTTTTTTATTTCTTCAATTGAAGTGCTAATCTACAAGAATCTATTGAATGGTTGTGTATAAATTCAGTAAAAATATGGTTTTTTATGCAAACAAAGTGTATATTTGTAATTACCGTGGCTGTCCCAAAATATGATTTTCCAATATAAAAGTGTCCTTTAATATCATAACCTGAGGCTTGGATCCCGAAAGTTGTGGAACCACCAAGAGGAAGCTTTTATTGATCAGAATCATGAGAAATTCTCAACTTTTGACGGCCAATAACAATATAAGCAAAGTTTACTTTTTGTCCCAATAAATACTGTAATTGCTATGCTAAAAAAGAAGAGGGAGTTTTTTACCAAGGCAAATAAGGGATATAGGATTTTTCTCACCCCCATCCATGTTGGCAACCCTGCTTGCCAAGGTTACAGAAGTTTCCAAGAGGTTGAAGTCATTTTCAAGTGTGCATCCAGTGGTTAATGTTGTGAATCTGGTAAGTAGCTTTTTATTTGTAATTACCATGGGCTCTTGTAACTTTTTTATTTTCAAACTTAACTTTTTCTTTTTGATTTTACTTTGAAGAGCTCGATTAGCTGATTTGAAGACAAAAAAAAAGCATCGCAATAATATTTTTTATTGTCCGAATATTTCAATTCAAACGTCTGTATGTAATTACCATGCTACAAAATGTGTAATTACCATGGTTGCAGTAAAAAGCATGGTAATTACATTTTGACCATGGTAATTACATATTGCGGTAATTTTGTCACATTGGCTTCATTTTCATTTGCAGTTTACTTATGTGACTTCAAAAATGCCACTTCCCGGTCGACCAAAGTCCAACCCTATCCAAAGAAGAGAAGTTGGCAAGGAAGAGGGAAGCAGAGAGGGAAAGCTGACGTCGAATTGCAAAAAGAAGACCAGCTGAAAGACTTGGGAAGTTTCGAAGGAAACTTCGATACTTGGGAAGGAAGAAAGAAGGTAAAATTAAAATGGTGAAAGGCCTGACTCCAAGAGAGCTTAGGCAACGTCGGAAAAAAGTGAGGGAAAATGTGAGATGTTTCCAAAAGAAACAGAAACTTAGCATGCTCGCTTGCGGACACTCCACCTCAGTCACCAATTGTTGGAGATGTTGTAGTTCGACCTCAATCTCATGCTACATTCTGCCGTTTCAGGCCCCAAAATGTTGTTACTCCCAAGCTTGATGGACGAGACAGTTGTATGTGCATCAAACATGAGAATATGAAGCTCCTCACCTCCCAGCTTCATCAGGCAGGCGTAATTAGTACACGTGACCTAGATTCTCTGATAAAGACACTGGGTTGCGCGACCATGAATGAAAAGTGGCATCGCTACCTGAGAAAATGCCAGGCATGCTCATCGAATGTAATTGTGTTCCAACCATTTGACAACACTCCTCCAATTTCTCATTACAAGTGGACTACTGAAATTGAGGAGCGACAAATAAAAGGTACTCAAAGACTGGTAAAGCGCACTGTGAAAGAAAACATCCAATCATCTCTGCTAGATAGTGTTAAGAAGTCAGAGAGTGAAATAAACGAATTCATGAGGCATTTTCATGCCATACATCACCAACATGAGGCATTCAGAGCCCTAAAGCAACGCCCTGGGAATAAGATGGCACTTCACATTGATTTTAATGTGAACTACTCTTGCAAATATTTTGAAGAGCCTCAGGTCATTCATTTTGGAGCATCCAGGCAACAATTAAGTTTACACACTGGGGTCGCCTTTTGTGGGGCCCAAATATAAGTTTGTATGATTTGATTTTGAGCCTTCAATAAAAATCATTTTTCTTTACGCATTGGTTGTTTAATGTGTTAACCTAATTTTAGCTCTTAAAGCAACATGGGAGCCAACATAAATCTAACAAATAGAAAATGTAAGTACCATGCTCCAACTAGTAATTACCATGGACCCAAAATTTGAAAATTTTGATTTTTGAAGAGGAAAATGGAGTTTGATTTGTTTGCGGTGTATTTTCTGTACAAAGGTGACCCCAGAAACATGCTAGATTTTTTTTCAGATTTTTAGAGCAAAGTTCAATTATGACAGATTTTGCAATCCAAAATTGACCCGTAGTTTGAGAATCACCCATTTAGGATTAGTCCTATACAAAAAAGAGTTCACTTACTTAAAAAATATATATATAACAAGTATTTCTCATAAATAAATTCGATAGTATTGTGATTCTTCACAAATAGCCTATCCAGAAATAAAGAAAAAAAAAAGAAAGAAAAAAAAGGCATGTTCTCGTCGATTTACTTGTAAACTTCAACTATTCATTATTCACAACCGAAGTGAGTTCAGTCATAATTTTCATATATTAATAGCAAGTGCTTGTTTTACAAGGAATGTTTTAGGATTGATTAACGCCGAAATATGTATAATTATTGTAATTAATTACTTGTGCAATTCATTTTTATGGTGCTAACTTTACGACGTTTTTAAATATCAGCAAATGATCTGTATACTTCCAATTTGAGACATTTATCTATGAAATCTGAAAAAAGAAACCTTACTTCCAAAGAGTTTTAGAACATTTAGGCATATAAAACAAATATTGATGTTTAAATGAAAATAACAATCATTTCAAGAAAGAGTAAGGAGTGTATCTAATACATTAGGTAGGAAATAGACTAAATTTTAATATTTACAAATCACTAGAAACAATACAGTCGTATAAAACCGGTAAAAGTCTATACTGTTATATACAAGTACAAGCCATTTTTCGTTTGTGATCATTAACCACGAAAACTACTAAATCAATATTAGAAATAAAAATCCAAACAGACGATATCAATTAAATTATTTCTGCAGATTAAAAATTATTACCAAATTAAAATACCGAACAATTGCTTTTTGATATTGTGCGCAAAGAACTATCACTATAAGATATGATCCATGGGCCTTTAGTTGCAGACACCGATAATGCTGCCCGCAAGTTTCTTAATAGACTCTGTCTATCTGGGTTACCAGTTTAATAGATTAAAATTCATAATTGGATGTCCACTTTTCATTTTGGGTAATCTTTAACCAAATAATCAGTACTAACTTCACTCATTTTCACTACCACTCTCGCGAGGAGTCCCCCAGGGATCTTCTCATTCACCCACCCTATTTCCTATTTATATTAATAGCCCAGTCAATGAAAGCAAGAAATTAGCCTTTGTCGCAACTAATTAGGGGAACGCTGAATTTTTGCAGGGTGTTAGTAAATAAAGTATACACTATAAAAACACTAAGTCCTGACCCCCACCCCTCCCCCTCCCAACCCCTTCAGCAACATTACAAGTACAGAACTCTGGTTATATGCCGACAGCTCGATACCTAATTATGCTTAAACCTAATTCTTTTTTTTATTTTACTCCTAAAAATATTACAAACGAATTATTTTAAATATACTTTTTAAGTAGATAGCCTAGTTTCGCCGTAATACTTAATCATATACAGAAAACTGCCACTACAAAAAACAAAAAGTAACTTCAGCAAATTATAGATTTTTATCACAACGTTTTGGGAAGAAAAGTGTTAAACAAAACTTATAGATAATATAATTAGCTTTAAAATGGCGTGTCTCATAATGCATAACATTAAAACGATGGCTTCATAGAGAGCGTTAAAAGAATAGTGGACACCGGAGCACCGGTCCTAGCTGGGCCGTGTTGAGGTGCATAAACGCATATACTGCTGTTCATAATCATAAATAGTCGTTTAGTTGAAATGCAGCAACAATGTAACAACGTGTATTTTTAAGTTTTAACTTCGAAAGTGCTTTTTTTTTGCTATAATAGTGTATAGTTTACTTGTATCACTTACACTGCCGGTCAAAAGTTTGAGACCATCCTGAAACGATACCAGTAAATTTAAAAGTTTGATGTTAGGTGAAAAATAAATGGATTTAAATAAAATTAAACGCATTTATATAGTTTATACCAAGATCTTTAAAGTTCATCTACCTTTAAGAGAAGAAATTAAAATTAAGTTTTCAATACATCATTTAAAACAAACTGTATTTTCCATATAATTCCAACAATTTCGTTTGCCGACAGAATAACCTTGGATTAAAAAATTTGAAATTTGAATTAAAAATTGAGAAACGAAAATCTCCCATTCATATTAAATGAAGGCAGCGGGAATTTTTGTTGAGCCATTTCAAATTTAATTAGATATTTATGAACTAAGTTCCTTTTTTTCCTGCGTGGAATAGCTCGTAATTGGTTTATTACGGAGAAAATCTCAAAAGTGAAACAAAGTGTTTTTACTTATAAATAAAAACATCAACATAAAATTAGATAGAGAAAAAGAGAGGCGGAACGATATTAAAGATATTAAACTTTTAAATTTACATACTTTGGCTCAGGGTGGTCTCAAACTTTTGACCGGCAGTGTATATAGTACAAAATTTAGCATCGAAGATTCAACTCCAAAAATCAAAAGATCTGACTGCTGAATATTTTCCATAACCCTTAGCTGTAAGTGTGATAAAAAATCTTTCTCAAAATATCTTCGGGTTAGGGGAGAGAGAGGGTGAAAGTCGTATGTTGTTGGCTGTCTGATCTCGGAACGTGTATAGTTCACTTGTATCACTTATATAGTACAAAATTTAGCATCGAAGATTCAACTCCAAAAATCAAAAGATCTGACTGCTGAATATTGTTCACCACCCTTAGCTGTAAGTGTGATAAAAAATCTTCCTCAAAATATCTTCGGGTTAGGGGAGAGAGAGGGTGAAAGTCGTATGTTGTTGGCTGTCTGATCTCGGAACTCGGAAAACGTTACTTTTAGTACATATATACACAAAAAAGCAAAGCAAATTTGCAAAAAATGTGATTTTATTCCTCTCTTTCCTATATCATAATTTTAGAGCTATGGCAGATGGAAACATAGAAGATTTTTTACTTGAGGCAAGTCGCAGTTCTCCGGAATAACACGTTTGCCGGTACTCATTTGGCTATAACTCGAAACTATTTGTCCGATTCAAATTTCTCCTTTTTCATATGAAAGATGGTTAAATTTACTATAATAACTTAAATATTAAATTTTTATCTAGTCCCGTAAAATACCCATGGCATAATATTGAGAAACCTGTACTGTTGTAAAAACTCTTATTTTTCGGCACATTTATCACAATAACTCCGGAACTTTTTCTTCGATTCAAAATCTATTTTTTTGATCTGAAAGCTGTTTAAATTTTCTATGAGATCTTATATACCAAATTCTGATTAAATTCCGGAAAATACCTATGGCAGGCCATTGAACATGTCAAACTCGTCACATTTTTCTAAAACATGCCCATTTAGCGTTTTGGCGTGGGTATTTCACGGAATTTAATCAGAATTAAGTATATTTGGTTTAATAGTAAATTTAACCAGTTTTTAAATGGAACAACTAAATTTTGAATCAAACAAATAGTTTGGGAGTTATAGCGATAAATGTTTCGAAAAAAAAAGTGAATCCCGAAATAGTACGGTGTACTCAGCGTGCTGTCATGGGTATTTCACGAGATTGAATCAAAATAATATAAGCGGTCTTATAGTAAATTTAACCTTCTTTCAGATGGAAAAAATATATTTTGAATCGGAGAAATAGTCTTGGAGTTATTTGTAGAAATGTGCCGTAAAATAAGAGTTTTTCATAACAGTACGAGTTTCACCCTCTCTCTCCCCTAAACCCGAAGATATTTTGAGGAAGATTTTTTATCACACTTACAGCTAAGGGTGGTGAACAACAGTCAGATCTTTTGTTTTTTGGAGTTGAATCTTCGATGCTAAATTTTTTACTATATAAGTGATACAAGTAAACTATAAACTATTATAGCAAAAAAAATGCACTTTGGAAGTAAAAACTTAAAAATAAACGTTCTTAAATTGTTGCTGCATTTCAACTAAATGACTATTCATGATTATGAACAGCAGTATATGCGTTTGTGCACCTCAGCAAGTTTTGTTTAACACTTTTCTTCACAAAACGTAATGATAAAAATCTATAATTTGTTGAAGTTAAATTTTGTTTTTTGTAGTGGCAGTTTTCAGTTTATGATTTAGTATTACGGCGAATAATGTAGGTCTTTCAATTCGAACTTCGATTCTAATATGTTTGGCAGTCTGACTAATTTCGAGATACTTAGCCTAATATTAAATTCAAAATATTTTTAAAATTTAGAGAAGCTCGATACAGCGGACTTTTCCCACCGCAAGTACCCTCAGTGCACCTGGCGCCAGTACCACTCCGTGATGATGGGCAGTATATCACCGAGCAAAAGGGCGGTCTATTTTTAATTACAGTTTTGTTTTTTAGACGGAATGGCCGACTCCGGGGCTAACTAGCAATTAGATATAAGGAATGGCCCCGCCGGAGAACAAACAGTCCCCCCCTGACGGATGTTGTTCGGCCGCGGTGCCCATCTCCCCGGCTATATATTGACCATTTGTCGAAGCCGTGTCCTCGCTTCGGTCTTCATCTATCTCTGCCTCTTCTAGGTAGTTTCTTTTAAGCTCAATTATTATATTTTATAATATGTCCTTAATACGGTGTACAGATCGCCTGCTCTCATAAGTACAATAATTTTAAAGAATAATTTGTTTACGGATAAAAATCATGTATTGAAGTATGCTATTGAGCATGTTTTTTTCAGTTATATTTTCAACCATAGCAATAATTTTAAACCTAGTTATATATGGAGAAGGAGAAGAAAATGAACTTTATTTTGGTACAGCTTGTTCCCTAAGAATAACAAAGGAGTATATTATATAGGACAATCGTCTGGCTATGATAATTAATTATAATGAATGAAAATAAAAATTTATTAATGATTAAATTGTGAGTTACGGAATCAATGAGAAACCTTGTAAAATCATGCATCTTATGTATAATATGATAATGTATATAACATAATTATTCAACTTTTACATTTGCTCGGAATATTGAAAATCAAGGAGGTAAAGAAATAGACGATATTTAAAGGCGGTAAGAGTGGAGCTGTCGAATTGAGATGGGCAATGGATTCTATAAAGAGAAAGCGCGGATAGTAAAGTCTAAAGGGTTTCTAAAGTTCTTATATTTAGGAGGTGGATGGAGGAGCGCAGAGCAAGGAGGTCATGCATATAGGGTTTTTTTTGGTTTTCAAAGATTGAATTATAACTGCAACTAAGAAGTATTGACGTCGGAAACTGGGGTAAAGCCACCCAATTTCTGAATACCTGTGAGATATGTGAGAACGTTTAGAAATCCCCAAAATAAATTTAATAAAACAGTTCATCAGTCCTTCGGCAAGTCCTTATAGCCCAGTCAATAAAGGTTTCGTATCGCAACTAATTAGGAGAAAGCTGAATTTTTGCAGAGTGTTAGTACATAAAGTATACACTAAAAAAAACACAAAGTTCCGACCCCCACCCCTGCAGCAACATTACAAGTACATAACTCTGAACCCTGAAACCTAATTACGCTATCGGAGTGTTCTTTTTTTTATTTTACTCCTAATAATATTACAAACAAATTATTTTATATACACTTTTTATGTAGATAGCTTAGTTTCGCCGTAATACTTAATCATAAACTGAAAACTGCCACTACAAAAAACAAAATTTAACTTCAACAAATTATAGATTTTTATCATTACGTTTTGTGAAGAAAAGTGTTAAACAAAACTTGCTGAGGTGCACAAACGCATATACTGCTGTTCATAATCATGAATAGTCATTTAGTTGAAATGCAGCAACAATTTAAGAACGTTTATTTTTAAGTTTTTACTTCCAAAGTGCATTTTTTTTGCTATAATAGTTTATAGTTTACTTGTATCAATTATTCTAAAAAGATAAGGGTGACTTTTAGGAAGTATAGGAGCAATTATTTCGAATCCTGGAGTGGCCTTGTGTCTTATCGAAGATTGAAGGAAATTATAAGTCCTTCGAATTGATAGAGACCATTCATCAACGTCATAAAGCAGACTTGCTGTGGGGCTAGTTCTGAATGCTCCTGTCGCGAGACTGATCATTGAATTATGAAAACAATTCAATTTGTTTAGTAATTTTAAGGAGGCACTACCGTAAAGTGGAGCTCCATAATCCAGAACTGGTCGAATCACGGTAAGATATATCTTTAAAAGGGTCAACCTGTCACTGCCGAATGTTGTGTGTGATAATGTTTTTAATAAGTTTTGCTTTTTATTTAATTTTGATAGAAGATAGTCGATTTGAGGTTTCCACGTAAGTTTACTGTCAAATATTACACCAAGATATTTGAATGAGGAAACTATGACTAATCATCATTAACATACAATTAATTATTATCAATCAAATTATTAATTAATTATTATTATTCAATTATTAATTAATTATTTTTATTAAATTATTAATTAATATTAAATAGTGCCTTTTGATTTGTTCAAAATTCATTACTATTTTCAAAATTACCTATAAACATTATAAACGAAATATTGTAATGAGAAGCAACATAAAACTAAATTTTGCAATCTAAATGAATATAAGATATTTATAATTTTACAGAAATAGTTAAAACGTATTATTAATAATTAATGATAATATTAATAAATTTAAGTATTAACAAAAACTGGTATGAATATAAATTATAATAGTTAAGAGAGTTATCAGATTGAAAAACAATCGTTTTAATTCTTTTGTTTAAATCTCTATGCTTCTAAAACATAAAATTGAAAACTAATAATTGGTATAATTATGAATATTAGTAAAAATGGTATTGATGTTGAATTCGAAGTTACCAGAATCAACAAATTATCTGATTTAAATATTTTTACTTAGTTTTTTCCTATATTTATACATCTTTTTTGGTACAATCCAAAGTGGGAAATTATTTTTTGATTTACTTTGTCTGATTTTAACCATTCCATTTTTAAACAAGTTGTGTACTGCTTTCTCGCCTAAAGCAACATTTAGTTGAGCTTTAAAATTTTTTAACTTATTGTGGCGGTGATCCAGCCTACTTTTTATGGAAATAGAAGCCATTATTTCTTTTAAGGTCTTCTGGTTCAATTTATTAACTTTTGTTACTTTATTATTAAATTTTTCAACAGTTACATTTAAACTATTTTGCGAAGCTTTTAAATTGTTGGTTTTTTTCACTCTTCTTGAATTTAAGTCTTCTGTTTCTTTAATTTTACTAATTATATTTTTTTCGTTTCCTTCCCGTGACTTATTAACGGTTTTTATTGTTTTATTTAAATTACGATATTCATTTCGGTCTGTCTCTTTATTTTTATTAAGTTCTTCAAGTTTTTGTTATTTTAAATTTTCGTCGTCTTCCATATTCTTAAATTTGTTTACAGAATTTTCTACACTTTCTTTTATTTCAGGTTTTAAATTAAACGCTTCTTTCACACTCTTAATATTGTTTACAGAATTTTCTACAGTTTCATTTATTTTCGGTTTTATATGTTCGTCGCAGATTAATTGTTTTTTTTTTCATTTTTTTCGTCGATTAGATTTGCTAAGTCGTTATTTAAATTTAAGTCATGTATTTCTATTTTTTTATCCTGGTTATCGTCAATAGTCTGTTTAGAATTTAAATTGTTTATATCCGGTCCGGAGGTCTGCTTGTGCTTGGGCCTAATTCTAAAAAATGATCTTGTCTTTTTTCCAAAGATTCAATACGCTCTAATAATTTTATTTTTTCATCTTTTTCTTCCTCAATTGTATGTACTCTATTAGAAACGGTTCTCATCGAAACTGCGTTGGAGTCTATTTGAGGTTGCTGGCAATTTTGCCTAATATTTTTGGAGGGCGGTTTATTAAAAAATCTATGTTGCGACTGGGGGTCCCATTGTTGATTATAAATCGGTGTTTGATATTCGATAGCTCGCTGTTGTGGCCGGAAGTTATGCTGGTTGTTATTATTAAAAGAATTAGAGGTTGGACCTTGTTCATACTGATACTGTTGTGGTCGGTAGTGTTGAGGATTATTGTACGACGCATATTGCTCGCGGTGATACTGATGGGGTCGGTAATTTTGATAATCATGGTGGTTGTTAAAATTTCGTCGATACTCTTTATTTTTATAATTATTTTCAAAATTTTTCTTTTTATAATTATTTTGAGCTGGATTATTTTTATACTGTTTTTTATCTCCGTAAAGTCGATGAACAATTTGGGCCGCGCTATTTCTTAATATTTCTTCTAGGTCCTCTAATGAGTCGAATTTAATATGATAAATAAAATCTGTTAATGCCGGATGTAAACTATGTACTGCGTGGTGGGATATCTGTTTGTCATACCTATACATTTCGTTCTGTTTGTCTAATATATCATTGTCTGAATAAATACGTGCGTATAAATCGCATCTTTTTTGGCCCAGTCGTTCTAAGAAATCGAGTGGGTTTTCATTATGGTAAGTCCGCGTATTTAAAATTTCTGAAATTAATTGTTCCCTAGTTCTCGTGTCCTGGTAGTTTTTCTTTAAGAATTTTATTATTTCTTTTACTGTATTAAATTCCTTGTCATATACGGCGACTTTAGCTTTTCCAGTTAGTTTATTTAAGATTGTTAAAACGAGTTTAGCTTGGTTTGTATTTTTATGGGTATTATTATCTTTGCAATATAAATTGTATAAAAATTCGCTATTTCTAATAAAATCAACTAGTTGTAACGGATTTCCGTCATATTCCGGGATTAATGCTAAATCGTGATTTTTAATTTCAAGAGCCATATTATTTTCTTTTTTAACTAACGTAGAACCAGTTATTTTTAAGTTGCTAAATTTTTCTTCCAATATATTCATAAAAATGCTAAATTAATATTTTAAATTATTATACTTATACTAATTATATCTAAATTACAAAATTACTTAAAAATAAAAATAATTTTACTTTTTCTTGATACAACGTTGTCTTCGATGTCTTCTTGATGACGCTCCCTTTAGCTCCTTCCCGTCGATTCTTTAGCAAGAGGTTGTAGGTCCTTTTGGTCAAGGTATTGGAATACCAAAGCGCTCCCAAAGACTTGAAGATCTGCTGATGTACTAATAATCCGCTCCCAATCTTCTCATGCCAGTGGAAAGAGGTCTCGCTGTTCTGTACCTGAAATAAGATAGAACTGCCGCGAAGTTACGTTAACGCTTCCAAAAGTCCCTCCGTTCGGGCGTCAGCTAAATAAAAGGTTCGCGGGACTGAGTTTTTAAAAAGAGATTTTATTGAGAAGTACATACATTATATAAAAAAAACACAATTTAAAACTTAATACAAAACTTCGTGTTGAACATCTGTGAGTCCTACGAGTGACTATATCAGAGTGTCATCGAGCCCCGGTGAAGGTGGCCTTTTATACAGTTATCTAGGAGAGGGGATAGTGTAAATTTGTTTATTATCCCTAATACCATTGGGTTTCCATAACTATATATATATATATATATATATATATATATATATATATATATATATATATATATATATATATATATAACTATACTATTATATAAAAGGACAAGACATTTTTCGTTTGTGATCACTAACCGCGAAAACTACAGAACCCATTTGTACCCAATTTTAACTATATCATCTTCATAGTTCCAGGAAGGTTTCGCAATAATAAAACTTTTACATTTCTGTAAAAAAATGCGATAAATACATGGTACGCATTGAAGTTTGAAAATTGACCAGTATGTGACGAGCGTCATTCGAGAGAGGTTACAAAGCTATGGTGTTATATAAAGCTAGAAATTGATAAGAAAATGTACTTAATTCCATTTATTTTTTATCAAAGAAGCTAAAAATATGTGCTTTGGATAAATACGTTTGGATTCAAGTGGAGTTTAAACATCGAACTACATACTGTACCATTCAGCAACAGGGTTTTAGTAAAACTAATGAACCTATTTGAATCAAATTTCTACTACATCGTCTTCATAGTTCTAGGAAGATTTACAATAGTAAAGTTCACTATAATAATAATTTAATTATATCTGTCATAAGCTGTCATAAGCTTTTAAAGTTAGAAATTAAAATCCGACCAGATGAAATCGATAAAATTGTTTCTGCCGAATAAAAATGCCGGTCCTTTGATTTTTGATATTTAGAGTAAAAATATGATACAGTCCATTATCCGCAAGAGTTTCTTAATAGTTTCTGTCCATCAGGATTACCAACTCATACATTAAAATTAAAAATGAATCTCCAATCATGCTATTAGTAATCTTCAAACACCTAATCAGGAACGCTTTAACTAGGTTAAAAACTACTGCTAGGAGAGAAAATATCATTGAAGAAATGATGCTTAATTACATGTTTTTATCTATAGACAAATAAAATTTCAATTATAAGTAAAAATTATCTTAGTTCTTTATTTATGAGAGTGGGCGAAGCCGCGTCGGGGTATGCTAGTATATAAAATACATCAAGTCAAACTGATTAGAAGCACTTATAAAATTTTTTAATTGTAAAGTACTATATTAGAAGGTCCCGAGTATATCTTATTTTCAGGCACCTCGGAGGATTATCTGAAAATAGAATGTGAAGCAAGATTTGATATTAATTGATTTATATGGTTATGGAGATTGCTATAAATGTTATAGCATTTAAATAATTAAATATTATTAAAAAAAATTAAATAATAAAACAAAAAAAATACAAAATTAGGATTGATGAATTAATTGCCACTTCTATTGGAATTATTTTATTAATATATTTAATTTCTAATTAATGTATAATGGAAATAGCGTAAAATTTAATATTTATGAATCATTTGAGATAATAAAATCGTTTAACCAATCAAAATTTTGGTTGAAATGAGTAGTTAAACATTTCTAATAGCCCCATTTTATTTATTTTTTTTTTATTTTTTTTTTTTTATTTTTTTTATTTTTTTTTATTTTTTTTTTAATAGATTGAACGAAGAAATTCAATCCCATTGTAAACCCCCTACAATTTAACTTACCTGCCCATTTCCTCTTTTCATCTAATGTGAGTGAACATAGAAAAATATATGTAATTGTTTATATCGTTCTCAATAAGACTGCCTATATTTCTGAGAAAGTTTGTTGATACTGGTTGCTTTTACCGAAAACATGGCCTAGGAACTTCTGGAGTTGAGGCTGTTTGTGGGTGTAGCATCCTCTCAGCCAATGAGATGAAGGAGCCTTATCAGAGATTTGTCCTGGCCATACTTCCTACTTTACGCCTTTTCTCGTAAAGCTGATCTCCTCTTAGCACCCGACTCTTCCGAGCTAGAAAAACAATCTTAATCTTGCCTTAGAATGTTATAGTATATCGAGCATAACGTACATTTCTGTCAACTCAAAATCATGTCAAAAGTAAAGTTATACTTTTGACATATATTGGTTGTTTGAGCGAACTTTATAGGACATTGATGCTTCTACATTTTAAAACGGATTACATAAATAAATTATATTAAATAAATAAATAAAATAATGGTCCACCATTTAGGATTTAGAGCGACTCTTCATCTAAGACATCCATGAATACTGTCATTCGTCTTGATCAACACCAGCTAAGTCACTGTGTAGCCCTTGGAAATTAACGTCTAGACAAATTAAACCCACGTTTTGTCCCTCACCGGGAGGGTGAGGGAATACCCCCACCAAGAAAGGATAAAAAATGCTCACCATTTCTTGACTCGTCAGGGGGAATAAAAAGAAGAAATCCCCTAATAAAATGAGTTTCAACTGGAAACAGAAATTCACTTTTTTTTTCAATTAGAGCCTTCCCGTCCCGTCATAAATATGGTTTTAATTGATTTAATTAGGAGAGTCCAAGTCCTTATTTAATTTTTTTTTTAATGTATTTTTTCCGTCTCTTTTCCCAGCACGCGAGATGAATTTTAATTCGACCTTTCCAAATGTATTCCATATGCCCTGGACGCCTTTACTGGGAAACTGCTTTATAGGCATTGTTAAAGGAATTTTAACTGAATTCTCCCGTCAAAGAACGCTAAGTGGGTTGAGCAATAAAGGAATGGAGTAATCACCCACTTGTTAAATGGTTATTCTCAAAATAAATGTTATATAATAATAATTCCTGTTTATTATTTATTGCATTGCTGTGAGCTTACATTAAAAAAAAGTAAAGATTAAAAATATATTGTCACGATTGGACAATTTTTAATTATGATCAAATTAAATGTGACGTGGAAGTATTTTTATACTTGGGCTTGCTGGAATTCAAATACCAATTCTGTTCTGTTTTTCGGTTTAAGTAAAAAGTAAACTCTCTACTCCGGTGTTCTCTTTCCTGGACAGAATATGCACTTAATTATATCTAATCAATAATTTATAATCTATACTATTATATAAAAGGACGAGCCATTTTTCTATTGTGATCGCTATCCACGAAAACAACTGAACCATACAAAATTTTAACCACGTCATCATTATAGTTCCAAGAAGGTGTAGCAAACATACCATTTACAGATTTGCAACTAATTTGGTAGTAAAACAGCGATAATATGTAGATAACAGTGAAGTTTGAAAATTGACTGATATGAGGCGAGCGACATTTTACATATGAGGTTACAATGCTACGGTGCTATGTAAGCTTGGAATTGATAATAGCATTTACTTATATTCGATTAAAATATTAAAAAAGGTTTAAATATGTGCTACAAGTGGATCTCAGTTAAGTTTGAAAAACAGGCCGGTATGTGGTTAGCACCTTTCCGCCATAGAGTCTACAATGGTAAAACCACTGATCCAAACGTTAACTACAACATTTTAATAGTTCTAGGAAGGTTTAGCAACAGTTAAATTCCCAAAAAGAAAAAATTAAACGTTCAATGATAATTGGCGGAAAGGAGGATTGCCACACCAGGTAAAATCAATAAAATTATGTCTGCCATATATAAATTATTACCGAATCAAAATGTCGATCTATTGCTTTTTGATATTGTGTGTAACAATATGATTCATGGGTCTTTAGTTTAGCATTGAAAATGCAGTCCATTATACAGTTTTTTTTTTGTTTGTTTAGTTTTTAACTATTTATTGATATTTACAACTGTACATCAATATACATCAAGTAAATTTGAGGAAACGATTATAATGACATGTTAATCACTTGTGAAGAACTACTCACTAGTAGCACTTCAATGAAAGTTTTAAACTAAAAGGTCTCTTGGCCATCTTCTTTTCAGACGCCTCGGTGGATTATCGGAAATGGAATGAGAAGCAAGTTGGGAGACTAATGGATTCGTGTGGGAGTGCAGTTTACTATGAAAGGATTGGTATCTGGTTTGGGCTAAATCAGCAACATATGGAACATTGAGGTCTTTATGGATAAGTTTATTCCTGACAAAGTAAGGAGAATTAAGGACTTTTCTAAGAATTTTGGATTTTAAGGCTTGGATTCGAGGAGAATTGGATGGTTTAGTAGAGCCCCAAAGCTCAACTCCGTATGTCCATATAGGTTTAATAACTGTCATGGTAATTAGTCGCATGTAATTTATTGGAAGTTTTGATCGTTTGTCTAGTAAAGAGTTTTTTAATAGTCTCTTTCAATTTGGATTACCAACTGATACATTAAAATTAAAAATTGGATGTCAAATCATGTATTTATGTTATCTTTAACCTCCTAATCTGTTCTCATTTAAGCGGTGTCAGTCCCATATGCCAGATAAGAAGGTGTAAACTGTAATAATAAAAATACTATTGAATTTTCATATAAGTGTTAAAGCTATTAGAGGAACAATATTACATTTATTCATTAATATTTTTTTTTTTTTTTTTTTTTTTATTTTTTTTTTTTTTTTAAGTATTCTAGGACTGACTGAAATATTTTCTTAAAACTTCCTTCTTAAGTTTGGGGAGTCATGATTTTTACTGACAATTACGGAGATATCATGTGTTGATACGGAACCGCAATCAGGTTACTAATTCGGTAAGCGGTGGCGGTGAGTTAGTGGAGTTTGATGAGGGATCAGCGTGGCCCCCTCCAAGGAGATAATACGGCAACAATAAATCTCCCAGGACGTAATGGTAACGTGTCGGCGACGTGGCGGGAGATGGATGGCCTTTGGAGATGGTCAACTTTGGTAGCAAACATATCCATCCCTCTGAATACATTACTCTTTCCATTCTTTTTTTTTTTTTACTAGCCGCTGCCATTGTTTTGGGTCTACCTTCCCAAATTAGGGATTGACTTATTGCTGTGGGTATAACGTATTGCTTTTAGCTGTGTATGGAACACTTAAAACATAGATTACCTTTTTACAATATGTTTCATTACCATAAAATGTATTATTAGCTTCTGATTTTTCACGATTAGGTCTTCTGGTGTCTTGTCTAATATTGCGTAATATATTTATAATTACAACGAAAACAAACAAAAAGTAATAATATTTTTTTGTAATAGTTTTACAATTTTTACAAATTTAATTTTTTTTTTTTTTTTTTTTTTTTGTATGGAAATAAATGTACAATCTACCTCAGTAAAGGGCAATAGGTACAGAGATAATATTGTATACATTAATACCATATGTACAAATACTCACACACACACAAGTGATATTAATAGAAGATAAAAATAAAACAAATAATCAAATTAAAATTAAAATGAAAATAAAAAAAATTATGATATAATTCATACTATATATTAAGTAAATATTAAAATAATTAATTGGTTAACTTCTCTACCGTTCTCAGTATCTGGTCAATGTAAAGATTTTATTTCTCTATTATTGATTTGGTATCACTTAATAATACTTGATGGTTAGCATAGCAACCTACTAAACCCAAGATTTTTGGTGCTGTGCGAATACCTAGATAGGCAAAAAAATACCGTAGCATCGTCCGATTAGCCATAGCAGCATAAAGTGACGTTAAACGAAATAAACAAAAAATAAAATAAAAAGAAAAGAAAAAATACTTAATAGAAAACAAATATACTAATCGCAAAGTATAAACTAAAATATATATCAGTTGAGGCATGCATGACGTCTTAGAAGGATCGATACAATTAGCATTGATGAATTATTTGCAACGTGATTCAGGTTTTTTATTCAAAGACTAGTTTTAAATCAAAACAGTCATCACCGGTTCTATAAAGAATTTAATGTTCATAGAACTGATGAATGTTTAACATTGTAAACAAGCCTTAAAATAAATATTTTAATCAATCTTTTATTTAGAAAGGGTTATAATCTTCCTCAAGGTGGGCAATAAGTAATATGGATGTCTTAGTGGATCTAATTACAGAATATGTACAATATTAATATACATTTTATGTAAGGAAAAAAAAAGAAGAGAAACAATGAAATAAATAAACAACCTCCTAATATTTAATTAATAATAATGCGTTATTAATTAAAGTTAGAAAAAAAATTAAATAAATAAACAAGGAACCTCAAACTATACAATAAAATAAGAGAGAGAGAAAAAAATAAAATACATACAAAAAAAAAATGTATATATACAAATAATAATAAACTTAAAAATACAAATTAAATTAAATTTAAAGTTAAAAATACATTCATAATTGCTTTAACATTTGTACTTACCCAAGAGATCCCACAACAAGACTTGTCCCTCCAGTTATTAAAAGACAAGCCAGATCCAAAGAGATCCCAGTACAGTGTTTCTCTCTCAGCTGCATCACGGGTGTAGAAAAAAAAAAAAAGAGTGGAGGCTGAGTAAGGGTGCTAAAGTACGTAACTTCTAATTTAAATACAGGGTGAGTATCTCTTAGTCTAAAAAAGAAAAAATTGATGAAACTAGATCAAAAATGTAGCAAAATGCCGCAAACCTCTCCTTTTTATTCCAATCCGTTGCAGACATGAGATAAATCAAAGACTTTTTTGAGGAAACCACGTTTTTTTTAAATTTTCTATCATAGCTGAGTACCTGTAACCTTGAATTTTACAAACTTGGTATCTAAAGAACAGCTTGATCTTCACCTGATTTGGGGAAGTCACAATGTCTTATTTACTTCTACGCTCACCGTTTTTCGAAAAAACAATCCACAAAACGTCAAATTTCACAAAAACTTGCAAATTTAATCAGCTTTCGAATGATATGTTAAACTTAATGATTTTGTTTCAATTTCATGGGAGATATTTACTTTTGAACCAAAAAAAACATGGTGTTCTAATTTGGCATACAAATCAGTTACTTCTGTAAATAAAACATTATGGCAATCCCTTAATGTAAATGTGCATTTTAAACATAATAAATAAAAATAATATGAATAAAAAGCAAAGAAAAAAATTACAACGGACAACGGTTTGGAATAAAAAGGAGAGGTTTGCGGCATTTTGCTACATTTTTGATCTAGTTTCATCAATTTTTTTTTTTTACACTATGAGATACTCACCCTGTATTTAAATTAGGAGTTATGTACTTTAGCACCCTCACTCAGCCTCCACTCTTTTTTTTTTCTACACCCGTGATGCAGTTGAGAGAGAAACACTGTACTGGGATCTCTTTGGACCAGGCTTGTCTCTCAATAACTGGAGGGACAAGTCTTGTTGTGGGATCTCTTGGATAAGTGCAAATTTTAAAGCAATTATGAATGTATTTTTAACTTTAAATTTAATTTAATTTGTATTTTTACGATTATTATTATTTGTATATATACATTTTTTTTTGTATGTATTTCATTTTTTTTCTGTTTCTCTTATTTTATTGTATAGTTTGAGGTTCCTTGTTTATTTATTTAATTGTTTTTCTCACTTTAATTAATGCGTTATATATTAGGAGGTTGTTTATTTATTTCATTTTTTCTCTTTTTTTTTTTCCTTACATAAAAGCTTTTATGAAAAAAAACGTGGTTTCCTCAAAAAACGTCTTAGATTTATCGTATGTCTGCAACGGATTGGAATAAAAAGGAGAGGTTTGCGGCATTTTCCTACATTTTTGATGTAGTTTCACCCATTTTTTTTTACACTAAGAGATACTCACCCTGTATATATCATGAACAATTGAAGGATTCTGAATGAAAAAAAAAAAAAAATAGTTAATGTTCCATTGCACAATTGCACGAGAACTTCGTTGTATTGTGTAATAACAAATAGGTATACAATGGTGAGTATAGTCAAAAATAATTGTTATTGTGTATTTTGATATTTGTGGATATGTTTGAGATTTTTATTTTTATTTTTTTGAGTCCAATAATGCCGCTATAATCTACTTAAGTTCCAGATTAAGGTATTTATATACCATTCAGGTAACACTAAGCTTTATGTAGAGTTCTATAAGTACAACTAGGAATTTGTACAAATCTATTTTTAAGTAATACTGTCAGACAATTATTCCTAGTTGTATGAATTGATCAGAACTCTAATGTTCTGGTGTGAATTTCCAAAATCTAAGCAATTTTATTTGATATGAAGGAAGTCTTGGAAGGCGAAGGATGATTTAATGTTTAATATTTTGTTTTATCATTGATTTTTATCGATAAAGCTTTTAGAAGTGAACATGAATTTTTATTAGGAGTGATGAATTAATTGCCACTTCTATTGGAATTATTTTATTAGAAAACTAATTTCGAATGCTAAACTTTTTTCTTCAGTTTTAAAACATAAAAAAAATTCAGCACATTAGCACTATGTTACATGGGTATATATATGCTAAAGTTTTAAAAAATCTGAAATATCTATCGTGGCAGGGGAAGGGGCAGGTAGTTAAATTTTTGGGGTTTACCTATGAGACATTGGATTTTTCCTTTCATATTGAAAACAAATTGAAAATAGAGCTATTGGAATTAATGTTTATCTGGTCGTTTAAACAAAAATCTGGATCGGTTTTAAACGATTTATAATTCATTAATGTTATACTTTAGGCTATTTTCTACTTTATGTATTATTTCGAATCCAGATTCTGTATTGAATTAATGGTTTTTTACATTTAGATGGATAGCGAAATTGGAATTTCGGGTTAATTTAATAATGTGAAAATGTACAAAAAAAAAAAAAAAAAAAAAAAATCGAGTTTTATTGAAATGGCCTGATTAATATTCCTTACAGTACCATTTTAAATTTATTGTTTTGTGTACAAACGAAACAAAACCAACCAGTCATAGTGGAAACCTGAAGGACTCTTATCGCTACTAACTGACGCATTTGTCTCTTTACATTCAGCCTCCTGTAGGTCCTGATATTTTTCAGAAACCCTTTTCACTTCACCTCCTTCGGTGAGTACCAACAAGTTTGATTTCTTGTCTTAAATTTTAATATATATTATATATTATATATTCAGAAAATTCTGATGTATAATTTTTTTTTTCTTAATGATTTAGAACTGTTGATGAATTTTTAACATTCGAAAGTAGTTTTTTAATAAAATAACTTTAAAAAAGTGACAATTAATTTAACAATTCTAATTGTATTTATCATATATGCCATCATGTGTATACCATCAAAATCCTAGTTGAATGTATAGGACTCTACATAGAGTTTAGACTTACCTGGATGGTACATAAATATCTTAATCTCGTTCGCATGATACCTAAAGAGTAGAAAAACACGGAGAACATTATAATGGAAATGTATGTTTTTTATCAATATTATTATTTCTTTTTCTCGGTCTCCTCCCTTCTATCATATAGCAGTCTAGGTTACCATTCAATTGAGCTTGATCTATAAATACCTGCCCTGTATCCGCTATTTCTTCTTTCTCTACCCCAGACCTTTATTTGCACAGGCTTCTTTACTCCTATCTCCCATGTCTTCCGTTGTCTTCTTAGCTTTCTTTCCCTCTGACATGAATTCAATTGTAACTCTCGCAGGACTATATTTTGGATATTTACTTATTGCTTTGGAAACAGGAATGTTGTTTTAGCGAATAAGATATTTATAAGGATGTTTAATTCTTCTTGAGTCATAATGTGAATTGTATGTTTAGTGGAATGGACTTCTATGGAAATTAGTTTATTAGAAGAATAGTTTTATATAATAAAAAATTCATCACTTAAGGTACGCATAATGGCATAGAAGGATCAATACAATTAGGATTGATGAATTAATTGCCACTTCTATTGGAATTATTTTATTAGAATACTAGTTTCGAATGCTAAACATTCATCTTCACTTCCAAAACATACAAAATTTTCAACACAAGCACTATGTTATATGGATTATATATTCTAAAATTTTCAAAAATGAAAGACAAGAAATCAAATATTGGTACCCACCTGAGGAGATCTAACACATATCTGAAATGTATCTATCGTGAAAGGAGAAAGGGGGCAGGTAGGTTAAATTTTTGGGGTTTCCACTACTCGGGCTCATTCGATTTTCCGTTCCTATTGGAAACAAATTTAAAATGGGGCTGGAAATGTTCATCTGGTCATTTAAACAATCTGGATTGTTTTTAAACGATTTTATTATTTCTAATGATTCATAAATATTTAATTTTAGGATATTTTCTACATGTATAATATGATTATATTATTGTTAAAAAAAAAACATAAATTTCCATTATAATCTTCCATTATAATTTTTACATTATTAAATTTTTTTTCCAATTTTTACATTACGTTTATAACAACGATGAAAACGAAATACATAAATATATACAATAAGAATAAAAAAAAGATACTCAGAAAAATAATAAACTAAATTTTGAAGTAAGTGCATAATAAAATTAAAATAATATACAAAATAAACTATTTCCATTTTAACATTACTAGCTCCACTGTTATATATTCTTTACACTCCCGATATGCCACTTAGCCCTGATACTTTAACAGCAACATACGCTGATGATACAGCAATATTGACTAGACATAAAGACCCACAATTGCATCATTTACTCTTCAACACCACATAACAATACGACAAAACTGGTTCAAAATATGGAAAATAAAACTAAATTACACCAAATCACAGCACATCACCTTTAAACTCACGAACGACATTTGTCCACCTGTCTTCATCTACAATCAACCCATACCACAGACAAACGTAATTCATTACTTAAGATTTACATTCAGTAGAAAAATGACTTGGGGGCACACATTTAAACAAAAACGTTTCAGTCTAAACAAGAGACTAAAACTTTTGTATCCAATACTTCATAAACGGTCGAAATAAAAAATCCAACAACTACTAAATACATAAACTTACTTCTTTAAGCCCAAAGGGACATACGCCCCACTAATATACGGTCTGCAAAAAATATGCACCTTAAAAAAATACAATTATTAACATAATCATCATTAATATGATTAACAAGTACAGTAAAGGAACACACACACACACACATATATATAACCTTTATAGACAATTTCACAACAGACATCATTACATACTGATTAATGACATGGCCACGACTGACATACCTGGGAATACTTTCAGAAGGCCTTAAAGAAGCTGGATGAGAGATTTGCTCAAATATTTTTTTTTTTTTTTATCCATGCCAGGTGGAGGTACTGCTGAGTGCTATTCTCCCACAAGCCTATAAGGCCTGTATTATTACAATATGAGCAAATCCACTCATTGCTATTCCGATAACAGGTGTGATTAAAAAATTTGAAAGAAAAAAAAAATTTCTTATTATTAACCTATTCTATAGTAACATATATTACAAAATTATTAGTAAATTTATATTTTATGGGTGACCTTTGCATGAAACCACCCTTTTAAATGAGACTACCTGTTATACTGTTGAATTATTATAATTAATAATTAATCATCCATGTTAGACTTACGAGGCCGATTGATAAAAGAAAAGTTCTTTAGGAAAGGTGGGAAATAGTTAGACTATTGGAAATTTCTATCTAATCATTATAACAAAAATCGTGATTGGTTTTTAACGATTTTCTTATTTCTAATGATTCATAAATATTAAATTTCAGACTATTTCATACGTGATGTGTAGGTTCACTCCTGAATTTTATAAGTTTGTTTTGTTGGGAACACCATTAGGTTACTAATACCATTCTTGACATATAGCTCACACTCAGCGCCCATTTCCAAGACAGATGAACAATCTCGCAACGCACAATAAAAAAAAAACTAACAACGAGCGATGAGACAGAAGTATATTACTACGCCTACACAACTGCATCCAGCTTATCTCGACCGGCAGTTTTTCTGTGTCAGATATCAATCTCGCCTTGGCTAAGTACACATCTCATGAATATAATGACAGGTCGTAAATACCGGCTGCCTCTTGTAAAAAGTGAAAAGGAATTCCGCCCCAGGGTTAAATATTAATCTAATAGATGCTTAGGCTAATTGTGGAGGCCGTGGCTGAGTCAACACGCTCATCGGGCCTCGGGAAAAAAGCCCTGGATCACGACAATTCATTTATACTCTTCGTGCTGATCTATCGCCACTAATTTTCTTGTAATCACCGGTGAACAGCGCGGTACATGACCACCATCGGAGTCACTTGTGGATGTATATTGCTTTGTCCTCGAGTAATATCCTATCTTACATGAAGGCAACGTTCCACAACCTATATATTTATTTTTATTATGTGGTTGGTTACAGAAACTAATAGTACATATAGATCCTGCTATAAATAAATAAAATTCTTCCATACTCATTTTTGGGCATGTTTAAGGATTTAGCGATGTATCTACCTCCATCGGTTATAGAAATAGTGAGTGGCTTGAGAGAAGCGGAAGGCTTTCCTCAAGTTCTGTATTAATTTTACAATAGGATGGCAGAGCTGATATGGGAGTCTTCAGTGTGAAAGTAAATATTGTAAATAACTATAAACGTGATTTAAAGTATTCTTTATTTATAATTTTACAAAGATACTAGCATCCCTTATCGCGGCTTCTCCCGCTCCATAGGTAAAGAAAAAGTTTTATTTGTGTATAGATAAAAATCTTGAATTGAAGCATGCAATTGAGTATTATTACTTCAATGATATTTCTACACATAGCATTTATTTTTAACTAAATTAAATTTTACAGCTTAAGTAGTTGAAGAGTACGTAAAACCATAATTGGACATCCAATTTTTAATTTTAATGTGTGAGTTGGTAATCCAGAAGGACAGAGACTATTAAGAAACTCTTGCGGATTAATTAAATCCATGGCATTATCAGTGCTAACAACTAAAGGCCTATGATTCATATTTTTACTCACCATATCAAAAAGAAAAGAATCGACATTTTGATTTGGTAATAATTTTTATTTGAGAGAAATAATTTTGTTAATATCATCACATTGGATTTTAATTTCAAACCATAAAAGTACTCGACAGTGTCGCAAACCTCGTTTCTACAATTTAATCGAATTAAGCCAATTTTAATATCAATTTGTAACTCGCCACCTATCGGTCACTTTTCCAAATTCACGGTATATTTATTACTTTCTAAACAACAATTTGATTGGAAATATGAATATATTATTATTGCTAAACTTTCCTTGAACTAAATAGATTGTGTAGTTAAAATTTGGTAGAGATTGGTTCATTAGTTTTCGCGGTTATTGATCACAAACGAAAAACGGATTGTCCTTTTATATAATAGTATAGATACAGATTTCATTATATATATATATATATATATATATATATATATATATATATATATATATATATATATATATATTTTTTTTTTTTTTTTTTTTTTTTTTTTTTTATGTTCATACATACGTCATTGATACCTTCTTTTTTTTTCTTGTAAACAAGTGATATCACTGACTCTCGTAGCATTGACACGAGAAAGAGAGGCCTGCTTTACCCGTAGGAGGAGAGTTGATTTGGGGTTTTTAACTTCAGTGTAAATATTTTTGCATATATGTAAATATATATGAAGCATTATTTACCTTTTATTTTTGAATAACTATTATATTGTGATGATATTAGCGAGAACTGCTATTGTTCCTAGTCGACATAGACGCCTAGAAATTTTAACTAGTCCCCAAGGCAACAGTATCTCCTGCAATTGCAGTATATATAGTATTTTTGATTTATTGCAGTGAGTAGAGTGCGAAACTTGTTAATGCTATTTTCAGATTTCAGGGAGGTGAAATAGTATTAATGTGAGTTTTTGAATGTTTGTGTCAGAATTAATTTTATAGTAAAAATTAGTTCTGGGGACTCATTAGTCGAGCGAGTTATAGACTAGAATTGGTTGGTAACCTGTAAGATAACCCGTCCTTCCTGCTATAGTTAGAGTACTGAAGGACATTAAGCTCTAATTTAAAAAAAAAAAAAAAAAATATTTTTATGGTAATCCAGCAGTAATTAGGCACCTGTTTCATTATATTAAATAAACTTACTGTTATGCATCTAGTATTTGCTAAATTAAATCTATTGATATGTTTTTTAAAATAAATTTATTGAAATTTACAACTGTATAAAATATATACAACAAGCAAATGTGTTGAAAGTGAATACAAAGACATGTAAATTACATGTGAAAAACTACTCACTAGTAGCACTTCAATAAATTCTACACTAAAAGGTCTCTAGGCCATCTTCTTTTCAAAGGCCTCAGAGGATTATCAGGAATGGAATAGGAAGCAAGTTGGGAGACTAGTGGATTGGGGTGGTTATGGAGCTCAATAGTAAGCTTACAATGGAAAGATAGGTATCATCTGGCTGGTTTGGGCTAAATCAGTAACATATGAAACATTAAGATCTTTAAGAATAAGTTTAGTGATGACAAAGTAAGGAGCTTTAAGGATTTTTCGAAGGATTTTGGATTGTAAGGATTGGATACGAGAAGAATTAGAAGGTTTAGTTGAGCCCCAGAGCTTAACTCCGTATGTCCAAACAGGTCTGATAATTGTCATGTAAATGAGTCTTTTGGAGAAAATCGGGATTTTTGAACGTTTGTCTAGTAAATATTGGAGAAGTTCCCTGTCGTTTTAGTCTTGCATAAAGATTCTAAGTTAAACGTGTGTCCAGTTGAAGTCCTATATAGCGGATCTGCTCAACAGGGATCAGTGGAATATCTTTTGAAATTAATGGTAATGTATTTAAATAGTACTCAATGTTAATGTCCATTGCATTAGTTCCATTGAAAAAAATTTAATTGTTGCCGCCATTTTTAAGGGTGACTTTAAAAATAATGCTATTCAGTACTACATAATAAAATCATTTGAAAACTATCATAAGCCCCAGGAGTGCTAAATTCTTTGTTTTTCTCTTCTCTATAATCTCACCAAGACTGATGTCTTTTGTTTAGTCGTTTTGTAATAAAGAGAATTCGATCTAATAACGAAAATTCACGGTTACAGGAAATATTTTTTAGGTCGAAGCTTCTATAACTCTTATACGGTAATCGTGCGAAGATTTCCAAAAAAATGGCTTTTATATTTCAGATCTGTGAGTTAAACTGGAGTTCTGGCAATGGCCAGCTTCAAAACTCAAGTCTTGAGCGACTGTGGCGCTCCCTCTCAACTTCCACTAGATTTTCACACTGGTGATGTGGCTGAGAGAAGAGCGTTGGGATTACTGAGGGCCTGGATTGCCCATCCATAAGTTGGGGGACAAGCTTGAACTAGGGTTTTCCTGGAATGTTTGTGTACATTGTATATATAGTGTGATTGTGCTTTTTATTTTATTTTTTTCTCTGTTCTACTATGTTTATTTTATGATTACTTTTTTAACATTAATATCTTGTATAGTTAGGGGATTTTTATTTTTATTTTTATTGAATGTAATTGTACATAGAGTATGAATGAATTCTTTGTCATTCATATTATTCATTGCCCTTTAAGATGCAGCTTGTAATATTTATTCAATAAAACAATTGTAAGTGGAAAAAAAAATGATAAAAAAAGATCTGTGAGTGGCAAGGTTCTATGTAGTGGATGGATCTTTATACAAATTGTATTATTATTATAAATATTATAATTATAAATAATATTATATGCACGTTTAATATTATTATTTACAATAAACTTTTTTATTGAAGGAGATATAATTTTTATATTCATTTAATCTTTAAATTTCAACTCATTGTCTGTAGGGACAGTATAAAGAAATCACAGTTTTGCAGATCCTGAAGATGGAGCAGTGTACTCCGAAACATGTACAGAGAAATTTAAAGATTAAATAGAAGTTACGACTTATAATAAAAATTATTATTTACATTTCATTTCAGCAGATTAATCAGTTGTATCTGCTACCTGGTTATTAGAAATATGGACGTCATTTCTTAGTGATAGATAAAATTTGACTAGAAAAATTTTCATTGTTAACAATAATCAACTTGAAAATATGAACTAATATTTTATTAATATTCATAAAATATACTAAAAATATACTAAAATATACTAATATTTTATAAAAGGAGCAGCTAAAACTGCTAACACTCATTGAGGAGCATAAAGTTTAGAAAACAAACTTTGAAGACTTATTCAAATCGCTGCCATGAATACATATCAGATCTCGAGTTACGATGCATTTTATTACTCTCATAAACGGCCACATCCTTATACCAGTACAGCTGACTATTATGCTTGAAAGGTCGTATACATATGTGATACTTAAATTAATTTCTAACAAGCAATATGAATAAACAGAAGGAAAGTTACAAAAGAAACTGACATTTTAAATATTGTAATTCATAAATTATCTCCTTAGCTTCTACACTTGGGATGATAGCTGTATGCAATTAAGATTTTTCTATTATGGAGATTCTGAAGAAAGACTAGCTGATTGCAGCTCACGAGGAATAATCACTATGCTCGAATCTGTTTAATTATGCCATTTATCTTTGATGTGTACATTGAAGGCTGAATGGGTGCTTCATATATAGTTGCAAACTTAGTATATTTTTTATCGTTTTACCTTGAATATATTTATCATATTTTAAAATAAATAATAGATATACACTTGAGAATATTCTGGTTTAATCATTACACAGAAAAATTTCAGTTTCCAAATGTCTCGCGGAGTTTCTCATTAAGGAAAGGTATACACTTTTCATATATTTCCATTTTCTTCCTTTCTACTTGACATGATTTATAGAGATTATTATTTTTATACCTTACCGCAGGATCCAAGATAAGCGCTGTCCGACTGTTCTTCGGAAACGCTTTATAAAAAAAATAAATAAAGTAATATAAATAAATAAAACTATATTGGAATGTAACTACCCTTCATTTTCAAAAGGTAATTCTTGTGTAGATCGTATAGCTAAGATCGCTAGTAAATAGGATTCACTAATTTGATCCACAAGATCAAATAAACTGGATCTTCCCAACAAATGTTAAAGAATTGAATAATTGCGAAATTTTCTTCCAGGGGTATATACTTTTCTAAACAATGCATATTTTTTCTCCCACTGTATTGAACCTTTGCTTGACATTGATGGAAAGATAAGTCAATAAGTTGAAAAAAAAAAAAATCTTGTATGATGTACTAAGAGTGAACCAGATGTGGAGCAGACACATGGAGCTGGACAGAAGCACACTGCCATCCATCACCGTTTTGAAATGAATACATTGTGGAGGGTCGCACCTGCTACATTATGCCAGCCCTCCTTAAGCAGTTTTTGTCCCACCCCTCGGTAATGTAGAGAAAACATTTTGACAGGAAAATTGCTCCTTAAGGAGGCAAAACAAACACGTAAAATATAAAAGTGATTTGAAGTTTTTTTCTATTACTGGAAGTAACGGAAAAAATACTAATGATAAGTCGTGTGAGGTCTTCAAGGCGATTGAAAGATTATACTTATTTACTTAAATTATCACTTTTCAACGTAGTGACGACAGGTCTGTAGCATTGAGGAAGTGAAAATTGGAGCGAGAGTGAGACTATAATAGAAAAAAACGGATGGAAATCAGTTGTTTTTACTGGAGTATTAGGATCGGGCAGTGGCGCCTATATTCAACAGGTAGGCACGACATCAAACAATGCCAGCGCAAATGGTTGCAGATGACGAGACAAAAACTGTCTGCCTCTTGTTTGGACCTTTTATTATGAAAATGCTTCTGCGTGAGAGTGCTCCTCTCTCGAGTGTATAATTGTTCCGCTCTCAGCGCCTACGCTCGACGTGTTCGCTGTTCTAAAGGAATTTCGGCTTTCGTGGATCAGTTAAGAGCTTTTAATCGCCGTACATGCATTACACAATAGGCATTTTAGTGTGAATAAGACAGTAGAATAAATTATCTTACTTATAAAATTTAATGAAATAAGTTTTTTTTTTAAAAATTAAAATAAGTTAGATTAAGAGTAATTTTATTTCCAATTAAAGTCATAATATATATCTCCTGTTTATTTGTTCGCATTGATCCATCCCATTCCTCTTTTCCCTAAGACATTCTGTCCAGTCCCAAGTGAAGTGTACGCTTCCACCTCCACAATCAATACGGATATTTAAAAAAAAAAATAAATTAGGATAATATTAACAATATGCAGGAAGTGAAACATTATTATTTATTCATTTTTTTTATTCATTTGGTGAAATTTACAACTTTACAGAATATATTAATCAAGAAAATGTGTTGATAACGATTACAGTAGGATGTCAAAACTTGAAAAGAACAACTCATCAGTTGCACTTCAGTAATATTTTATTGGGCATGGGGTAGTTCCAACACTCTGACTTAACAGGCATTGCACAGGGTTGAAAGCCCAGCAGTTTACAATATTGCAATATTTCAAGAAAAATTTAATTAATTATTTTTTTAAACTACTTATTGACATTAACAACTGTATACATTATATACAACAAGTAAATTTTAGGGAAATTAATACAATGATAATTCAATTCTTTCAATAACATCTGAACAACTACTCACAAGTAGCACTTCAATAGTTCAACACTAGTAGGTCTCAAGGTCACCTTCTTTTCAGACGCCTCGGAGGATTATCAGGAAGGGAGTCGGAAGAAATATGAGAAATATATGGATTTGAGTGGTTATGGAGCTACCTATGAATGTATAGGTATCTGGTTTGTGCTATATCAGCAACAAATGGAACATTAATATATTTGAGATTAACATCTTTAAAAACAAATCAGCATATTAATGTGCCTGACACAATCAACTAGAAGCCTATAACTCAAAGAGACAGCTAAAATATATACTAGATAGATAAAATAGTCTGATTTACTTTTTATTAGTAATAAAAAAAAATTTAGGCTCAAATCTTTCATAAAGATCTCTATGTATCGTATCTTGCTGATTTAGACCAAACTATATATCTGTCCTTTCATGGTAAATTTCATAACCAATCAAATCCACTATTATCTTCAATAACATCCCTTTCCCCCGAGGCAATTACCTCATGACCTTCTAACCTACCAATGGGCAGTTGCACTACATGAAATTGACATGTTATGAGCATTATCTTCACATTTACTAAATGTATTTTTATTTTATTTTGTATAAAGTTGTGAATTTCAATAAATGGTTAAACATAAAAAAGACTACAGCTAAAATAATTGTAAAATACATGCTTGCTGAATAGTAATGTACTCTTCATCCCCTTAAAGCTGGAGTATAGGCAATAGCATTTACCCTTTTACCGCGTATTAGTGGGTGGAAATCTTTTGATGTATTCTATAAAATTAAGGGTTCAACCAGAAACTGTTATCGACAACTCACATTTATCTGTAACAAGAATAATAAAATATTGAACACGACATTCATTAATTTAAAAGGCGTCTAGATTATTTCAAACTAAAATGCACACACCATTCAAATAACGGTATAATTTTTGTACATTCGAAGTAAAACTCCTTTAAGCCTTACTTATTTTATGTCAAGTAACTACATTGTAAAGCGTATTGTTCAAAATTGCAACATTTTATAAAGAAGATTTCAAATGCCGTTGTTTGAGGTAAAGATATTGTTACACATTGAGGTCTGAAAATCAAGTTGACAATGAGCTGAAAGATAATAGGCTTAAGAAATACAATTGAGATGCAGGTAACTATGGTTAAAACTAATAGAAAATTGAATTATGAAGCATGAAAGTTGAAAAGCCAATGTGTAATTATAAGGTGAGTTTTAAGTATATGAATTTTTTGCTCATTTGCTCCTTACTCATTTTATATTAAACTAGCGTCTTCACCCGCTCTTATAAGTAAAGAACATAGATAGGTTTAACTAATAATAGAAGTTTTATTTTTTTAACAATAAAAATCTTATCATGCAGTTGAGAATTATTTTCTCACAATATTTCTATATATTTTTACTCAAAGATGTAATTTTCAATCCGGTATTTTTGCATGTTGAACGGTATTATGTGGTTGAAATTTACTTAAAATCATTATTGGATATTCAATCATTAATTCTAATCTATGAGTTGGTAATTTAGATGGACAGAGACTTTGTAGGAAGAATCTCTGGCGAATAATGGACTGTATTATCAGTGCTTAAAACCCTATCAATTGAGATATTCTTAGCTGTCACAATTTACTTTATCAATAATAATGTTATTAATATTCTCTGTTATATTATTTGTAGGAAAATGACTGCTCTTTTACACAGCCAATGGTACGATTTATAAAATATATCTGAAACATCAAACTGAATTTGAAATCATTGGAATTTCAGTCTTCTTAAAACCTTCATCAAAAACTAAGGTTAGGTAGTCCAATTATTACACACAATATCAAAAAATAAGAATAATGTTTAGTGCCGTAAAAATAATTTTATTAATTTCATTTGGTTGGATTTTAATTTCTATCTAACTATAAAAGTTAATGACAGAGTGACAAACTTTTGCCGCTTAACAAAGTGATTTTAAATTATTATTTTAGTAAAATATACTATTTAAAATATTACTAGAACTATGAAGATTTTGTAGTTAAAATTTGGTACAGATGGGTTTAATAATTATGCCATTGCTAACTCTGTTGCAGAATGCCGCTAACCACATATCGTCCGATTATTAAACATCCACACGTCACAATAAATATTTATAGTTTTTTTTTATAACAATTTATTTGAAGTAAGCCAATTTTATTATCAATTTCTAGCACTATATAACACTGTACACCACATATCGGTCAATTGTCGAAATTCACTGCGTACCACATATTCATTTATAAAAAACAGCAATTTAATATTTATAAAAAAACAAATGTTATTTTGATATTTTTGGAATATTTGTTCGGAAGCACCTAGAACCCCAACTCTGATTTAAAAAAAAAAAAAAAAACCAAATACCTTCCCGCGGATAAACCCAATAATTTCCCAAATTTTCACGACGATTAGATGTATGGTTTTTGAAGCTATCGAGTACAGACAGACACACATTCATATATATATATTATAATGATAATTCATATTTAAGCTGAGTCAGGACAAAACATTATTTTAGTCCTTTTCTTATGTGTTACAATTTATGTTTGAAGCTAGAGCATTCATCTTATAAACCCCCTAACCAGTGGGAATCTAACGATTAATTTAACTAGACAGTTCTTATGGTTATCCAATTAAGGAGAGCAAACATAGAAGGATATTAAAATGGAGAGGTTCTCCACCGAGGCAGGTGGTTCTGCGGTAAAGAGCCCGGCCCAGCTGCGTATGAAATATATTCAAACTAACAAGGTTGCTTTATCAACTGGAAATATAGGAATATTATACCAGGACCCCGCCTCAAATATTCAACTTTTTATTAAAAAGTAACTGTAAATATTTTGTTGTTTTATGTTTTGTAGTCTTCATGAAATATAGAGACGCTGTACCTAAATTAAAATTCTATCATAGTATAACTATTAAGCTAATATTAAAATATATCTCTGTTTGATCGCACATTGTTTAGTATGCCGTCAAATATAGCCAAGAACAAGTTATTTTTTATGATTTAAAACTTGGAATCTTGGCTGACCTAGCTACAAGAATTATTACCAGGGCGCATGGTGGGGCAAAGGCTGAATAAATCCAAAAGCCAATATTCGGTACAGGAGTTAATTTGTATTATGAATGGAGGTTGAATAGTCGAACAACTAAAACGTATTTTCTTAACAAAACATAATTATTTTTTAGAGTCGATAATAGGTCAATTTTATCAACATTTTATTTATTTACATTAATATTTTATTTTTTATTTTTTTAAATATAATTTTATACTTTTTGTTGTACATTTAAGTGATTATTATTTTATAACCTTTGTGTTACATTGTAGAAGTTAAAATAAAATATAGTAGCCACCGATATTCGCCCTAAAAAAGAATAAACGTAATAAACTGAATAACAAATATAAAGCAAGATTATAAAACTAACGTGAATCCATGTTTATTTGGCATTTACTGTATTGATAGCGGGATGTATCAGAGAAAATTTCCCTATCAATTTTTCTGTGTATTCATATTGGGTAATTATTGTAATTTGGTTGAGAATTTTCCCCCGAAATGTTTTAGAATCATCTGGCCCATTCATTACCGCGCTGCCAATCAAACCAAGAAAAAAGAACATATTCCGGTTAGTGCAGAAGCCTTAGAGTTGTTTATTTAAAGTATTTTTAGTTATATTTATAACTAAAATTCTTAAATTCTAAAAACTAAAATAACTAAAATAAAATAAAGTTATATATATAACTAAAATAAATTATATAACTAAAAGAATATATATATGTATATATATATATTTTTTTTTTTTTTTTTTTTAAATAATAGCTATCAAAAATAATACAATTTTATTTTATTTTAAAATAACAAAAATTTAAGTTAAGTTATGTTAAATAATTGTATAATAATTTTCTATTAAAGTTTATTTGTTCTATTATTTGTGATTATTTTCAATTTGATTTTCATTTTTAATAGATGAGCTTTTATGTAAATTTTAATGTTTATTTTTTATTTTTTTAGACCGTTTTCTTGATTTAATTGTTGAATAACTAAACTCTTAAAACATTTTTTAGATTAAAATTTCAGAGTGAAATTTCAATGTAATTTTCCATTCTGAATTGAATGAGACTATCTTTAAGTCGAAAGGACTATTATATTAAAAGATTTTTAATTGTTTACGCTTTTCGGCATTTTGGACCACTGCGGCGTGCATGAAAGGGTGTATATATTGACATAATGCAACAAAATCATTTCACAAAACTACCTGCATCGGTTAATCGGAAGTGGTCTTTTGTTTCACGAATATGCTCTTTTGTTTCACGAAAGACAGTGAAAAAAACTAAATGAGCTCCAAGAGATTTGAGAATGAGAGCGTCCTGAAATTTAGTAAATTTCCTTAAAAGTAAAATTTTTGAAAATGATTCTTAGGCTAAGCGTTTTCAGGCTTTATTTCTTTACAAAAAAATTGAAATATTGAGTTCTGGAATTCAAAAGTTGAAGTACATGTCGGGGAAGAAATGTATAGAAAATGAGAATAAATATTTTGACCAAATAACCTTTTCTTTGAATATGGAAACGACCTTTTGAATGAACTATATTTAAACAAAAAAAAAAGTTGGCAATAATGAATGTCAGGCAGTAATTGAAGAAATAGGTATGTTCTGATTAAAAATTGTTTGATTCATTTTTTATAGAAAGTGTATATTTAGTTTTTAAGAAAATTAAAAATGTATCAAAATCTCGTGGTAAGAAAAGCTAAAGGAGAAAAAGATAATCATAATGTAAACAAGATATTGTATACAATAATCATAATCATATTGTAAACAAGATACTTGGTTTACATTACCCTCAAATTTCTGATCCAAGCTTGTCCTTTTGCAAAATATACGTTTATAATGACTACTACAATAGCCTATTGGAAAAAACAATTTCATTGATTCGTCATCCAATGGGTTTGAGACCGTCTAGAAACTGCTGAACTTCTTCTTTTGTCCTTGTATTTTCCAAGGTTTCGATTCAGAGAACAAAAAGGCGATTTATTAGCGTTGTTTACCGACTCATTCCCTGTAAATTTAGAAGTAGTGTACTTCTGAAAATTAAAAGCTCTCAGTTAAACAACATTATAATATCATGTTTATTTGAATGGTAATTTGTGATTTTGATAATACGTACATTTTATTAATGATTCATCTCAAACCTATTGGATTTGAATAACTTTTCCGTAACATCGTATGCTTGAATACAATATAACTTTATTGAAGTTGTGGTAGAAATATGTACACATATCGGTAGATTTAGTGTCAAGTATGTCATTTATAAAATTATGGCAAAAACATGAACCAGAATAACACAAATAAAATATTGCGGGATACAGAAAAAATATATTTTATAAGCCCTAAAGGATTGAGTCAAAAACGAAAATAAATTAATAATTAAAAAAACTGTCATATTTTTATTTAATGTTTTTCATTGAAAATATTATTAACTTTAAAACGCCAAATTTTATATTATTATCTTAATGTTTAATTATGTTGATATTCATTATATACAATTAATAACGAGTTAAGTGCAGAAAAATATTACCTCTTTTTACGTAAATGTTATTAATTATAGTACAATCCATGATTTAATATTGATATAAAGTAAGTAAATCGGGAAGTAAGTAAAATTTTTTTTTTTTTTTTTTTTTTTTTTTTTTTTTTTTTTTTTTTTTTTTTTTTTTTTTTTTTTTCCGAAAATAGGAAAATCAGTTTTCATTTTGGATCCACAGTTTAAGTTTATATATATATTTTTATAGTTATTTTATTAATATAATTAACTAATGGCACACATCAAGCATAACACAGAAGTAATAATAAAAACATAAAACAATAAATAATGAAAGAAATGGCCAGATAAAATTTCTGCCAATCATGAAGTTACTTGGAAATTACAATATCGCAGAATTTATTTTCAATTTTCTAGCCTTAAATCATATTATTTGCCATAAAAATATGGAATGATTAATTACAGACGCTATATTAATGGAACCAGTGGCTGTAGGAAGGAGATTATCTCGAGATAGCCGGTTCAGAAGAGCGGTTGCACACAGAAAACTTCCAGAACTGGAAATGAAGATGTCAGGATGTTAAGAAGACGCTTTTTTACTAGTGAAATATAGCGCAGGAACACCGGTCATTATATAAAGTTGATATATATTTTGAAAAATGAATCCTAGGAGCTCGACGTTTTCGGAAGAAAAATAAACCGAGGACTGAGATATTTCTTAAAGTGGCGGCAGGGATCAGGTTGCATGCCACCCCACCATCGCTAACCTTTGCCGGGGAATGCAGCGCTCATCCCATGACTGGGAATAATAACTCACATCCCGACGAGAAGGGAATGAGAAATGCGTGCCGTTTCATCCTCTAGACCTAGTTAGAGTAATTATATCGGCGCGGATATTAAGCTCTGGTAGAGGATAGAGAAATAAAAAGGATCTGGTCGTGCGAGCCCTGACTGGGCAGTAATTGGAGGTAAGTTACATCCTATGCAGTGCTGTTTCATCATATGTGTGCTCCACTTGCAATAACAACCCTTGTGAGATGTTATTACTGCATTGTGAAGCTGTCCTTGTTGATAGTATCATTTCGCGTATCTACTCTCCTTGTAGCCCGTCCAAGAAGAAATTTATTGCGGTGATTTAATACGATTATTATTTAGGGAGGGGAGTGGTTGTGATGAATTAGATTATGGGCGAAGAAATTGCTGCTGGAGTTTCCTATGATGTCCACACATTCTTCACCGAAATAGGATTTCTCCCTGCACAACAATCGATGCGCAGTTAAATATTTTATTGGGCATGGGGTAGTTCCAACAATCTGACTCAACAGGGGTTGCGCAGGGTTGAAATCCCAGCAGTTCACAATATTGTAATATTTTTTTATTTTTTTTTTTTTAATCAATTTATTGAAATTTACAACTGTACAAGTATACATCAAGTAAATGTGTTTAAAAAAAAGTTTACAATAACATGCCTAAACTTGAGAAGAACTACTCATCAGTAGCACTTAAATAAAAAAAAAATGAAAAACAAAATCTACACAAGAAGATCTCTGGGCCATCTTCTTTTCAGATGCCTCGGAGGATTATCGGGAATTGAGTGGGAAGCAAGTTGAGAAACTAGGGGATTTGAGTGGTTATGGAGCTTACTATGAAAGGATTGGTATCTGGTTTGGGCTAAATCAGCAACATATGGAACATTAAGATCTTTATAAGGTGTATGTAATATATAAGGTTTAAATTTAAGAAATTATTTCTTATATTGAAACTACCTATTGGCATTTACAACTGCATACATTATACACAACTAGTAAATTTGAGGCAAATTATTACAGTGACATTTCAATAACATCTAAAGCTACTCACCAGTAGCACTTCAATAGTTCTACATTAGATGGCCAAGATCTTATTTTCACGCGCCTCGAAGGATAATCGGGAGTTGTGTGTGAGACAAGTTTGGAGACTAGTGGATTCGAATGGGTATAGAATTTACAATGAAAGGATAGTTATCTGATTAGGGCCAAATCAGCAACATATGGAACATTAAGATCTTTATGAATATGTTTGTTTATCACGTAATAAGTAGCATTGAGGATTGTACGCTGGGTCTTGGATTGTTAGGATTGGATACGAGAAGATTTGGAAGGTTTAGTCCAGCCCAAAGGTCAACTCCGTATGTCCAAATGGGTCCAATTGCTGTCATTTAAATAAGTTTTTTGTAACTATTGATAGCTTTGAACATTTTATTGAGGGAATATTACATAGTAATATAGATGTTATGAGTTAATTTATAAATTATAAATATCACTAAATATATATATAAAATAAAATAAATTTTAAACAAACAGCACAGATTAAAAAAACTAATTAGTAACTTTTTCCTCAATTAAATCCACATAATTGTTCTCAAGTTTGTGATAAGGAATCTTGAGACTACGAATCAAAAATAATTATGTTATTTCTGAACAGTGATTAGCTATATATTTTTTTGTTCTGTTTTTTGTTTGTTCTTTTAACTTCCTGATGTACTCCAATAGAGTAGGATGGACAAGTTATTCTGTAGGTTACCAATCTATTTTATCACGAGAGAGAAGGTTAGGTTTCATTCCGTGTTGTCACGAATTAAAAGTCAACTCACCAAGGCCGGATTCGGATAGATCCGCTTTGGACTACAGAATGCTAAGGCCTTTGAAGATTTATGATTACCAAAGCTGTAGACATTATTTTAAATTAAAAAAAAATTTTTGTTTGCATTTCATAGCAAGGAGATGGGAAGCTTTTTAGCTCCGTAGGTGAAGGCACTAGGATGCCTTGATAACGGGCCCAGGATCGAGTCCGGATGAAGAAAGAAATTTAATTTCTGTATTTTCTGCCGTGGGTCGACTCCGAGGTCGGGAGACCCTCCAGTGGCACATTAAGCCTTTATGAAGTGAGCACTCTTGATTTTGGAAAAAAAAAATCTACTTGATTTTGGCCATATCTCTTTCTTTCACAACCGTTGGCCCAGTAACCGTACTTTCTTAACAAAATACTGAACCTTTCATGGGCTGTAGTGGCTGACGTATTTTTTTTTATTATTAAAGGGTTACAAAAATTACTGTTTTTATTCTTCTCTTACCAACCTTAACAGTATAGTTATTGCGTCTCCTAAGCACTGATTACTAAATATTTGAAGGGTTTGGTAGATGAACGGGTTATGTCACATTTTTTTTTAATACCGAGTACATCACTTGATGAAACAATTATGTGCAGAAGTGTTGGATAGCAAACACTGAATAATTAAAACGAACTGGAAAAAGAAATGCGGAAATGAAGTGGCTGAGTAACATTTTTCCACTTAAAATAAAAATTATAATAAAAAAAAAAAATGAAACATAAATCACACAGAAGTGTGATTTGTTACATAAACGCTTCTTCAACCAATCCTTAAAATATTCAATGATCAGTGCCTTGGAGATGTTATAATTATACAATTAAGCTTGGTTAGGGAAGAATAAATATAATAATTTTTATGTTTTCATCACATCGCACATGTATTTCAAAAGTGACACAACTCAGAAATCTGCATTAAAAAAAATAATTTTTAGAAAAAAAACGAAACCGATTTCAAAATTAAACCTACATATACAAACCTGATCTAAAAAATAAAAAATAATATTTTAATTGCTTCGAAACAAAAACCATTAAATGACAATCAACGAAATTATCGACTCTTATATATCTATTCACAATTTATAATCATTTATTTTTGGAGTCAGTGACAGCCAAGAAGAACAGTTTAGTCCTGCCTTTCCAATACACTTACGAATGGCCGGAGACAGCGGTATGGCGGTGATGAAACAGTGGAAGGATCTTTAAAATTACCATTTCTTTTCAAATTCTGTTTGTTTTGGTTGGCACCGACTCCAAAAATAAATGATCATAAATTGTGAATAGGTATATAAGTTTAGGTTTTCTTTATTCTTTAGGATGGTTGAAAGAGAACTGCGCGGAATTGTATAATGTACTTCCGATAAATGGATAATGTACTTCCGACCGTAGATTTTGTTCGAATTATTTAAGAATTCAGCTTATCGACGAAGTACGACACATCGAGAGTTGACAGTATATGTAAATTATCAATTTATGTTAATAATTTAGATTTAGTTACCACGGAGATTTTAGATTTTTATATGATTTTTATTAACTGTTTTATTTTCTTCTTAAAAAGTGCTGCGTTGATTTCAAAATATTTTTTATGGGACCACCTTTGAAGTATGAAAAAAAAAAAAAAAAAAAAAAAAAAAAAAAAACAGATGAGTTGAGAACCTGTCTTTTTTTTAAGTCGGTTGATAAATGCATAACTAGACATAAGGGCCACACTATTACATCATTAACTCTTCAACACCGCTCAACAATATTACAAGACTGGTTCAAAAAATAGAAAATGAACTCAATTACACCAATTTGCTGAACATCACCTTAACACTTAGACTTGACTCTTGTCCACCTGTAACCACCCCCTAACCACCGCAAATATTTCAGTCAAAAACCCTTAGACTAATCACGAAATCACCTTGGTACATTTCGAATCATGCACTTCTAGTATCCACAGTAAAAGAATAATAACCTTTATAGACTATTTTATGACAGACTTCAAGGACAAAATAACATACACATTATTGACATGGCCACTACTATCAAACTTGGAAATACTGTAAGAAGGCTAAAAAGAAGCAACAGGAGATTTTTTTTTTTTTTTTAATCAATGCCAGTAGGGGAGGTACTGTGGATTGCTACTCTTCTTCACGTATATAAGGCCTGCATTATTACACTACGTGAAAATTCACTTATTTTTACTTCAATAACAAGTGTGAATAAAAAATTTTAAGAGAAAAAATGAACGTAAAATCGCTCAGTCTTGTATAACATATTGAAAGCGTACCTGAATATTCATTTAATCCCAACCTCAAGTAAGATGTTTTAGTTAGTTTTTAAAGCTAATTCGATACATTTTCATTGAAGATGTATGCCATAAAAAAATATGAAGAAATACAGGTGTTTGAGTTGTGTAACTATTGAAATAAATGTACGATATGTGAACATTGACACTCTATATTCCTTTATATAAGTAAATCCGCTACTGCCTAAAAATAGTTCCCTGTTACCCAATCGCAGTGATCCTTTGGGAGGTGTAAACTCTTCTCCTGTTTAAAACTGAACCCACTCGGAGCGATAACGCTAAAGGCAGGACCGAGAGCGTGAATATTGGAGACCGAAGCTGCATTAACCACCAGCTCCTACGATTCGCCACAGGATCTGATTACTTAAACATAGTTCGGGCCATGTTTCATTCAGAGATGATCCCTGAGAAGAGTGGTTCCAAGGCCTATTCTTCATTCCCGTTGTGGTTTACTGCGCAGTGTAAATTGAATAGGAGTTGGTCGCTCTGACCGACCGGGCCTTAATTAGCTTCACAACCTGCCCTCACATGTTTACAAAGCGAATCCAATTATATTACAACCATAAAATTTCTCGTTAGCGAAGCAATAATTAATTGAAGATAAGTTATTAACAACACTATAATTTAGTTTTATAAACAGTTTTATGAAAATATTTCAGATTTTTCTGTGACTCAGAAGTTTTTGATTTAGATAAGCTTCTCTCATAAGCTGACGGTATAACACAAGGGAGGTGACAATGATTTAATTTAATTTAATTTTAGGAGGTTGAAATTTACTATGGCATTCCAAATGTCCTATCGTTTTTTTTAATTATTTAAGATTTATTTGGTATGTACCGTCTTTGTGATAATTCTATTTTCAATTAGACCTTTTCCTAAGTAAATAATATAACAATAACGATATCGTTTACTGTCTTTGAATTAAGAATATCTTACAATCCAGACACTACTAAACGTTTTAAGAAATATATTAAAATAAGTAAGTAACCTTTTAAATTTAAATTCGGTCAATTTCATTATATGAATTAAAACTAAATGAATGAAGGCAACCGAGGCCGCTCGAAAAGTATGTTACGTGTTGGGTGAGAAGGTAATATCTGAACGTAAAGCTAAATTTTTGTGTTCGAAATTTCGTCAAAACGATGAAACGCTAGTATATGATGCTCGTTCTAGAAGACCTCAAGTTGCCAAAGAACAGGAAATTAGACCATCAATTGATTCAGATCTACTTAAAATATATGTGGAAATAGGTAAGCAGTTAAATATTACAGAAGCCACAGCCTGGAGATACCTACCACAACTGGGAAAAAAAAAAAAAAAAAAAAAAAAAATGGATGGTTCCTTACAATTTACCAAAGGCAAATAAGAGGCCACATACAGCAAAGTTGACTGGAGATAAATTAATGGAAATTGGATGGGAAACATAGCCCCAACCACCATATTCTCCTGACCTTTCATCTAGTGATTATCACCTTTTCTGGATTTCTGGACAGTTGTATTCGGCAGAAATTTTTTGATAACCAGAAGAGCCTAAAATTGGAATTAAATCAGTTTTTTAAAATATCCCCAACGGTATTTGGGATCCTGCATAACGGTGGGATAAAGTTATTGGTTGTAATGAAGATTATTTTAATGGATAAAGTTATTGCATAGTTATTGGTTCATTGATTTTTTAACTATCCTAAAAACGACAGGACTTTTGAAACGACCTAGCAAGACAGATCTTGCCAAAAAAAAAAATTTTAAAAATACAGATGAGTTTAGAACCTCCGTCAATTCTTAATCAATTTTGATGATTCTTTTTTAGACCGGTAGGGCATACTTCAGAGGTAGTCCCATAAAAAATATTTTGAAATCAACGCAGCACTTTTTAAGAAAAATAAAAAAACCAGTTATAAAAATCACTGTTATACAACCTTACATTTTAAACATATTTATGATTATAATTATCTAAAATCTCCATCGTAACTAAATCTAAATTATTAACAAAAATAATTTACATATACAGTCAACTCTTGATGTGTTGTACTTCGATAAGCTAAATTCTTAAATAAGTCGAACAAAATCTGCGGTCGGAAGTACATTACACTTAAATTTCACCTCAATGAGACGAATTCAGGCAAAGAACGTAAAAAAATGTGTCGAAAATAAGTAGAACTGAAAATAGGGTTCATATTCCAGTAAAATAAGGCTCCAAAAGACCGTTTTCAAGAAAAAACTGCGGAACTTTTATTCTCAACGGATCTTTAAGTTTTTTGAGGTGCTGAATCCGAATCTGAAGTTTGCTACCACAGCAACCATCGGCTTCATATTCAAAATCGCCAAAAAAAAACCCCGTTATTTTTATTTTTTTATCTATAACACGATAACTTTTTGTTAATTGAAAGAATTTTCAATAGCCACTGTAAAACCACTCGAGTGAATAACTAATAATAAGTGACTGGTGTAACTATGAACTGAAAAGACAAACAATGACCGAAAACAGGAAAACAAATTACACATGAAATTCTTTTAATTTGAGTACGAGTTATAGAGGCGATGACTTCTAATAGTTCGTTTTATAGAGGTGGTCCTAGAAGTTCTCTCTTTTGATAGTCCAGTAAAATAAGGTTTTGCCGAAGAAAAAACTGCGGAACTTTTATTCTCAACGGATCTTTATGTTTTTTGAGGTGCTGAATCCGAATCTGAAGTTTGCTACCACGGCCACCATCGGTTTTATATTCAAAATCGCAAAAAAACACCAAAAAAAAAAACGTTATTTTTGTTTTTTTATCTATAACACGATAACGAAGCTTTTTACGAAGAAAAATTTGATTTCTTCAAATATTAATTGTAGCTGGAACTAGAACCTACATACTTAAAAAAAGAAATCTGAAATCGGACCATTTTCCGCGAAGTTACGTTATTGGGAAAAAATGGAGAAATTGGCCAACTTGCCCTCAGTCCCACAGCTCCGCAAAAACACGTTTGTCGTACTCTTTTGGCTATAACTCTGAAACTATTTGTCCGATACAACATTACTTTTTTTCATCTTAAAGCTGATTAAATTTACTATAAGAATCTATAAATGAAGTTTTAATTAAATCCTGTAAAATGTACATGCCATCTCGCTAATAAAAACGTACTGTTGTAAAATCCAAGTGTTTTTTGGAACGTTTATCGCTCTTGAATAAATTTGAATTCTTGAAATAAATAAGCTATCACGCTGAAAATCACTTACTTTTGTAAAATACATGTTTGGCACATTATTCGCTATAACTCTAAAACCATTTGTACGATCCACAATTTACTATTTTTATCTAAAAGGTGGTTAAATTAACTATTAGATCCATATATCTAACTTATAATTAACACCGTGAAATACCCACAACAGTCTACTGAACATGTCATAATTTATATATTTGGCCAAAACATACACATTTAGCGTGCTAGCTTGGGTGGTTTACAGGATTCAATATAATTCATACATATAGCATCTGATAGCGAATTTAATCAGCTTTGAGATAGAAAAAAGAAATTCGAACAAATATTTGAGGAGTTAGAGCGACAACTGTGCCAAAAAAACACTTGGATTTTTTTTTTTTTTTTTTTTTTTTTTTTTTTTTTTTTTTTTTTTTTTTTTTTTTTTTTTTTTTTTTTTTTCTAGCCTCCGACTTTATTTTATTTTCATGCAAGGAAAGGAAAACAGGGAAAAAGGATCTTTTATTGCCTTTCGGCATTTTAAGACTTTATTTAAAGCTATGCCATCTCTGGTGGGTCTCGGTCTGCTGGAGGCACTCCGGCTACAAGTCGAGTGCGGAGGAAACACTCTGCCAGCGATGGTGGGTATCGGGTCAGTCCGTATAGTCTGAACCCCTTCCCTCGGCGAGTACGTCCGCTAAGGGGATTTCGCTTTGCCACCTCCCAGGCCTGGGAGGTGGGGCTATGTCCCTGAAGAGAGGGTTTGCACAGAAGCTCAGCCCGTCAAAGAATTTGACGTGCCGGCGACTGATAAAGGCCGGTATCGTTGGCATCCTCAACTCCTCGAGGATCCGGCTGTTTTTGGCCCTCTGTAGGCTGGTACCGCGGACGATTCGCCGAAGGACGGAGTTCTGGAAAGTCTGGAGTACATGTGATGCAGCAGTGGAGCACCGTGGAGGAGGGTGGGACGGATGATGGATTTGTAGATCTGAATTTTGAGCCTGAGGGATATATGAGGAGAGGTTAGGAGGTGATGGAGGCGGTATGTCCGCGCCCGGGCCAATTTGATTCTGCTTTTGACATGCGTCGAAAAGGTGAGGTGCCTATCGAGACTGACGCCTAAGTATAAGATGGAGCTGGAGATGGACTGCTCGATGCCGTCTACTCTAAAGCTCTTGGGAAGTTTTTGAGACTTCCCACGCTTACAGAAGGACATCACTATGGCGTCAGTCTTCCTAGGGTTCACCTTAATGCCGCATGTCTTCAGCGCATCGACGATGGTGAAGGTCGCCCTCTCAGCCATCTTGAGTGCCCGGCCGGGGTTGAGGCTGGACGCGTAGACTGCGACGTCGTCAGCGTATGCAGCCACTACCGCCTCAGGGTGCTTGATGGATACCACTGGCGCCGTAAAGATGTTGAACAAGATTGGTCCCAGCACTGATCCCTGAGGAACACCACAGGTGGTGGGGACTGGCGAAGACAGGCTCCCGCCGACCCGCACAACGAATGATCTTCCGCTGAGGTAGCTTCCGATCAGTCGGCACAGGGCGACGGGAAACCGGTACTCCTCCAGTCGGTGCAGCAACAGGGGGTGCGAGATGCAATCGAAGGCTTGAGTGCAATCCTTCAGACCGTAGTCCCTTGTGCGGTGGAAGATGTTTCGGAGGTTTTTCCTCTGCTTTATCAACTCCAGGATGTGCTGGGGTGGAGGTCGGAGGTAGTTCCGTTGAGGAGCAAACTTCGGGATGTTGAGGTCGGCTGCATCGAGGATAGTGGTTGTGATGGTCTCCACTGCTGCATCGATCTCACCAGGGGTCAGGCAAGGCGTCACCTTAGGGAGACACTCCTCGATCAAGGCCCTGTACCCTTTTCAGTCAGCTTGTTGCAGCTTGTACTTCGTGGCCGGTGGTGTGGCTGGAGTACCCTCGAAGATATAGAGTACAGGGCGATGATCGGAGGTGCTGAACGGCAGTGCTCGGCATTCGGTGACGCTGTGCATGTCCCTGGTGAGCAGTAGGTCCAGAGTCGATGTCCTAGTCGGGTCCATGTCCGCGCGGAAAGTGTGAACGCCAGGGTGGTAGACCTGGAGTCGCATCCCGGTGATGATGTTTCCCAGCGGATTGCTGCTGCGACACAGCTACGCCGGATGCTTGGCGTTGAGGTCGCCCAGGACGACAAACCTGCTACGCGACTGTGCGTGAAGCAACAGGTCGCGAACAGGTGTATTTGCCGCCCGGGGTCTCCTGTAGACACAGGCAAAACGTGTACCTGTGCTTGAGCCGCACATCCACCGTGATCATGTGTACGCCATCACAGCAATCCACCGGGTTCTGGACGAGTCGCGATGACAGGTCCTTCCGCACCAAGATAGCGACTCCCTGGACTTTACACTTTACACTTGGATTTTACAACAGTACGTTTTTATTAGCGAGATGGCATGTACATTTCACGGGATTTGATTAAAACTTCATTTATAGATTCTTATAGTAAATTTAATCAGCTTCAAGATGAAAAAAAGTAATGTTGTATCGGACAAATAGTTTCAGAGTTATAGCCAAAAGAGTACGACAAACGTGTTTTCGCGGAGCTGTTGGACTGAGGGCAAGTTGGCCAATTTCTCCATTTTTTCCCAATAACGTAACTTCGCGGAAAATGGTCCGATTTTTTAAGTATGTAGGTACTAGTTCCAGCTACAATTAATATTTGAAGACATCAAATTTTTCTTCGTAAAAAGCTTCGTTATCGTGTTATAGATAAAAAAAACAAAAATAACGTTTTTTTTTTGGTGGTTTTTTGCGATTTTGAATATAAAACCGATGGTGGCCGTGGTAGCAAACTTCAGATTCGGATTCAGCACCTCAAAAAACATAAAGATCCGTTGAGAATAAAAGTTCCGCAGTTTTTTCTTCGGCAAACCCTTATTTTTCTGGACTATCAAAAGAGAGAAATTCTAGGACCACCTCTATAAAACGAGCTATTAGAAGTCATCGCCTCTATAACTCGAACTCAAATTAAAAGAATTTCATGTGTAATTTGTTTTCCTGTTTTCTGTCATTGTTTGTGTTTTCAGTTCATAGTTACACCAGTCCCTTATTATTAGTTATTCACTCGAGTTGTTTTACAGTGGCTATTGAAAATTCTTTCAATTAACAAAAAGTTAAAATTGATTTGCAAAGTTCAGAAAGGAGAAAGAAGTTGGACGTTTGTTGCTAGTGAATTCCGAATTCCGTGTAGTTCTCTTTCAACCGTTCTAAAGAATAAAGAAAAGATCGCCACTGGTGGAAGGCTGTTAGTCTAGTTTTAGGCACCCTCAGAAAAAAGCGCAATTCAGTTGACAGTTATATGATAAATTGGTACCAGGTATTTAATTTTCTGTATCATTGATTTTATGTGTATGTACAAACAACATACACATACCCATTAATGAAAAATATACGTAATGATTTCAACTCCCATTTTGCGTTCAGTTTTCCTAATTACATGAAGTTAAGTGGAATGATAACCTTGATAAGTCTTTGTTTAGTAACTCGAACTATTTTTCAGGGTAGCTTGAAGATCGAGAATTGACTATATAAACAAAAATACATTCACCACTAAAAAGTGAAAAATAAAAATACTTTTTAGAGAAAAAAACAAAACCGCCTTCAAGATTAAACCTACATACACAAACTTAACTAAAAAATAAAAAAAATAATATTTTAATTGCTTCAAAATAAAAACCATTAAATGAAAATCAATGAAATTATCGATACTTAAATACCTATTCCCAATTTATGACCAGGTATCTTTGAGGTCGGTGCCAGCCAAGAAGGGCAGTTTAATCCTGCCTTTACAATACACTTTCGAATGGCCGGAGATAGCGGTGTGGCGGTGATGAAACAGTGGAACGATTTTTACGACTACAATTTCTTTTCAAATTCTGTTGGTTTTTGCTAGCACCGACTCCAAAAATAACTGATTATAAATTGTGAATAGGTATTTAAGTATCGATAATTTCATTGATTTTCTTTTAATGGCTTTTGTTTTGAAGCAATTAAAATATTATTTTTTTATTTTTTAGTTAAGTTTGTGTATGTAGGTTTAATCTTGAAGTCGGTTTTGTTTTTTTCTCTAAAAATTATTTTTATACAAACTAGGTACAATAAGAAATACATGAAAAGAAGAGAAAAAAACTTAGGAACCTTATATTGTGTAATAAATAAAGTGAAAAAAAAAAAGAAAAAATAATTAGAAAACCTTAAACTGTGCAATATATAAAGGATCGGAAAAATACAATACAATAAATTAAATTAAATTTAAAAAAAAAGAAATTTTGTTTCGTTATCAGCGTTTATACAAAGAGTTGATTTGGTCAACAGGCGCGCTCAACCGCCAGGTTTTACCCCCGATAAAGAGTATCCACTTTATAGATGCTGGGTGTGCCACAGATCTTTAAGTCGTTCCAAGACCAAAGAAATAACAGTAATAGTAAAAACAAAAGTAGGAATAAATTAAAAGTAAAAAATACAAACAAACTCTCTAGAAAAATAAAAACCCTCAGGGTAGAGAGAAACAGGTCAGGTCCAATGAGATCCTAGCGGTCTCTAATCTGCGTCGCTAGAATTCTGGATAAAATTAGTAATATCAAAGAACTAGTGAGAAATAATCTAACAGCGCATGCAATTAATAAATTTGCACATCCTAACAGATGGAATGAAGCTAGAGCACCCAGCCAAAGGACGTACGGCTGATGTTTGTGGTAGACTAGTGAACATGAAATGCTAAATACAAGCCTCAGTGATTCTTCGAATTCAAATGAGTTCTCCGAATTGAACACGCATGCAGTACACATCAACACTAATACAAACCCACACAGTCTATTATTCGACTAAAATGCGGTTACCAACTTCAGGTCAAACGGAACCAGCCCTAAAACTAACTCGGGGAACGGATACCCTTTAATGCTCCCGTTAACAAACTCTGATGCCAATTATATGTCGTTGTGGCCGCACTTTGTCAAGGTGTTGCTTTGTTGCACCGGCCTGTTGGTAGAGCCGTATTTGATGCTTAATATCGGGCTGTTAATAGACAATAGTAGAACGTATGATTCTGTCAGATGTATTTACACTTAAAAAAAAAAAAAAATCATTATATTTTGAGGAAATTTAATAAAACGTACAAAAGATAATCCTTTCTTAATAATCATACTTTTTTGTTTCTGTAGAAGAAATCTCTTCCAGTAACTTTCCAACTTTTAAGACCATTGTTTAGTATGTGTATAACGTTGTATGAGTTTTGTAAAGAAGATGTTTTTAGTCAAATGAAGATGAGAGTTCTTACCAAGAATTCTGTACAGTTGGCTTTGAGTTATGTATAGAGTTCTTATCTCTGAATATGAGGTAAGGTATGTAAGTATGAGGCTTGCTGTTAAAAGAGGTTGGAACATGTTATCGATTTTAAACATTGTGTCAAATGAGGAGCAATGAAAAAGTAATTTTGATTTTTAGAAATTAAAAAAAAACGTTTTATTATATGGTATCAACAGTCTTTAACCTTCATATTACGCTATAAATGATATCAAAGTTATGCTGAGAAGCTAAATAATTAGTTATCTAAAATTAAAAATTGATTACACTGTTCTCCACGGTTGGGGTTCAGTCCAACAGCCATATAGTTACAGCATAACAACATGGCGTACACCAGAACACTAGATTAAACATACATTAGACGAAATAAAATATGAAAAATAGAAAACATTTAACCTCAATTATATTCCGTAACAAATTTTGGGTAATTAAAATTAATCGTAATCAAATTTATACTATCAGAATATTATTTTTTTTTCAAAAAACATAAAATTTATCTTCCAATTAATCTGCAATTTGACATCCAATGATGTCTGTTTAAGATTGCGGCACAAGGTATTGACAAGCAAATGAAGTAGAGACACTCTAAGAACTAATCATGACATTACAGTTTGCCCATGGAAAGGAATTCGTGGACAGTTACTATTACAAAGGGTAAATATAATATGGTTGAGTTTTGATTAAGTTTCCTTTGGTTTTCATCAAATTCTAATCTGTCTAAGGTTTTATTAAAACTTAAACGCTGGCTGTATTATTAGCAGATTTAGCTGAGAAGGCATCACGATTAGTTCATGTCAGCGTAGAAGTAATAATATAGGGCAGGACCAAATACATTTCCTAGTGGAATCTCAGCGAAGTGTTATGGTAGAATTAAGATAAAAATATTTTATGCTTGAAAAGCTGGTGACATTACTAGTCAACTACATCTGGAAATGCCGATTGTTTTCCCAGGCGGAGGATGTGTTATCCATAAAACAAAAAGCATATAGAACAGTGAATCGATCAGTTCGGTATCCAAAGTGGAATGAAGGAATTTTTCGGTTCAGAGAAAAATAAACAGGTCATGTAATGCTATTTCTATGAAAAAAAAGTTATAATTTATTTTTTAAGTTTTACAAGATTTGTCATTGATTAATTACCTTTAATGCCTTTAATTATTGAATAATTCTCCTTCATTGGCTTCACTCAACTTAACAGCAAAACTAACTAGGCCTAGGCCACTATTTCCATAATTAAATTCATTTTTTTTATTATTTTAGTAATATTACTAGGTGTACTTTATAGCCATGTTAGGCCTTAAGAAAATCACTTTTTTTCTTAAGGAGTTTTCTCAGAAGGTGAAGGGGATCTGAGGGTTATTTTACAGTAAAATATTGTTTAAAAAGAGACAAGGATTCTTATCAGAACTTCCAAAATATAAAATCTGTTGAAATTCGGAAAAAAAATCGAAATTATCTGATATCCAATCCTCGCAATCTAAAATCCGTCAAATAATTCTCTTAAATTAACTGATTACTAAAGATCTTTACGTTTCCTGTTCCTGATTTGGCCCAAACTTGATACCTATCATTTCATAGTAAACTCCATAACCACTCAAATCCACTATCAACTAGCATCTAATTCAATTAATAATAACTTTCTAATTTGTCTAAAAAAGAAAATGCCCTATACAATATATTCATTATTTTAATATTGTATATTTATTTGGTGTATTATTTGAACATATATTCTATATCTATTTCAATAAATACATAATGATTAATTAAAAATCTAATGGCATTGCTCTCCAGGATATTTGTTTAACCATGATTCTACTGTCTGGGGATCTCGAAATAAAGCTGAGGAGACTGATGAACTGTTTCATTAGATTTATATTCGGGATCCCCAGGTGGTCACACGTTACTTGGCGATATTCTAAGCTTGGGTGGCTCTTTCCTGAATTCTGACGCCAATACTTGCAGGGTACTTTCCTATTCCAATGTCTATAAACCAAAAACCCTTCCTATATTCTTGATCTATTAATTCTGCGTTCTTCTATACACTTCCTAACTCTAGATCCCAACCTTTTAACCTATATATCCCCTCACATAAAACCGCTTCCTTTGACAAATCCTTCATCATTCGTTTAACCTCCTTCTAGAATTCCCTACCCACTTCTATTTGTAAAGCAGCTGCCATAACTTCCTTTAAAAATAATTTATTCTTTTCCTTTTTAGAAAATCAATCTTCCGCAAATATGTCAATAATCAAATGAATACTTAGGATTACTTGCTTTTTTTTTATCTTTCTTTCTTTTATATGTTCATGGATAAGGCGCCACGCTAGAGATATATATATATATATATCTATATATATATATATATATATATATATATATATATATATATATATATACGATTGTATTTTATGTTGTAATTATTATTTCATATATTCATATATATATAAAAAATTAAATTAAATTTATGTATATATTTTAATTTAATTTAATTTTTTTTCCTCTAAAAAATGTATGCTATAATTACTGAAGCAACTAATTTGTAAATAATAGGCCAGAGATTTGTACTTTTAACTATTATTTTTATTCTCAGGGAGCAGAAAGTCCCAGAATAAAGTTTATTTTTTCATTTCATTTCATTCTACAATTACCGAGATGTGACATATATTTCAGATGAAGATGCAGTAATATCACAGATTAATGTTTTATTGTGTTGCGATGTGGAAAGAACTATTATATAAGGCTATAATGAATCATTCTACTTAAGAGGATCAGATTTCAATGTCGCTGGAGAATAGCCTAGTTGAGTATTAGTATGTATCAGACCAGTAAATCCAACACTGTGACGTAACATCTGACCACGACAGGACCCGGTGATAAATTCAACTGTATGCAATCTAATTGAGTACAAGACCAAAGGAGGGTCCTTGGACCGGGCGACCGCCCCGAAATTTGCATTTAACAAGGCCATAACCGATGTAAGCGGAAAATAAAATAGAAATTTAGCGGAGTACGAGGAAAGTTTAGGGCGTTGTAGAATGTGAATAATACCTCGGCCACCATAGCTTTTACAGAGCAGATGAAATACAAGATTCCCAGTGTTCGAGTTCCGGATCTTCTTTTTGTATAGGGAATTTACTGTGGAGGAGGATTGGCCGTGACAAAATGTGGTATTATTATGATAAAGGGGGTTGCATTATCATAGCTAGCGGGCGACCTCACTTTCTGCAGTTCCTTAATGACTTGAGCAGGAGTTCCTTGTTAGCATGGCCCCTAATAGTGTATATTAATTCTTGAGGTTGTTTTTATCTTCAAGTTTAATAAGATATCTTCCAGGGAGTATAGCTACATCATGGGGGAACGTGTACAACATCAATCATCAGATACGCTGTTGTTCAACTCTTGCATACTAATAGGGGAGGATACAAATATTAGGTATAATTATTTCTTACAACTACTGGTAAAACTACGCACAATAGAAATATTAATTTCTAACTCTTCATGCTATTACTGAACCGTTAGTTTTATGAGGCCTATAGTTGTATCCATGTATTTTATTTTATTTTTGCATGGATATGCCCCTTAGCTGGGATCTATACTTCTTTGGCGTAACGTTTTTGTTGCCATCAAAAATTTAACATTTGGTGATGCTGTAGTTGGTTAACCTTTGTTACTTGTAACTTTAATCAAATATTTGACGACAGTTTCTTCATCAGAAATTTTATTAAAATATTTTTTGTTATATAACATTTATTCCTAAGAACTATCTCACAGGGGCTAGATTGGTTTGGATAAAAAAAGTCATGTTTGAACCCATATTTTTTCTGAACGTTTTTAATTTTTAAATTACCACGTTGTTATTTTTACATACTTATGAATTTATGAAATTTCATCCTGGAATGTAAATTGGGAAAATCAGTAGATATCTACGATCTGTAGTTGTTGTTGTTTTTTTCAGGTAAGAAGATATACGATTTTTTTTTTTTTTTAATTTTTTTTTTTTTTTACTGCAGTTACATTTTCATGGTTAATCGAATTCAGTTTGATGGCTTTAAAGCCAGGAAAATATTTTTAAACTATTTCCGTTGCGAAACATCTAAAAAAAATGAGGACAGCACTTCGTGAATATGTGCCAGTTTGGGGTTCTGTACTCGAGAATCAGGTGAAGTGGTCTTTTCAGATATTAGTTTTATTCAGACATAGCATTAATTCGAGTTGTTTTTGCACATCACCATTACCTCATTTTGGTATATTATAAGGAGTAAAAAAAAAATTAATAAAAAAATCTGCTGTTTCTAATAAGGAAACTATCGTCAAATATTTTAATCCGAGCAACAGAAGCAGAGCTAGAGCGTGTATAAATGTTACAGTTTTTAGTTATAACAGTGATTAATGTGAAAAAGAAAAGAAATATCCTAAATATATATATAAACAATACAATAAAATAAATTTTATATAAAAGAAACAATAGTAAAAATAAAAATAAGATCAATCAATTTTTCTGACAACTTCAACATTCATTTCTAATAAAGTTTTACACATGCTTCTTGCAGACCGAATCAAGGCTGTTATCTAAGACATCACTGGTATATAGACACGAAGTTATTACAGGTGTACACAGGGTACCAGGTGAAGGCGACCATTCATGTTTTACAAGTTGAATCATCATAACCGCAATATTGATGGTTTTTAACCCAATAATGCTAGCATATCTTATGTCACCACCCTTATAATATAGTTTGCAATAATTACTAAATACTCAACAGAAGATATTTGCAAACTTAAACTAATTGAAACCCTTTATCCAAATAGATAGGTAATAACTTATCAGAGCCCTCTATAGGCTTCATAATATGGATATGCCCTTTAGCTGGGATCTATACTTCTTTGGCGTAACGTTTTTGTTGCCCTCAAAAATGTAACATTTTGTGATGCTGTAGTTGGTTAACCTTTGTTACTTGTAACTTTAATCGAAAATTTGACGACAGTTTCTTCATCAGAAATTTCATTAAAATATTTTTTGTTATATAACATTTATTCCTAAGAACTATCTTACAGGGGCTAGATTGGTTTGGATAAAAAAAGTCATGTTTGAACCCATATTTTTTCTCAACGTTTTTAATTTTTAAAATCACCACATTGTTAATTTTACATACTTATGAATTTATGTAATTTCATCCTATCATGTAAATTGGGAAAAACAGTAGATATCTATGATCTGTAGTTGTTTTTTTCTTCCAGTTAAGAAGAAATACGATTTTTTATTTTTTTTTTTACTGCAGTTACATTTTCATTGTTTCTCGAATTCAGTTCGATGCCTTAAAAGCCAGGAAAATATTTTTTAAACTATTTCCGTTGCGAAACATCTAAATTGGAAAATCTGTTTATTAATTTTTTTTAATTTTAATTATTAATTTTTTATAGCATTCAGTTGAATGAATGAATGAAAATATTAGAAATGGAAGATCAGCAACGATCACAAATACGTTATGATCTTATCTCTGATTTATGCACCAAAACCACAATGCGTCATAACTGGATAAGAGAGAATATAAAACTGCTTTTTATGGAGGAGGCCGCTGATATCTGTGTTTTTTTTAGAATTAGGATACTAAAAGGCACAGCGTTAAACAAGAAGGGACAATGTAAGTTAGGATTTCGACTGAACTTAATCTATATTATAGAAATATTGTAATTACCAGAATATCCCTAGATTATTTACATTTTAACCTCCACCTGAATAAACAGAAAATACTGCTTAGCTAAGGATAGCAGGCAAACAGAACACTAGGTAATAGAAAGCAAAAAAAAATTAACAGTGGCTTACAGTATAAACTTTGTATTGCTGGTAATAAAGACGACATTACATACATTCTAATTACTCAGCTTTTCAAAACATGCGGAGAAAAATATTGAGTGAATTTTTCTCTTTTGAACTTACTTCTGATCTGAACCTTTTATTTCTAGAAACGCCAATCAGATGAATATGTGCAATTAAAGAATTCAATAGAGATATGGAAATAGCTATCACAAACTAGGCAGTTTAATTTTTTTTTTTAATTTTATAATAAAGTTATATTTTATTAAATTTTATCATTATGTATTGTTTTTTTTTTTTTAATTCGACCCCCCCCCCCAAAAAAAAAAATTTAAAAGGTTTTTTTTTCTTTCTTTTTTTTTCCTACGTTAGATGATAGAACTATGTATTTTTTTCCCAATGTAAAATCATAAAACAAAAACATGATCAAAACAAATGGTAGGTCAATTTATAAAAAAAAAAAAATAGAGGACAGCCCTCTGTGAATATGTGCCAGTTTGGGGTTCTCTGACAAGTACTCCAGAATCAGGTGAAGTGGCCTTTTCAGATCCTAGTTTTATTCAGACTTAGCATTAATTCGAGTTGTTTTTGCACACACATTAGCAGCGTATAAGGAGTAAAAAAATAAAATAATAGAATAAAAAAAAATAAATAAAAAAATCTGCTGTTTCTAATAAGGAAACTGTTGTCAAATATTTTAATCCGAGCAACACAAGCAGCGTGTAAAAATGTTACACTTTTTAGTGATTACAATGATTAATGTGAAAAAGAAAAGAAATATCCTATATATATATATATATATATATATATATATATATATATATATATATATATATATATATAAACAATACAATATAATAAATTTTATATAAAAGAAACAATAGTACAAATGAAAATAAGATCAATTAATTTTTCGGACAACTTCAACATTCATTTCAGTTTTAAACAAGTTTCTTGCAGACAGAATCAAGGTTGTTATCTAAGACATCACTGGTTGCTACGAAAGGTGTTCCTTTTGTAACTTAATAGACCTGAAGTTATTACAGGTGTACACAGGGTATCAGGTGAAGGCGACCATTCATGTTTTACAAGTTGAAGCATCATAACCGCAATATTGATGTTTTTTAACCCACTAATGCTAGCATATCTTATGTCACCATCCTTAAAATATAGTTTGCAATAATTACTAAATACTCAAGAGAAGATATTTGCATACTTAAACTAATTGAAACCCTTTATCCAAATAGATAGGTAATAACATATCAGAGCCCTCTATAGGCTTCATAATACGGTCCCTAACTTTTAATATACAACAAACTTCTCATATATGAGACCATTCTGAATCCTAATTGAACCTTATCGACTGTGAGGAACATCAAAACTATGGAATATTGCACGCAATCAATCATCTCAAGATAGACTTCGGTCCCTCTTTTGAAGCACAGCCACTATAAAGTGGGTACCTTTAATTGAGGGAAAAAATCTGGCGTCAGAGTAGTCGGCCTAAATCCCCTCCTTTCGCATCCTCTGTTTTACCAGCAGCATTAAATACTTACCAATGTACTGACCAAAGATTCATCATTTGTAATAGTGGTAAAGGTTATTTTTTTTTAGGTACTATAGGCTTTAAGAACCCCAAATAAACTATTTGTTTACGTATGATTTTTACCGTGGTTTTAGCTCAATAAAGTAATTTATTTCATATAAAGCTAATTAAGTATTAGCGCGATTAACATTTTCTTAATTATCTTCAGATTAGCAACTAGATTAAAAAAATTAAATTACTATAGATGATGAAAGAAACCATAATTGGTATTGATACAAAGCCAATGGAGGCGGGGCAGCTGCAGAGCGTGGACCGGGGTCAGTCCCGATTGGATCAAAGCTCGAGCCGATTAGCCTAATCAGACCAACGGCAGGAAGACAGCTGTCCCTCGTTTGTTCTCTATCCTAGATTGTGTAGTCGATAGCGAGGTAGTCACCATCAACCTGGCTATTGGAAATAAAATTATTGTTCTATACAGATTCAAAAATGAATCGTGTATGTATCTCACTTCGTAAAACGAACCTATTTTTTGCAAAATACCAATTATTTAAAAATAATATATCGTAATTGCTCACCAAGTCCTATTCAAAGAACGTTTACCAAAATTTTTTCGTTTAGTTTTCAACACATTTTTTTTACTCAAGATCGTAATATCTTAATCTTTATAAATAGGGTAAATCACTATTCGTGGTCATAGTTAAGGGTACTGGTTGGAAAAGGGAATTTCGTTGATGCAATATGTAAGAAGGTATCTTTGGTTACATATTTAGATTCTCACAATTTTATTTCATCGGATGTAAAATTGACAAATATGCTAAAGCTTCCTTTCAAATATTCTTTTTATAATTTTTACAGAGCTAAAAATACCAGTTATGGGTATGTTGTACCGGCTATGGTTATACCCAAGATTATTTATGGTCATGTGACAAAATAATCTGTAAATAATTTAAAAGTGCCTATTGATTAATGATCGACCAGAAATATTAAAATAATTCAAATTCTAATACAACGTGGTCTATCAAGACAGTAATATATAGGGCATAGTTAAAAACACAGTCACTCGATTCACTCATACGCAAACTTTTTAGTTAAAAAACCGTCATGAAATGATTATTTGACATTAATTAAAAACCTTTTTTTCAGAATATTATTTATAGCCGCAGTTCTCATTGGTTTGTATAAATAGTTCCGGGAAATTAGCATCGAACCTTGAACTCCAAAAACAAATTGGCCTGATTGCTGGAAATTGTTATCACCCTTAGCTCAAGTTGAATCACCTTTAGTCGAATTTTCAGTGAGACCATTTCTAACAGATTTAGAGTGGGTCGAAATGTTACAAATTTGAGGGTGAAAAAAACGTTACACCAAAGAAGAATAGACCTACCGCCAAAAAACATATCAATGTCAATTTTTTAACAACAAGACATGGTCTCATAGTTCCACCATGTAATATTCCTAAGTGTTTTGTTAAATGAATCTCCTGATTTACCTGATTTGATTTACTTCCAATTAGATTTGATGAATTAATTACCACTTCTATTCGAATTATTTTATTAGAGAACTAGTTTCGAATGCTAAACATTCATCTTCAGTTATAAACCGTGAACACTATTATCCACTACATGGATTATATATAATAAAGTTTTTAAAAATGTAAGACAGGAAATCAAATATTGGTTCTCACCTGAGGATATCTGCCAAATATCTGAAATATATCAATATTAAAATAAGGAGGAAGAGTCAGGTAGGTTAAAATAGTTGGGGAAAATACCTTGGGATTTCCCCTTGGACTATTTAGATTTTTCCGTTCCGGTTGGAAACAAATTTAAAATGGGGCTATATGTGTATCTGATCACTTATTGTTTGAATGACCGGATAAATATTTCCAATAGACCTATTATAAATTTGTTTCCAATAGGAACGGAAAAATGCAATTAGCCATAGAGGAAATCCCAAAGTAAAACCCTAACAAATTTGACCTACCTGGGCCTTCCATGTAACATAGTGCTGATGTGTTGAAAACTTTGTATTTTTTAGAACTTGAAAATGAATGTTTAGCATTAGAAACTAGTTTTCTAATAAAATAGTTCCAATAGAAGTGGCAATTGGTCCATTAATCCTAATTGTATTGATATTTCTATACCATCAAGTGATATAGTTTAATAGTAATTTGTGGTGATTTTTTAATGCATGATTTGTTTTTCCAAAGTCAAAAACACTTTTATAATGAAAGCTTTAACAATATTTACTGCACGATAAAAAAAATAATAATTATTTAATATACATAATTAGTGACATTTAAATATTTAAGTCGAAAAAAGGAATTAGGATAAGGAAGGTAAAATGAAAAAGATTGGACTTTTCTCCGATAGCCCCCGATATCAGGATTTAAGAGGAATAATTTAAATTAAGTAGACAAGGAAAAGAGTAAAAGAAGGCCCCGGCGGAAACATAAAAAGAAAACCTTTAACAAGATAAGGCAAAGAGAAGCCTTTTGTAAGTTTGAAATTGATAGTATAAGTAAGTGGATTATCCCAGGACCTTCTTAAGTGATTCTTTCGGATCCAGAACCTACATCTCTCTAAGGCAGCCCTGTCCCCTCGAATGATAGGGACACGCTATGCTAATAGGACTGGATTACGGTCTCAATGAGGGTTGATGAAGTCTAGCTGTGTCCGGTTATGAATATTTAAGACTCAATTAGTACTTTCTGTTCAGGACGTCGCCAATGGGGTGACTCAGCGGTCATCCTCCGAACACAGATTACAATAATTGTATACTTCTTTACATGGTTCCAAATCAATATAATGTCCGATATTCGAGCAAAAAAAAATTGATTATCGTAATATTTTAACTGTAGTTTTATTTTGTAAATTTTATTATGTTGCTTTAGAACTTTTATGAATGGTTATATCCCCTGGGGCTCTGTAATATATGCATTTTCATGTTTCTCTTAGCCAATTAGGGCATTTAATATCATTAAAATATATATGTTTTGATTTTGATACTTACTAAGTCAGAGACACTACTTAAATTTTACAATGGAAATATGCTTTATTCATATTTTTAAACTTTTTAAATATATTTCATAGCAATCACATACGTTTCCCTTATTTATTATCGTAAATGTTATTCGTGCGTTAAATGGGAAAAAATAATAGATGCACGTTTTCGAGTAGATTGCCGTAATAATGCACGTATAAAAATTCATCTGAGCATACAATATCCGCTGTTTTAAAGCTGAATCATAACTTCTGTCAGAACTTGTTATCAACTAAAGTTAATATGTGAATGCAGTACAGAGTTTTAACTAGAAAAGTTTTAGAAATATCTATAGTCATTTGTACTTCACGGAATTTCCAAATTCGTGTTATATTCAGGTTAAAAAAAATAAAAATAAATAAATAAAAAAATAAATAAAAATAAATAAAATGCGTTAACTTTATCACACCTTAACTTGGCGATATTAAAATGAAAATTGTCAATTGGCTGATTCGTATAAAGTAAATCAAATATAAAATATACATGAAACATTTATTTTCTGTGATGATAGGCAAAGGTTGGAAGCAGAAAAAAAATCCTAGTGTATTGAGTATCTAAAGGTAATAGAAAAAATTCAAAATATATATTCAGATAATACCAACATTATGCGAAAATGATGTAGCTTAATAATTGAAGCTTTTTCGACGAAAGTGAGGGCAGTTGGGATGCTGGACGGGAGAAAAAACTTAAGAAAATTTGAAGGTGTAAATATAAAGAATTTGAAGTAATTTTGATGAAACTTAAGGAAAAACCAGCTTAACTTACTCCTAAGCTGTGATTGTAGAACATTTTATTTGTTAACAGTGCAAAGTAGTACACAATATGTTGTATAATTTTTGTAAAAAAAAATATATATATATATAGTGTTCTTATCAGACAGTTAATGTAGAATATGTTTGTCTCATAACATTTCTCGCTTAAACCTACCGTTTAGGAGCTATATTGGTTTGAATGAAATGTCATGTTTCGCGCACATTTTTTGTGTTAGCTTTATTGACACGCTCTACCTCCATTAGTTATGCTTGGATCAAAATTTTTCAGACGTTTTATTTTTCAGAAATTATATAGAGACTTCTTTTTTTTTTATATATATATATATAACATTTAGCATATATATTTAACATTTAGCATATATATTTAACATTTAGCATATATATTTAACATATATATAACATTTATAACATTTACGTTTAGGAGCTGGTTGAATGAAAAAAGTCAAGTTTGAAACCCCTCTTGTTTCTCAACGTTGTTTATTTCGAATAACCATTAATTTTTAATATATTTTAAATAATTTAAAACAAAACAAAAAAGTAGTGAAAAAAAAATAAAGAACACAAGGGCTAGATTAAGCTGTTAATAAAGTTCATCAATTTACAGTAGAAATTATTTTCAATATACAACCTGAAAGTATCAACTTCATCATAACAACCCAAGCAGTAAATGCAAGCCAATAGTACTTCGCCGAATTCTCGGGTGTCACTTCATTCTCAAACCCCTAAAGTATATTGTTATCCAGGAGGCCAAGGAAGGATTAGAGACTCCCTATTCTGACACCATCCGTTCCGGCTCTAAATCAATAAGGCAGTGGAAACGGGGGGTTGGTAATAAAGCTTCTAGTCCTCCCCGCGTGGAATTCCGGAGATTCTCAAACTGTGGAAGCTGGAGGCCAGCCCTTCAAAGCAATATAAGATATTAACACACTCCACGATTTCCGCTATTAGTGACTTCAAAGACCTTCTATAAATCGCCCCTAGCTAGAACAAAAGGACACTTTTCTTCGATATTAAGTCGTCACGGCGGGGGTCGGGGTAAATTAAGCCCGGAGATGGAGATGGAAAGCGATTTGAAATTTCATTTTAGCCGCTATTGCTGCGGCCTAGTTATTTTTTACAACCTCGCTCAGAAATGCCTCCTTTCTTAAAAGATAAGAGGAGAGACCATCTTGAGATTATGAAGCGAAGCTGTTGACGCTGGAGATACTTGGTTGTAGCGTACTTTTTTCATTATTCGTTGTATAATGAACTTTAATTTATCCATTTTATGAATTTTTAAGTAATAATAATGCGAGAGACCCTTTCCTCTCAAGGGAACTCAAACTGCTCCATCATTGGACATTGCTTAATTATAACTGTTACGCGAATAAATAATATCTCCACATAATAGGTATACATAGTACAGAGAGCTGATCAGAATAGCATTACTATACATCGCTAGGAAAACAACATTGGTAAAATCTAAACTATTATAAAAGTGTGAAATCATCAAGCCCTGGTGATAATGGTAAACTTTTTTTGGTAAACTTAATATTAACCTATTAAGATATTGGTGATAGCTTTAATGTTATTAATATATTTAAGATATTTTATTAATATTAATGGTTGATGCATTATAAGAAATCAGAATTTGCACATTTGCAGAATGAATATTTTTTATTCTAGTTTTTCCTTAACATAAAAGTAAAACAAATAGTATTTGTGTAATTATTGATACGGTTTAAACAATTTGAGTCGTCATTATATAATTATCTGTATTTAAAACAATTGTAAATCTGCATCAGTATTTGAAACATGGCATTAATGTTTACGTTAGTACTAATATTTTGTTAATGAAACTTATGTATTAAATTTGCTTAGCTGCTTTGAATATTGTTCGTATGGATCGAAAATATTACATTTTAAGCTTAAACGTTATTATATTTGCAATATTATTAAATAGATTACAAAGAAACTCGATGGTCAAGCAAGTCGGAACGAGTTGAGGCATGTTGTGGCGAGGGTCTCAGCACTACAAAAGGTACAAGGTCGTAAATTTTTTTTACTGGGGTTTAACGTCCTTATGAATTGCGACTAGGGCAGGAAGGACAGGTTATCTTACACGTTACCTTTTCTAACCACGGTGGGATGATCAAGATTCATTTCATGGGACCGCTTTGAAATAAACTTTAACACGCCCAGGTGGGATTCGATTCCTGGACCTTCAGTACCAAGCGAGTTGAGACCCTCGCCCCAACTCGCTCAGCCGTCGTCTCCCCAAACTTCAGGATTGTAGCCCAAATGAGGAGTGTGTTAAAAACTAGCCCAAGTAAGAAGGTCAAGATTCGTTTTGTGTCTCTTCCCTCGAAGACAAAATTAATTTCTACCCACTGGGTAGCATTTGAATCCACAACCTTCTGTGATGGGCCCTCAGAGAGCCTCGCCCTGACGCACTTGGCAGTTGAGCTCTTCAAGACTTAAATTTTATTTTATGTACTTCGTATTTTTTGTTATGAATACAAGTATAATGTTTCCTAAAATAAGATATCAGCATTTAATAATTGTACTTAAAAAGAGTCATGATAAATTTCACCTAAGCCATATAGTCCACTCTTTATAAATATCAATTAATAATCATTATTTGGGGAGATTAGCAATAATATTCAATTCATTTATTGAGGTCTGTTGATTTAGCTTAGCAATTATGCCAATGATAAGACAAGTCATGCTAAGGTAAGCCCTAACAGCAATAAAGTGGTTGTATTATTAAGTTAATTAAGTCCCTAACCCTTTAGAGCAGAAGCACTTGCATGACTTCGCAAGGGGGTGCTCCATCAGCCCTGAAAGGGTGGGCAACCCCTCGAGGCTCTGCAGTAAATCTTGAATGCAATTGACTCGGCCCACGGGCCAACTACCTTTTGTCATTTAAATTATTTATTAGTCAAACTGTCAATTGTCGTAAGGTTGGGGCATCAGTCAGATATCGACAGGCAATATAATCGAAAGGAAAATTTGGCTTTGGTGTAAATAATAGATCATTTGAAAGTTCTAAAAGGCTTTAAATATTTTTATCTAGGTTATGAATGGATGTGGAAGTAGATAAGAGAATATTTTCTAAAGCATTCGTCCGCGTTGGTAAAGATCAGAGAAAGTCGAATCGACAACAACAGGACGTGTCGAATGTGTTGCTCGACAAATCTGTTCGACATCACTAAAGATATAAAAAAAAAAAAATATTTAGGAATAAATCTAAATTATGCCAATAAAAATGTTTAAAAAGTGACTGCGGCAGAATCCTTTTTACACTAGGTACCTCTTTGGTCAGTATACTAACTGATAACGGGTAAACTCCACCACTGATTATTGGCTCACTACACCAGCTTTAATAAAAGTAAATTTATTGCTTAACTAATTTAAACAGTGTTTTCATGTAACATGAATTGGTGAGATGAGGATAAAATTATATATATCCAATTGTATCTGGATCGCTGTTTTTTGTTGAACTCCACTGATTCACATTATGAAAACAAAAAAAAGACATGATGGGTTAACAGAGATTGAGAATATAGTCTAATCAAATAAGGATTTGTCGAGGAAAAATACTGTGGTATTTTTTATTCAATGGATCTCCAATGTTTTTTGGGGTGCTGGACCGAATTTGAAGTTGGCTATCACAGCGGCGGTCGGCTTCATACCCTAAATCGCAAAAAACACCCAAAATAGCGGTAATTATCGGTTGGTTACGTGCAACACGACAACGAATCGTTTTTCGAAGTTTTTTCCATATAATTGTGTCGATCGACACGATTGACATAGTGTGGAAATGGGTTAAGTGATACGTTTATTTCGATTTTTAATCGGTAACTCAAAATATGAAGATGAGCTGCAACCCATTTCTATTATTCACGTATTAAATGGTTAATAAATCAGCAATGTGTATGTTTAAGTTTCTTTCATAACGAATATTTTGTTGTCCGGAAATTAATCAAGGTTTATGTTTTGGAGTATTCAACATTTTGAAATTTAAAAATCTTCCTTTGAACACTAATTTCTTCATTTATAAGACTATAATACAACCAGTTGTGGGCCTGTCGAAGCAAAAATAGTTTCTAAATGATTAGAAAAAAATTTAAATTTATCGAAATGGCTTTTTTTCCTCTCAATACATTTCTGCCTACGAGTTGGCTCTTCTGAATGGAATTTTGAGTCCTTATTACTTATCATTTCTGAATCCTTAAAAATAAAAATATTATTCATCAACTTTTGATGAATAATAATTTTATCACTTGAGGTACGCATCATGATATAGAAGGATCAATACAATTAGGATTGATGAATTAAATGCCACTTCTATTGAGATTATTTTATTTGAAACTAGTTTCGAATGCTAAACATTCATATTCAGTTCTTCGAGGTAACTAAAACACTTTTACGAGGTGTTTTAGTTACCTCGAAGAACTGAAGATAAATGTTTAGCATTCGAAACTAGTTTTCAAATAAAATAATCTCAATAGAAATGGCATTTAATTCATCAATCCTAATAATAATTTTATTGTTTAAGAATGAGTCCAGGTCCTTTTAAGAATTAGTAGTTGATAGTCTAGAGGTTTGGAGGGAATGGTGGTTGAAGCAGATACTCATTATTAAGTCCCAATAACTTAATTACCATGACATTTTGGTATGCGACCGTCATTTGCCTTAAGACTTATAATTAATTGCCTAAAATTGGTCAGCGTCGTTGAACTAGCTAAATGTTATTTTCTCTGCACATTTTTCTAGCAGTTCCGGGATTTTCATCTACCAAAGGTTGCGGAATAATTAGTCCAGTCAGAGAGTGCTGAAATGAGGAGTGTAAAGTGGATGCAATATGCAATAATGTTTTACTTCACAGCTTCGTTAGGAGTAGTAAGAAGGTAAACATACTAAAAGTCCTCACCCCAGCGGGGTGAGCTTACGGTCGGAGGAGGTGAGGAGTTCCCATTTTTGTGTTTTCCGATTATATCTCGAAAACGGTGGACTTTAGGAAAATATTTTACAAATCAAAATTAAAGCTAATTACATTTCCTATAAAATTATTTATGTACATAAAAAAAAAAAAAAATGTTTACCTTACCTTTTGTCAAACATTTGCCTCAAGTGCCAATAAATTATATATGGAATTAAAGCAAATTTATGCTCTACAACTTTGATTCTTGCATTTTTTCTGAGAAACGATTGTGGAAGGCACTAGAAGCAAATATTTGACAAAAAGTGAGGTAAAAACTATTTGCGAAAATTATCGATCATCAATAACGTATATCTCGAAAACGGTTGGAAGTTCGACAAATGTGTATAAAATTAATTTTATAGGAAATTTATTTAGATTTAGTTTTTAATTGAAACATATTTTTCCCTCCACCGCAGGCTCACCCCCCAGGGGCGGGGACTTTTAGTATGTTCACCATCTAACAACTCCTAACAAAGATATAAAGTAAAAAAAATCCACATATTCCATGTAGTCTACAATATGTTTATTGACTGGGCTAATTGTCACTCTCAGGAGTCCTGCCACTTACCCCTAAATATGCTCACCTAAGATATCTTTAATAAAGTGATTTTATTTTACTTATTTTATATATTGTATACAGTTGTAAATATCCTTAAAATATGTATAAAGAATATTGTATATTATAAAAAAGGAAACTTTAATTAATTGTTTTCTTTCAGTATTCTTAAATCTTATTGCAATAAGGTCCTTATACTGCTTCAATGTGATTACTGATTGCTTAATTTGTATGTATCAAACCGATAATAAACCACCAAACGATGCAAATGTCAATAAGCATTAGCCATACAGCTGTTGCGTTATGGTTCGACGCAATTATATCGTTATGTAGGTAGGATGGAGGGATCTCTGAGGAGGGAGGTTGGAAATGTTCTAATTAATGCATGGCACTGGATGGCTAATATCTAACAGCCCTAGCAGTCCTCGCTTCGTTTGTCAATTAATGTCCTGATTAGTGAGATAGTCAACATTCATAATCGATTAGTCTCTATGAATTTGGTTTACTGCCAGCTCCGAATCGGATATGATCCGTCCGTACTGTATGCTTACACAGTTGGAATTGTCTCATCAAGTCTATAAACAGCAATAATCTTTTATTTATCTCAAACAATTTTTTTTTTATTTATTCAATGGAATTTACAACTGCACACAACATATGTATCTCAAGTACATGTATAGAAAATTATTATAATGACATCATATTTGTTAAATTAATATCAATAAAGTTTAATAAACTACTCATTAATAGCACTTCAATAAAATCTACATTAGAAGGTTGATTCCTAATCCTTCTTTTCAGAGGTATAGGAGGACTATCGAGAATCGAGTGGGAAGCTAGTAAGGAAAACAGTGTATTTGAGTGGTTATGGAGATTACTATGAAAGGATAGGTATCTGGTTTAGGCTGACTCAGAAACATATGGAATAATAAGATCTTTATTAATAAGTTTATTGGTGAAAAAGTATGGAGCATTCAGGATTTTTCGAAGGATTTTGGATTGTAAGGATTGGATACGAGATGAATTGGATGGTTTAGTTGACCCCCAAAGCTCAACCCCGTGCGTCCAAATAGGTCTAATCACAGTCATGTAAATAAGTCATTTGTAATTAATTGGGAGCTCTCAACGTTTGTCTAGTAAATGTTGAAGTAGTCTGTACTGACGAGCCGTTTTAGTCTGGTATGTTGATTCCAAGTAAGACGTTGGTAGCGAAGTTGGGTACTCCACGTGGACATATAGAGGAGTGCTAATCAGCGACTTATGAGACATATAGATCATTATTAGTGAGAGACTTGCCGGATACTAGTCGGTAAAGCCAACTAATCAGCTGCTTTTGTAGTTGGCAACTAGTCGGCGATAAGGCAGCAAAAAGGGTCGACCAGTCAGCCAATTTATTCCTTTATATTTTTACACTAAAAACAGGTTGATTGAAATTAAAACATGGCGTTTGTTGGTAACAATTTTTATTTTATATTCACCTTGGGTTACCGAATATTTTTATTTATCATAGTTTTAGTTTTATTTCATAATTAAAAAATAATAATTACTTTTTGAAATTTAATAAAAAGGTTGGAGGATAAAAAGCAAACTTCTGTTTCAGCAATGTACATACGTTTTATTTAAAATGACATGTTAGATAAAAACAATAAAAATTATTGTTATATGAATAAGTGCATAAACACAAAATCTTTCATCAAATTCTAAATTTCACAATTAACTATCTAAGCTAAGTAAGGTAAGTTTCCTTTATTTTTATTTTTATAAACTATATATATATGAACTATTTCAACAACATTAAGGTAATATTCCTGAAATACATTCATACTTCGGGTCAATATTTTTAGGGTTACATTTATTAGTTATACAAAAAAAAAAAAAAAAAAAAAAATCAGTTAAATTTAATAGCATTATTTGATGATATAATGTGTTAAATACAAAAAAAAAATTATTATTACAACAATAATATGTTACTGTTATTATTGTCATTTTTTCTGATAGATTGTATAATTATATAAATAAATTACTTTTTTTATAAATAATTTATAAAAATAAATAAACTCATATCTCCACAACCATAGTATTCACTTTTTGAAACAAATAAATCATTACAAGGACTTATAGTTCTCAAACTGAGTATGGTGCCTCTAAACAAATGTGGTGGTACATAAAGTATATAAATAAATAATAAAATATACTAATCATATTGTAATTTTACATTTAAATATTTATTATGTCTTCACCATAATGCAAATATCTTGAATGTTGTACTGTTACATATAAACTTTTTTTTATTTTATTTTTATTTTTATTCTACTTTATTTATATTTTCATTTTTAATAGTGGCTCCATTCAAACGTAATAAATCCAAACCTCAGTGAAATAATACACTTTTTAATGGATTTATTAACCTTTTTGTTGACATTTGATATTAAGACTTTATCTTCAGATTCTAACAGCCAGATTCTAACAGAACATAAAAACACTCTTATACACTACTCATATAACCTTCCCCATAATTAGATAGTCAATAATAACCAGTCCCACCACACAGATATTGGAATGCTCAAATTGCTGTTCGTGCCTCGAAAAACCTCTGCTACGAATCACTAAGAATCGTGCTGATTCTTGAGAGCAATTCGTGTAAAACAAGCAGTAACCAAGACATTCATTACACAAGGCTTTCATTTTACCAAGGTGCAATTAAAATATGATTTGAATATTTATATTTCTCAACTTAATATTATTTACTTCTGGTTTATTAAAATTTCTGCATAGAAATTCAGCCATTGTCACAAATTCGATACTACCAGTTGTGAACCATTGCCTTAAAAATCAGGCGATATTAGAACTTCAAGCCTTATTTGGGAAATATAACAGAAAGAAAGTAGAATTACTTTCATCTTGACTCCATCTCATTGCGGAATTCGGGGAATATAAGACTGAATTAGCAACTTATATAGGTTAGAACTGGTAACGATAATAATATCAAAATCCAACAACGTAGTGCCTAGAGAAATCTGTGCTAGATAAATAATACCCCCACATCTAGCGAAATAGAATGAGTCCTAGATGACATATTAGTCTTAATTAGTAGAAAAAATACAATAGAAATACGTCGGAAAATGACAATTAAGTTGTAGAAGTACCAGAATAAAGTAAATATATTTGTGCCGCTATTTTTACCATGGCCCAGAGTGTCTACTTGTGTCAAGTGTCAAAACATTTGATAAAACATACACCAGTTGGCTGTCAACAGTTTTCAATCATTAAGGAAACATTCAATATTTAGTCAAAACTGGAAGAAGTCCTACAAGACAACAAAAAGAAAAGGCACTTGGTAGAACTTTCTTGCTAGAATATTATTGGGTTTTATGGGCAAACATTAGAGTATACATTAGAAACGAACTGCCCATAACCCTAAGAAATAGAGGAAATCAAATAAAAAGAAAAAAATATTTTTTTTGTAATAAAGACACTGAGTCCGATGGTTATAGTTTCCTAAACTTGTTCTTAAAATTACATTATAATAGGAGAATCTGCCATTATGTAAGGTAAGACAAACAGTATCAATGAATTAAAAAAAAAAAAAAAAAAAAAAAGGATTTCACGTTAGGTCTTTAACAAAAAGATGAAAAAAATAACAATAACAAGATGTACTTTGTATTGTGAAAATGTATTGAGAAACGGGTGCAAAGTTTCATCAATAAGCTCTGTCTTTGAAGTAACTTGATGGAATTCCATCTCCCTTCCCCTCTCGTACATAAAAGGAATGGTTACGGATGGTATTCTAGTCGGCTGATGAGAAACATGGGCTCCAAGGTTAATTTACATCTAACTTACCTGAGTAAGATGATTTCAATTTCTACGTGTATTCATCAAACTCTGGATCCTTTCCATTATCCTCACCATAAACATTAGAAATACGAATGTACCATTACAATTGGATATCAAGCACATTCAATCCTTCCAATCCAATTACCTCTTTACTTACTGCCACTCTTCCATATTATGTCTACTACACACCGTACATCTCAAAATACCTTTAATAGGTACGTCAAAATAATTGACCTCATACTTCTCAAATCTTAACCGTTTTAATCTCCGAGTAGGATTATAAGAGTATATGAAAGTGGATAATTAATGAGCCTAAGGGTTGGGATGGTTGGAAAGGTCTTGATGATATACAAAACTTTTTAAGTGGTATGATGTCAAGGAAAAAAGGTGTATTAAGAACATTATGTTGTGTTTTGTGGTCACATACACTAATTTTTTTATCGCACACACCAGAGCTGCATGTTCACATTCAATAAATGGAACTAACATTTACATTTACTTCTATATTATTAAATATCATATTTCATTTTATATTTTGTACAGTAGGATGTTTTTTTATTTATTTATTTCTGATATTTTATATTGTATGATTTAAATTTTTATTGTCGTTGATGACATTGTATGATTGAATTCATTTTCATCCATATTACATAATGTCCTTTATGTAAGGAAGATTTATCCATTGAAAAATTACGATGTGAAAAATATAGAAATACGGAGATATTTACTTTTGTTTCGTCATCTTCTTACTTCTTCTTACTTCTACATAATCTTTTGAAACATACCTAACTTTTTTTTTTCTGGGACACTAGACACCCGTGTTCTCCGTCATGCTGTTGATCTTCCTCCACCTCGTCTTATCATTGATCTCTTATTGGCGTCTTTCTTTTCTTTTTCTTTTTATTTGTGGCCTAGTTAGTCAAAAGTGATATGTTTTGGTGGAACGCGAGGAACTTAAAAAAAAACGTAGTTTGAGACGTCCTAACTCTGTTGGTGGAGCTTGGATCGTAAATTTGACGAACGTTTCCTGATGTTAATTGGAGAATATTTGTTGTTTTATAGTATTTTTTTGTGGAATCTAACATTTTTAAGCTATAGTGGTTAGAATTTTTTTCTTTTGTATATCTTCTCGTTTAGTTGTAATAATATTAATGTGCTTTATCACATTCAAGTTTCCTCTTCTTGAGCATGTTGACATCGGAAGACTTTTTTTAATCCCTTTTTCAATAATGTTGGGTAAATGGAAGTCGAGCTTGAAAGATAACCTTTTGGATTCAGAAGACTCTGAAGCTTGATGATTTTTTTAGATTTTTAAAACCTTTCAAAATATCGCGTACAACTGCACGGGTTTCATTGAAATTAATATTAATTTTAGTTTCAAACGTCTCGCATGATTGAATGTAACATATGAGAGACCTTGTTTGCATGCGCAGCTTCCTTAATATATGAATTGCTTATCCTGTTCGTGTTCCTCGTTACAGTTCTATGAGGAACGTGCACTCTCCCGTTAGCCACCCGGGCCGGTGCTCCAGGGGCTCGGGGAACGGTTCAGCGAGATGAGACCACTACATCAGCCCTGTTAGCATTTCCTAAAGACCGGTTAATATTTCCGCCTGATGATCCGCCTAATGGGAATATCACGAACTTACGGGGGCGGTTGATGGGGAGTACTGGCTTTGGCTCGCTCTTAGTCTCAGGATAGTCAATGCTTCTTAATGAGTACTTTGGGAAGCGGTTCTTATAATAATTTAGGAACCTTCTTCATTTAGTGTTGTACTTTCTATGCTAGTTTCGGGAGAACGATTTCGACAGGTTTACCTTAAGTAAAATGGGTCAAGTTGCCATTTAATAGTAAAAGGATTAAGTTTTACCACCCAACACTACAGGGTTACAAAGATTTTTTGGAATCTGATAAAATTTTAAATGACACTACCATACATATTAATTAAACAAAGTTATTGCAATTAAACTTAGTTTTCTTCTTGTTCTTAGAACAACGAGATTCCGTTAACACTCCAATACACGCATCTTTTGTGGTATATACCTACATGGGTGAGTTTTATGAGAAAGGATAGTAATAAATGCGTGGACTTCGTCCCTACCACTTCTATTCCTTCAGCACAGGTCCATCCACCGAATGAAGTACCACCTCGCCGAATTTCGTTCATGAACTAGGAAAAGGGCTTATAAGATATCATTTCATCAGTCGTTTATCACTCTCACGATTACCTCGAACTATGAGAATTCGCCTCCGTGAAATTCATCCCAAAAATCAAATCCCGGATACTTCTAGCAGCAACTCAGCAGTTACTGATACAACAAAAAGAAAGCTTTACGAGATTTATTGAAAGAAGAAATCAACAAGGTTCACAAATATACTCTGATCATTGTCATAGAGATGAAGATTGGGAAAACTAAAGTGCCCTCTTCATTGTTAAAATACTGAAAAGGGTACGTTTTGACTTGTAAGTCACAGATTTGAATGCCGATTTTTGTGTGGGTAATAGGGACCTATACTAGTAAAAAACTAGAGCTGCATGAGTATTGGGAGCCGAGAAAAAATATAATATAATATATGAAATATAAAAATCATTTTTTGTTCAGCTCTTTGTCAAGATAGAGAAAGAATTTTTTCACGTGAAATTGTAGTTTTGTGTGCTATTTGAAATAAAAAAATACTTTAATTATGCTCAAATTAAAACCTGGCTTCAGGGTGCTCAAAACTGGACCCAGCTAAAGGGTGCTTTTTTTTGAGTACTTATTTAAAATTTGAGATTGTATCAACAACTTTCAACGGCCATAACATTTTCTGTATTCAACCAATTAGAATAGTAATGTCATCACTAGAATCAGAGTGCGTTCTACTTACGTATATAACATTTACTCAAGATTTTAGTGAACAAAAACTAATTTGAAAAAAAATTCAGAGGCCAACTATTACTTGAGATATCTCAATAAAAAGAAATTCTGCAACCTCTGATTTTGGGCTAAACTATGCAGTATTATGGCTTCTAAAATTGTTTACGTTTTTTTAACAAATTGACAGCCTTTTACCTTGTAAAATCCAACAAAATCTTGTGGGTAAAAAAATTTTAATTTTTGATTTCGACCAAAGTTGGTTTCGTTTTTTGAGATTAGGAATCTGAAAATGGTATCAGTATTTAGTTTAAAAATTTTCCTCACGTATATTTTCTATAAAAACGATTAATTTATTGTTTCGGCCGAATTCGCTATTTACATATTTCTTCAGATGAATAATCTAAAAATAATATCAGATGTATTAGCATTAAATTTTTTTAAATATTTTGAATGTGATTATTGTTTATCCATTAATTCACTCATGCCATAAGAATTACTGACATAACTTTTTAATTACAGTAGTAAAAAAAAAAAAAAAAAAAACCTTATGCTAAATAGTTGCTATTTTTTTTCACTTAAGGTTATAAGTTGATGCATATTAAAAAATCTTCTGTGAAAATTCACGAGAGAAAAAATTCCAATGAGTGCAGCAGTTACCGGGAATAACGATTTCATCAAGAAAATGCAAACTAGATGGAAAATAGCTTAGATGATTGTGTGTAATTGGTCAGTGCAACGTCGTTACATTCTTTCGTAGATTCCAAATAGTAGAAATATTTTAATAATATCTTGAGTCTAACCATAAGGAAAAAACGTTGGCAATAAGGACAAACTATGGAAACAAACAAATATGCAAGTAAGTTCCATTAATCCAGACCCTAATTGTTTTTAAAACCAGTTAATATGGTTAGAATTAAAAACTGAAATTTAATACCTTAATAGAATAGCATATAAGACTGTTTTTAATTTTTATCATTCTTGTAAAATAGCATTTCTCGGATTAATAAATACATTTTAATTCTTTATGGAAATAATATTTTGTTTATCAAACCCAAGTTCATCAAACGAGAAAAAATTCCCGTATGCATTCAGTATTAAATAAAATAGTATTTTAAATAAAAAAAAAAAAAAATTATTATTACTATTACTCTGAACCTACTCTGGGATTCTAGTTAATAATCCATATTATATAATATATAAGATATTACCAATGATCATAATACTAAATACATTTATTTAGATTGAATATTTTATTAATTATTATCTCAACAACGTTTCAGTTCAATACTTAAAAAAAAAAAAATAGCACTATAAAATTCCCTACCTCATAGATACTTCCTTATTATGAGTTCTTATGTCATTAATAGAACATTCAGAGCGAGCCAAAGTTTTGGTATGTTCGTTCCTTTTTATTTAGTCTGCTGGGGTTTCTCAAAGATCTTAGGTCCCATCCTTTAGCCACATACAGCTGATATCCTTATTCATCCTAGTACTGTCTCATGTATAAAACATGTGTCTTAACAGCAAATAAGGATCCCATCATCTCATCAAATAACCTTTACCCTTTGTCGTAAACCTACAACTTCCTGTCCTACAGTAATATAAATGATATTCGATTAATCCCTGATGAACAGAACACCTAGGACTAAATCTCGACAATCGTCTTGGAATCCACGTACAAGACTGAACGCCTACTCGATGTTATGGACTACACCAAAATTTACTGGACAAACTTTCAAAACATTAATTTAATAATAAAAATGTTATTTACTAGACTGTAATTAGACCTATTTGGTTGATTTTTGGGGCTCAACTAAGACTTCCAATTCCTCTCTTATATAATTATAACCGGAAATTCTTCGAAAAATCTTCATTGCTCCTAACTTTGTTACAATTAAACTTGTAACTTAAGATATTAATGTTCCATAAGTTGTTTTAACCCAAACCGGATACCTATCCTTTCATGGTAAACTTCGTAAACACTCGAATCCACTAGTTTCTCAACTTGCTTCCCAATCTATTTCCAACAACTCTCTGAGATTTCTAAAAGAAGACGGCCTCAAGACATTTTACTATAGATTTTTCATTATTAATAATAGTAAACTTTAATGGTGATAAAAATAAGTATCGTTAAAACTAAATTTTTAAGAAAATGTTGAAAATTTCTTATTATTATAGAATATAATAAATCAATTACAGCATCAGCATGATCATTTTCTCAGCTTGATTAAAATTTTTGAAATCCTTCTGATCATGAGTCACGATCCTTGATTATACTTCAGGTAAAAATGATTAGATGTTGTAAGGGATACTTTTTGTGTTTCTCAAACAAAATTATGTAGCCTTTAAGAATTATCGTGAGGAATAAAAATCTACGTTGGTAATACTATGTCTCCATAATATTTCATTTGTCTTTATTTGGTATTAGAGCATAATGAGCAAAATATCCATAACTATAACTATAAGTGAGAAGTGGCAATCAAGATTTGGTTTTTTATAAATGTATATGTTGAAAAAAAAAATTATCATTATTAATGGCCCAGTAAGGACTCCTGATTTCGAATTTTAGCGGCTAAACATTAAAATAATGTTTAAATTTCGATTGATAATTACAGATTATAATTAATATTAGGTAGTATTATCTCGATTTCATCGATCCTTGAAAAAAAGATTGGTATCGAAAATCGATGATCCTAAGTCGATTCCTAGACTATCTATCTATACTGCTTCTTTGGCAATAGTTTAAAAAAAAAAAATCTAAATAATTTATTTTATATCTTTTAATAATTATCAACGGACCAATCTTTTAATACAATGGAAAAAATTGCTTGGTACAGAATTTATTCTTAAAGAAAGAGAGAGAGAGAGAGAGAGAGAGAGAGAGAGAGAGAGAGAGAGAGAGAGAGAGAGAGAGAGAGAGAGAGAGAGAGAGAGAGAGAGAGAGAGAGAGAGAGAGAGAGAGAGAGAGAGGTGTAAATATGGGCAATCCTCCCTAGTGGCTAAGTGAGATATTGAAGACTGACGGTGAGGAGCCGTTTGCCAATATAAGATAGCAGTGAGCAATTAGAATTATTCTTTCAATACGTGTGAATGCAGCAACAGTTAAATTGGTGTTCATTTTGGGCTGTAAACTTTCGAGAAACATGATAAATTGTTTTCTTTACATGTTCTTATGTTTATTTAAAAATAATTCCACAATGATATCTGGAGAGCGGAGATCTTAAACTACTTTTTGAAGCACCCCTTTAGTCACGAACGCTTTCAGCTTACATGTGACACTGGCCATCTTTCTTAGGTGCAGTTGGTGTAAGTATGGTCAACCTTTCTTGGTGTAAATACGAACCCCTATTTCCACGAGAACTTCGACATATCTCTTGTTAGAGATCACAACTTGCATCTTTTGTGATCGGAAGTTCTCTGAAGACACTCGGAGAGAGGTGTGGGGAAAATGTTCGCAAATGTGAGAACTTAGATCGTGCCAGGGATGAAAGGGCCCATATCCACACTCCAATTTTACTGGTGCTATTTTGAAAGCCTTTCGTATATTGTTGTTTTTAAACTGAATTATTTATAAAGTTTGGTTCAGTAATTCAGTACTTAAAATATCAATTAAGAACGTTTGAAGGCCAAAAGAAAGTAAAGAAGACTACAGAACTACGAAAGGATCGCCAATGAGTCTTCAAGAGGGAAAAGAAAGTGAACGGCCCTGTCAGAGGAAGACAGTGCAAGAGAGAGTAAGAGTACCCTCACGACTCGAAGCAGGCACTCAGTATGCAAGATGAATGTATTGACAAGGGCCATAATGAGAGCGAGGATGGAGGGACCACATGTGCTGGGGACAAAGACATCCAGGCAGATGGCGAATCCGCCACTTTCCCCGCGGTAATTAGTCCCCTCTGTACGGCCGGTATTAATTACCATTCCTCATCCGTCTTAGGACTTCAAAGGTGGCCGGCTCTCCTCCGAGTAGTCGGGATGACCACCGCTCTCCTTGAAGAGGTGCGAATTTCAAGACCTTTTTTTATATTCTCCTCAATCTAGTTAAAAAAGGTAATCGGAAATTATCCCAATTACAAGGAAAGAACTTAAAAGAAGGCTAAAAAAAGCCTTAAAAGCATCACTTTAGTTTTAGCACCTGCTGTAATTGTTAAATAGGTGATTGTAATTCAAAAAACGCCATGTTGTGTTAACAATCGTGTTTTACTATCAATCTAAGAACTTAACTGAATTTATTGACATACATGTTTATAAAAAAAAAATTTATATATATATATATATATATATATATATATATATATATATATATATATATATATATTGTTTGTAAGCAAACTTCTAAAGGATTCGGAAAATCAAATAATTATTTTATTTATTTATTTAGAGTGATCCGTGCTTGAAGACTTTCTTTCTCTGTATCTTTAATTTTTTTTTTTTATTATAAAAATTAAATTGCTTTAACCAGTATAAATGTTACATGCGTGTATATACCAGGCCATTTCAAAAGCCCTGTCGTTTTTTTATTATTTAGGATTGATTTATTTTCTAATGTTTTCAATATTGTTTATTGCCTTTGGAATTTGGATTATCTTATAATCTAGTCACTGTTAAACGTTAAAGGAATATATTAAAATACTGTTTTCTGAAATTTGATTTCGGTCAATTTTTTTAAATGTTACAAACTTGGCTTGAAGGTGACCAAGGCCACGCGAAAAATATGCTCCGTAGAAGGCATTCTCTTATTTTTACGGAATTTTGGTTTGAGATAAAACGCTTGAAGATGATGCTCACTCTGGAACACCTTATGTTGCCAACAAACAGGGAATTCGATAATTAATTGATTCGAATCCACGTCAAACATGTGCGGAAAAAGGTAAGCAGTTAAATATTTCACAAGCAACAGCCTGGAGATACCTACATCGAATGGAAAAAATCAAAACAATTGGATAAATGGGTTCCTCACAAGTTATGAATGTTTACAAGGGATAAATTAATGGAAATTGGATGGGACACATTGACGCACCCACCATATTCTCCTGACCTTTCACCTACTGATTGCGATAACTCTATAAGTTATAATTGTAATAAGTTCATTTGTGACATAATGAGGAGCATTGAAGCTTTTGTAATCTTAGATATTTTTCAGTGATAAATATTCATCAGTGAGGACAATATGATATTTTTCATAATTTTTTCGACAGTTATCATGGGTTTGACTTTCCAATGATAGGTATTTTATACTATTACATATATATAAAGAAATTAGAATTTTCACAAGTATGTTGGGAATTAAAATAAAATTAAAAAATGTATATAAATCAAAATAAAATAATAATAGACAAATGTAATTCAAACTAAAATTAATTTCTATTCTGGGACATATCTTCCCCTAATAATTTATCTAAGTAATACATTTACATTCTTAATTATACCTCCCATTGAGCTGTTTCTGTCACACATTTTTTAATTTTTTATGAAAAACAAAATAAATGATAATTTCCAAATCTCGTTTTATATTGAACAGTATTTATTTAACCATAATTATTTCAAAGGAAATGGTTTGTAATTTTAGTTTCAATGATAGATTATTTTGGGAAGAGACAGTGATAGTATTAATTTATAATATAAATATTATTAAGAAGATTCAGATATCTTTCTTGCATGGCTTTGCTGGTTTCTAAAATGTGAATTAGTAATTTATTTCGAACTAATAGAAAAGAGAAATAATAGACGGATATGGCATCTGATACATTTTTTTATATAATTTTAAAAATAGATGCTCTCCTATTTTCTTTTTACTTTGTCAATATTTATTTCAGAATTCAACAGTCTAGTAAAAAGAATGTTTCGTTAAACCGAACTGAGAGATTCATTGTCGAAACATCAAGAGAGGTGGAAAAACTGTTATACATATATGTATATATGTATAATTCAGAAGAATATGTAACATACTTATTGAACATAATTCTATAAAAATAAGTCAATATTTTTTATTTTCTTCTATTTATATAATGAATTTATATACAAATCTGTTTCGAATTATGTGCAATTTTTTTTGCATGATTAAAAGACTATTTCATTTCATTTCATAATTGATCAGAATTTGCTAAAACCGTTTCAATAATGGGCAATAAATAATAAAGCTTTGAAGTACACATGAAATGAATTTTCCAAACAAAAAACATGGGAAAAGGAACTTTAAAAAAATAAATAAAATGAGCTTTGGACAAACAGCACGTGTGATTAAAAGAAATTAGAGTTTTATTGAGCAACTGAGTTGAAACAGCACCCTAGCGAAAAAGATAAAGAGAAAATAGAAATATATTGTCGCATATATCCTGTGTGATTGCTGAAATGCAATCAGAAAGGTCACAAAATACCATTTTAGGCTTTTTAATTGTCCGAGCAGCGCCACCGTGACAAATGGCCAGTCCTCTTCCCGTTAAAATCTAGAGAGAATGGAGGAATAAATTAAAACAATTCCCGCTCTTTTTGCCTCAAAACAGTGAAAAATAATCCGGAATGAAATCTACAAATCAGGAATACTAAGGAATTGGTGATTCATATTGACTGATAAAATATTAAAAATCGAGGAAATACATTCTGAAATTGTTAACTAATAACACAATACGTAAATAAGGGATGGATAAATAAAACAGTACTCATTATAAGTCATCTATACTAACATATAAAAAGACAAGCCACTTTTCTTTTATGATCAATAACAATGAAAAATATAGAACCAATCTGTACTAACTACTATAGTCATTTTACTGTAGTCGCGGAAAATGAAAAATGTAGTAAAAAACACGAAAGAATGTTAAAAGTTTACTGAGAAACTTGTTTGAATTGTTCGAACGTAATTGATAATGTCATTATTTTTTTTTTTAAATTTCCACATTAATTTTTACCCTCCAACTTCTATCAATTCTTGTTTCACCGTATATTCGTCATTTGAAAACCTTCAATTTCAAAATATTCTATTTAAAAAAAAAAAAAAAAAACATCTAAAATTAAAAATATCATGTTAGATAAGTTATAAAAAATACATACTGTAGAACCTCTATATTGCGAATACCTTGAGAAATCAAAGTTTCTCTGTTCCCCTTGAATCTGCCTACCATTCCTATGTTATTTTTACATCTACATTTCCAAGGATTGGTTAAGAAGACTGTGATATATCGAATTTTCGAAGATTCATTAGCTTACACCGCACCTTTACAAAACAAACTTTTTATCGAAAAACCTCTATAAATCTAAGTCGATTTGTTAAATAATTAGAGTTTAGACTGATCAAAGATTCTACGAAGGATCAACTGTAAATCCCATCCTGACATTTGTTTCTGGTTTGTTTCAGTTTCTGATAAAACAATTATGCGATAAGTTTCGTTTTCTGTTGTTCTACAATATTATTTTTATTTACTTATACACTTCTTTTTTTTATTTCATTTATATATATTTTTTTTTTTTTTACTACTTCGAAAATGGTAAAGCGTAGATCCCTTTTGTATGAAGAAAAGTTGAAAATTATTTAAGCCGGGGTTGGCAGAGAGTGCAATAATGCAATAATTTTTGGAATACCAGCAAACACCTTATCCACAATTTTCAAAAATATGCCGAAGTATGAAAATCAAACTTTGTCATTATTGAAGAGGTTAAAAGAGCCCGAGTTCCAAGATATCGACTTAGACAAATAGTCGTTTTCAGGTAGACGAACTACTATTTCAAATTTTTTCCGCTTAAATTTTTCACGAATTTAAGAATTATTATTTCATTATTATTATTTTTATAAAATATGTATTATTTTCTATATTTACATTGAATAATTTATTATAAACCTCTAACCTCTATATATCGAAGTCAGTCAGAAATCACCTCAATAAATCGAACCTCGATTTATCGAAATCATCGATAATTGGAAGTTTACTCGTTCCCCTAGAGGTTCGTTATGTCGAGTTTCCACTGTATATATATATATATATATATATATATATATATATATATATATATATATATATATATATTGTAGTGATATTTCGGAGTCGAGATAAATTGTATTTTAAAAGAATTCAAGTTTGAATTTGGCGCCAGCGAGAGTTCAACGCCAATCTAATTGTTACGTAGTTTTTGCTTATCAGTTTAAATTGGGATATGCTAAAAATGATTAGGATTTTTAAATGTTTTATTATTGTATAATTTGAATGTTGTATATTTTATTTTAAGTTAAGACGTAATAAATATGAAGGCCATGATGGAGCAGATTTGGCCGTTAACGGTTTTTTGAAAGGACGCTTGGGGCTGGCGTCTTTTAGCTTTCTCTCTGCGTATGGATCCCGAGGCATCAACACCGGACTCTCTTGTTTCGGATTCCGGAGAATCAACATGGCTCTCTGCTATGGAACTTCGAGGCGATAACACCTCTCGCTCTCATCTCTCGGATTTTGAAACATCAACATCTCTCTGAGATTTAACAAGTTGCATGTGTGAAGAAATAATAAATTATACTAGCAGTCTGGATGAGAGTAGTGTTTGTATAAACTGGCGAAGGAAGAAAAAGAAGGAAGTTTCATGCAAGAAGGACAAATTGGGGAACATTTGGGTTGTGAGAACCTACAGTCATTGAGAAGATAGAAGGTATCTTAATTACAAATACGTTAACTAAAAAATGCAATCTAATTGTAAAATGTTTTTATTTCATTTATTTGAAAATATATATTCTTGAGTCAAAATCATTATCTTTGAAAAGCTCAACCCTTGATATTCCCTCAAAATTAACATAACAAATTAAGTTAACTTTATATAAATGAAAATAATTTTACATTATCTAATAAAAAGCTGAAACATAACAAACTACAAATAATTAAAAATTTGTTATAAAGAAAATTAACTTCAAAATATTCGAAATTTTAGTAAACAAACCTACAACAAAAAAAAAAAATAAAGATAAACAGATATATATATATATATATATATATATATATATATATATATATATATATGTATTTAAAAAATAATTTTGTCATATTTTTTCACTATATTCATTGTATAGTTTGAGGTTCTTTATTTATTTATTTCCTTTTTCACTTTATTTATTTATTTTAGTTTAATTCATTTTATTTGTACATATTGTATGAATGGATATATGAAGCCATTTATTTTACCTATTGCCCTCTTTGAGGCAGATTGTAATACTTTCTTAATAAAAAATTAATTAATAACAAAAAAAAAAGAAATAAAGTTAAAAATGCTATATTAAATCAAAGTTAAGAATATAATTTCCTTTAATATTGTTTGTGTGCATATTTTAAAATCATATACATGAAATTAAAGTAAATTTAATGCTTTACAACTTTGATCCTGACATTTTTCCTGAGAAATGATCGTGGAAGGCACTAGAATGTTTGTACAAATGTTTGACAAAAAGTGAGCTAAATATTATTTTTTTTTGCGATAATTATCTACAGACAGTCCAGCAAATCTCGCGAGACTGGACCAAATAGGAACCATAATTACTGACATTAAAACCACTCCTGATTAAAAAACATACTGTAGAAAAAGTTTGCTTCAAGTTTGGAAAACAAAATGAAACCAAATACCCAGCAAACTTCAAAAAATTAAACAAGACACCCGGCCCTGGACAACATATTTTAGAAAATCAAGAATAGAAGAAATAATCTTGAAATATATATAAAGCAGTGAAAAACACAGAAGACAAAATCAAAAACATTTTTTAATTTCTGAAATTTTGTAAATTCTTTGACAAAATTTAATATATGTATTAAGCCGCTAATGGTTCATGAGAGTAAATGCGGAAAGTAATAAAATAAATACAAATTAAAAAAAATATATGTAAACAGCAAAATAACAGCAAAAAAACAAAATACGGTTGTAGTTAATCTTGGTTACTTGGATATCTAATCCACTTGAAACAGCCACCAACAGCTTTTTCCTCATAGACCGTGTAGCTCTTTCGATTATTTTCTGAATATGAATAACACCAATTTTCGGAAACAACATTGAATTAAATTCGATGAAGGTGAAGGCTATGCATATGGAATTATTTTCGAAAATATTGTTCAATAAAATTGTTAAATTTTTTTCTTGAAAATAAATTAATTATTTTCTAATTCCCCTGAAAGCCTGTCCTCAAAGGAGATATTGATCGCTAGTAATTGCTAGATGACATTAGCCGCAACCGAGGCGGGTCAGTGGGGAACCAGCCGCAGAACGAATTGCCTCGGAGAGAAACAATTAAATAGTTGCGCCATCCCGCAGAAGATAGCAGCACTGAGCAAGACTGATTTGAGAACATAAAATAAGTTTATTTGACTTGAAGCTTCCGGTTATAGCTCACAGGGGCTCGGGCTAAAATTAGAGGGAATCTCCAATTACTTATCACCTCTCGTTTTTCTTGCCACTGGTTCTCTGCCGAGGCAGTTAATAACAGGTGGTCTGGAATGGTACTCGTTTATCTGGAACTGACAACTGCAACCTGTATTAACTCCGAACTTATTTAATATTTTACATTTATTGCAGGAGTTTGTTAATTTATTAATAAAGTATCATTAGCAGAAAGGATAATTATTTTGCTATTATACAACCAACAGTTACTGATAAAAAGCGTGGCCACTGACGTTAAGTTAGGGACAACGCCTTAAAGCTTTCGACAACAAAGTAAGGAGAAGAATGTAAGAGTAATAATGATAGTTAAAATGAGCATGGTAGTCACTTGAGGTACGCATGATGGTAAAGAAGGATCAATACAGTTAGGATTGATGAATTAATTGCCACTTCTATTGGAATTCTGTTTATTTGAAAAATAGTTTCAATGATATATTCAGTCTACTCTAGATCCTTGTTTCAGAAGCTTTTTTCGTTTTGCCCCCTTAGGTCACGACAAAATATTTGACTTCTTGTCTAACATCTAAAAAAGAAAAATAATATATGTATATAATACATGTAGCAAAGTGATGAGCATGTTTTTAGAACTGATGATGAACACTCGAAACTAGTTTTCAAATGAAAAAATAAAATAAATCCAACAGATGTGGCAAATAATTCATATCCTAATTACACGTAAAGTCGTTGTGTTTAATTAGGAACTCCAAAAAAGGTCAGTGAAAAGTCCAGGATGGACTAAGACGTGGATCGAAGGATTGCGTCAGTGCTGATCTTATGGATTTTGGTTTGGTAGGATGGGTAGAAGAGAAGTGTGTTGACAAAGGTTGGTGGTAAAGGCATCGAACCTTTGTGTTCCCCAAGTTTTTTATTGTATTTATTTACAAAAATATCTACAATGCTGTACGATTTCAATCGTACCCTACCAACTTCACGTTTTCGAACAAACCGAAACAAACTTTGGAAAAACAACAATTTCAGAAACTTCGCGTTTCCGAGAAATCGGTAATTACAATAAAACATCACTTAAAAGATAGACGCATAAAAGAACGAAACATTTAATAGTTTACTTAATAGTTTATATGTATCTTGCCAGCTATGTTTTAATATCTGTAATTATACCTACAATGTTATCATTTTCTTTTTATTTTATCTTTTATTATTATTATTTATTTTGTTTTGGTAATGTGTTTTTTTTCCCTACTATTTAGAGATAAATTTTGAATTGTTAAGCCTATTTATTATTAAATACAATTATATTAATGATGTAGAGGTTGTATGTCGGAACATGAATACTTAATATGAATTGTAAATTGTAAAAAAATGTAAATAAAATATGATTATTATTTGTTTTTTCTTGTAATCATTTTAAAACCATTTCGATTTCGCTGCCTATCGTCAAAGTAGCCTCTAGAAAGACATAATGTTCTGTGTTGTGTAATATCTGACCTATACATAAGGAATAATAAAACTCCTATGTTTATGTTTTAAACATCCTAATCGGATGTTTCCCCAAAGACCTCTTTTGTCTAACTTCAACAACACATTAATATTTGAGTTTCCCACTTTTATTTTGAAGAATCTGATTCGAAGATATGAATAAATGGCTATATAATTATATTTCTATTTCGAATTATTTATTGTTTGTTGGCGCTACAACTTGTGAAGAGTCAAGGTCTCCCTTAGCCTGTTTCGCCAAACTTCTCTGTCTTGTGCTGTCTAATTTCTTATTCTTTGCATTCTCTGCAGCCACACAATCCACCAAACGCAGGCGAGGTCTTCCCACTTTTCTGCTTCTAAATATCTTTTCATCTGGGTGTCTTTTGGGGATTTCATTATCGCTCGTTCAAGTAATATACCCTGCCCATCACAGACGTCCGGGTTTAATAAACTGCAAAATATCCAGGAATTTATGAAGATCCTTGAGCTCATTTATTTATCGTCCCAAATTTTTATTTTAATTAATTACTTCGCACTAAAAAATCCGTTTTTATTTTCCTCAGTTCATCTTATTCCATTAATCTGTATATATTTCACTGACTGTGATCACTTTTACAGGTGTGAATAAAGATTCTAATTTTTAATTTTAATTTTATTTTTTATTTTTATTCATTCACATCTCAAAGAGATTACTGGTCAGTGAATTTAATGAAATTTTGAATTACTTTGGGTGAAAGGCAATTTTTTTTTTCTTAACTTAGCTCAGAAGATCTCTCATCCAGCTCCTTTTCAACCTTCTCTGGATGTTATCTGGAATGTGAGAGATGTTTATGATCCGTTTATTGATATCCGTTATTTTGTCATAAAATCGTTTTCTGAGTCTTCTTAATTCGTATCAGTTCAACAGTTGGCATTCGAAGATTATATGTAGAGTTTTGTTGCTTACGTTTCAGTGTGTATACGTGATAGTCCTGAATGTTCTCACCTGAAGATTTTGGAATTTGTTAATATGTGTCTTTTTAGCTGTTCTATGTCTGTGATACGTAAGTTCAAATAGGTTTCATTAAGTAATAATAAGTGTTCATTTTGTGTGTCTAATAATTATTTGATAGTTTTGATGAAAGTTAAAAAAAATATTACATTGTATTACAATATAAAAATATTGTTGAATAACAACAGGCTTACGAAACAAAGTTTCAATTATGTTCAACAGAGCAAAAGTGGTAACCAATGGATTCAGAGAATTAAGAAAGACATTGTAAAGATTAATATAACAGATAACGTAATACAAGACGGAAGAAATTTCAGAAGAATGATACTAAACTATATGGTTTCCAGATGTCTCATTAGTGAATATACTAATACATAAAAAGTAAATAAATGAATTCATAGTAAAAATTGATTAGAATAATAAGCTCATTTACGTAATAATTATAAGAAACTGAAATGTCGATGACTATCAAGAATATATTAAATACCTTTTGTCGTTAGATAAATATCTTCTTCCACTGAACATCTTCAAAGCTAAGATAAACAAGATGAGATCTGACATAATTCTCCTATCTACGTCTTGGTCTAAACCTTTGACGATTATCTTTCGGTCTTAATCATCTCCTGAGTGATCCGTTCTCTATTTAGCCTGTATTCGTAGAATAATTTCAATCAACGCATTAATTTTTATTTCGTATTTGACCCCTCCGAGAACCCCTCCTGTAATATTTTTGAAAATTATTTTTCATTGAATAAATCTTAATAGCGGCCTTACTCAAAGAAAGAGTACCCATATTACTGATAATGAATCCATTTATACAATACTTAATTGAAACTAAAAAATAAAAATTAAAAAAATAGCTTCTAACAAGAAATAAAATTAAATAAAAATAATTATAGTACAAGATAAATTAGGATATAATTGTAGAAAAAAATTAACTAAAATATAGAAAGAAAAAGAAAAAAAACATAAATACAATCATACCATATATACAATATTTATAAGCATCCTGGGAAAATCCTGAACTAATTTGTCCATCTACTACTGAAAGGTAAGCAAGGGTCAAAGGAGATCTCAGAAATTTTCCCCCAGGTGCTTCACTCAGTGGGATCCACGGAGGCCATTGCCATAACTCCAGTATAATAAGTATTTACAAAAGGTCTTGGACCCACTGTCGTTTTAATATGCGAGGTAGGTTATATGGATGAGTAGAATTGGATAATGAATGGAGTACAGGGTTGGTGTGTTTGGAAAGGTTTTGATGGAATTTTCATAAATTAAGGTGTATGATGTCAAGAAAAAAAGGTATATTTCGGATCATTGTGTAGGGTTTTGTTGGAGACATATTAAGAAGTATTTACAATAGTACGGAGGACTTTAAATTGGAAGCATTGAATGCGTTTGATATTCGATTGTTTTCTGTTCTCCAAAGTTTGAGTTCATATGTCCGAATAGGTTTAACTAAGGTTTGGAATACGAGGAGTTAGTTTTCAACAGAGAAATGATATGTCCAAGTGTGTTAGTGGTCTGTACGATTGGCTTTGTTATGTCGTTCTTTTAAACCTTGTGTAAGGGTTCCAAGCAGTTCTTTTGTCTAAATAGAAGCCAAGATGATATACTGTTTCGGCTATGGAAAGCCCATTCCTATAATAGTTAAAATAAATGATAATTGAATAACAAAATATTTTAATATCCTTTTATGCTGAAGGAGATGTAATAATTATTTTAGTATTTATTAGGCATAAATCCAATATTATTTAACATTTGTAGCTACATTATTCAAGAGAAGCCTGATGATGGAGCATTGTCTCCGAAACATGTAGCTACAAATCTTAAATAATATATAAGTTATGCCAAATAAATACGTAAACAATATTTTAATATAAATTATTTTATAACTATCGATAATTATTTATAAATTCAAGATAAGATGTAATTTTTTAAAAACTTATTCATTAGAATTTTTTAAACTTTTAATTACAGCTGTTTTTATCAATTTAAGCCGAATGATTCACATTGAATACCATTTCAGCCTTTGAAATAACTTTCTCAGCGATCAAAGTTTTCAACTTAAGCTGATCGAGTAAACACATCTCTGTAGAAAAATTTTAATTGAAAGGAATATCCATGTAGGAAATAAAATTTACAGTGGGGCCGCAATCAAAGATAACTGCTGCCATAAAGGCCCTCAACCAATTTGGGCAATAAAAGTGAATTGCTGCCTTGGAAAAGGAAAAAAACCGAGTTCCCAAATGCAAACAGATTGGCCCCTTGAAGCTCAAGGGGGCGGATGCTATTTCAGCTGTTGCTCACAAATTAACGCGCGACACAAAACACTGCCACTGATCACAGGTATTAATTTTTATGTGTTCTTTGTGGGGGTTAGTGTTTTATGCTTCCTGTGGGAGCGGAGAGGTCTTTTTACTACATACTGTAAAAAAAGTTTATCATCATATTTATAATCAATCCTTGAATGATTGTGAAGGAAGAACTAACGGTTTTTAGCATACTCATGATGATGAAAACATGGACTAACGGCTAATAACTATAGATAGTTAATTTATATTTTAATTTATTTATATTGTTGCATAAAAAAAAGCTTTTTCAAAGATATATATATATATATATATATATATATATATATATATATATATTCATATAAATTTCTTGACTGTAACTATTAAATGTTTAGTAAGGTTCTTGAGGTTCAATCAATAAATAAAAACAACAATTTTGGCGACGTTTCGAGACTATATTGTTCTCATAACCATGTCCTGCATCTTTGTAGGAATGTCGTAGTATTATTGGCACTCGCTAGTTTTCTGTTGGATTTCTGAGGTTCCTTCATCACTGTGATTGCTTCAGGACCGTGGATTGTCTTGATTTCTTCGTTAGATCCCATTTTCCCACTATAGACATTTTCTTGTACTGATTGAGAAATGTAACAGAAAACTGGCGAGTGCGAATAATATTATGACATTCCTACTAAGATGCAGGGCATGATTATGAGAACAATATAGTCCCGAAACGTCGCCAAAATAGTTGTTTTTATTTATTGACTGATTCTCGAGAATGTATATACGTATATGGTTTTCTTTACCCACAATGCTTATTATAAGTCAGGACGGACAGCTATCATTTGATTATTAAAATGAACAAGTTTTCTCCTGATTTTATTTTTTTCGTGTAGAAAAAAAAGATGAATAAAAAAGAACAGGACGTAGGAACAAAACTTACTGAATTCTAAATATCTTAATAAAAACTAAATATTAAAGCAATTAATAAATTAAAACAAGGTTCAGGAATGAACGAGAACTTCCGTTGGAAATAAGGTGACGTCGGCAATGTACGAGCGTTTCGTTTATGGCTGTATAGCCTTCTGTACATGTAGCTACAGATTTTTTGTTTCTCTTATATTGTTCCATCTTTTGCAAGCGGGCCGCTGTGTAACGTGTGTAACTTATTTATTTTTTAAATAAAGCACAACTCCGCAATTTATTTTACATATCTTCGATAATTACTTGTGAAATTCGAAATTCAATCACAAGATATCGTGTCAACCAATTCAAAAGGTATCGTGCAAATGGACTTATTTATTTAACACAAAAATACCTCACATGTAATTGTAGATAATCGCGTATGTAAATTTCTAAAACAGATCTTCTTTCGTATTCCAACTTTTATTTATAAAATAGTAAGTTACGTCAAGTTCCTTATTCAGTGTTGTAGAAGTTGTCGAATTTAATTTCCCTTGTGTTGTAATCTCTAGAAAGTTGTCGAGACCTAAGTCCAGGTTCTAATCCGCGAATATTTAATTTTCCGCAATCCCACAGAATAAATCACTTCCTTATCGCTCATTGATGAGATAATTATCGCTCTTAAATCGGTTTGTAACTTGTAGGTTATCCTACAACAGGTTAAGCTCCTGCAATAGCAAAGCAGAAAATTATTAACTAAATGGTATGAACTATTATTGCAAATTTTGATACATATCATCACTTTCACAGAGTTATTATTTAATACATTTTATAATTGTTTCGCCTCTACATAATTCATATCTAAACAAATCCATATATCATCACTGTTTCAGCTATGTTTTTGTTCAAATGTTAGGATAGATTAACTGTTTATTCCTTTCTACTTAATTATTCATTCACCACCATTCGTCATTCCGTTGATAATGAGGTTGTTTTTTGAAAACAAGACCTTTGTTCTAGCCTCTGAATATTTTAATAAAATTAACAATTCCATGCGGTGTACTAGTACACATAGAGCGAAGTATTTCTAAGAAAATGAATTCACAAGGCGAGATAATTATAATTTTAAATAAAAGTAGCTTTTCTTGTTGAACTCTTGTGTTTTCAGTAAAGAGCCAGGTACGAGCTAGTTTCTCACCGGCCTAAATAATTAGTTTCAAAACGACTTAGATATTTACGAAAGCGTTCGGGGTTCATCGTATCTTTTACTATTAGTAAAAGCAGAGGATCCTTTACTGAATTTATAAACCCTACTTATAACACGTCAGTATCTTCATGTTTTTTAATTGACGTCGTCCCAATGCTGATTTGTGTCCTCTTCGAATCTTTTCTTTAATCTTTTTTAAATCTTGATTACTATTGTTGCCAGAGAGTACGTACGTGACGAAAATACGAATGTGATGAAGTGTCGAAGAAATGCAAATGTAGGACTACTACAAATTTATGCAACGCATTATGATTAATGAGTTCATTGTGTGGCGAAATAATCGAATCAGTGCGTGGGAAGGTAAAGGAGCTTTGATGTGAAAGCGATTTAGTTTAATTTTAAAAAATCTGCATAAAGCTCAAGTAATAAAATTTTAGATTGAGTTATTTTTCATTGTAATTAGTTTAACAGTGCGGATTTTAATATCCCTTGATTTAATCGCCGCTCGACGGCCTGTTACACTGTAATTTACTTGTTAACGTATCTTTAATGATACAAATTTGAATTTAAATAGTGGACTCTGCCATAATCGGTTTTCTCATTTCGGATGTCTCCCATAACTGGATATCCAAATATACTTTAAAACAAAATAAACGTGATTTCTAAGTTATAAATTTCCATACACACATAATTCATATAAATTATTTATAATTAAAACAATGAAAAAAACAAAAGCAATGTATATTAATTATATATTGTTTTCTTCTTCTTCACGGAACGTCCCCTGGGACCACGCGAATATCATGAGAGCATCACTTGTTCTTTGCTTTTCGCCTCGTTCTTCTTCTTCTTCCACATGTTTTTAATGAACTCTGGATGCTTGAGCTTTCTCTCCTCAGTCCATGCGTGATCCCTCCCGGGATGTTTCCTTTCCACAAGAGCCCTCGTCCCTGTCAGTGTCTTCCTGTACTCGTCCCTATCGAGGCAGTCCTGGTCTCCCAGACCTATATGGTTCAGATCACTTCTCAGTTGCCTAAGGTACCCAGTCGAGACTTTATAACCACGGATCTTCTAGAAGATCTGGTGGTTCAAACTTTCGGGGCTCATCCTCACCATGTTCCCTTAAACTCCTTATTCTGATGTCCGACTCCAGATCCGTTGTATCCTTGTAAATTTCTTCGTTCGATTTCAACCTGTAACCCTCTGGTGTTCTTCTGGGCCCATGTATTTTTCTCAGGATCCTCCTCTTAATTTTCAGGAACTTTTCTAGACTGGAGAGGCACGAGGTCTCCGTCCCGTAGAGAATCACCGGTTTAACGACTGTGTTGTATTGTCTTACTTTGGCCTTGGTTGACAGGTTCTTCTTGTTGTAAAGGTTGCTGGTGGTGAAACTCAGTCTTTCCAGTTTGGTGACTCTTTCCTTGAAGCTTTCCTTTTCGGATGCACGGCTGTTTATGAAACTTTTGGTTACCTTTATTGATCCATATCTGGTCTTGACCCTATTCTTGGTGAAGCCAGAGTCTGTGGTCATATATTGTTTTATTTAAGTATTTCTTCTTCTTTCGAATTCGGCAATTTGTGGACCACGTTCAACAATTTATTTCTCACTCTTCCGTTCTTTACAATACTTCTTCATCACCTCTGCCTGATCCTCCTTTCATCTGACCACTGGTCATTAATTTGTGTTTTAACAACTTCTAAAAATTTGATCTTGTATATTTGCCACCATCATATCTTCTTTTACCATCCGTATCCATGTATTCGTTTTCTGCTTTTTGAGGCTGTGTTGGAAAATTTTCTTTTGTAAGTCTTCTCTTATCCATTCTCATTAAATACCCATTGAATGCCAATCTACGTTTCTTCATTGCATCACTTAGTTTTTCAATATTTTATATATTGCTGTATCATTTTTTAGTTTAAAACCTTCTTCAGTCTTTCTTGTTCCTGATATTTTTCTAAATATTTTTTCTTACCTTTTTTGCCATATAGAGGCATATAAGATTGAGAAAGACTTGTTTTATTATGTATATCTTTAGTTTTTGGAAGGCAGATTCCACTCTGTTAGCTCGTGTGAGATTTACTGCTTTGTCTAAAATAGATTTAAAATAATCTACTCTTTTAAAGTTACCATATTTAGATTTTAGTTTTTATTTGTATTCATATGAGTCGACATATATACTGTCTTTTTAAAAGAAGTATCCCTCATTTGCTGCAACAACGACATAACTCAAAAACTTTAATTTTGCAGAAGGACGTCTTGTGAATTAAGTACAGGACGATCTGTAGACATACAAAGGTGACATATCCTGCTCTCTCTTAGTGAATAGTTGAAGCTCAAATATAACGTTCTACCGACTAAAACTACATAGGTGAATGGTTCATTATACAGTCAAAAGCTCGCCATAACTCAAAAGCTAGTTTTTGAGTTATATCGTTGTAATCGTTGCAAATGAGAGATATGTAAACATGTTTTAGACGCAATTTCTTCTATTTTTTCAATATAAATATTGATGATCTCTTCATAAATGCCTTTATTATATTATTTTTTTTAAATAATAAAAAATACATAACTATATATAGAAGAGATAGTCTGGCTACCTTATTTTCAACTAAAACATATTTTAAAGTATGTGGTATATAAATTTATAAAGTACGATTAGGTATAATAACATAATAAATATGAAATTTATGTTATTAACACTATTCTTTCAATAAAAACAAGTATACTTCGGAAAAGTAAATAGTTATTTTAACTCATATAATTTGAATACCTTAACTTTATTTATTCGTTCTGAAGGTTCTTTTTAGTATCATATTTGCCATATTATTTGTCCCATCTGCGTGGTTAATTATATAGTATTTATACTTCAAAAAATTATTAAAGATTATAAATGTATGCCTATACATTAATTATGTGTTAATGTGAAGATTAAATATTTTTTATTTTAATGTATGCAATAATAATAATATTAATATTATTCTAGTGTGAATCATTAATACAAAAAAACAAAACAAAAAAAAAAAAAACATTTAAATTGTTATTTTTGTGTGAAAATCGTAATTTTTTACAGTATTTTATGATTCAAACGATTTCAATAAAATTGTTTATAGAACAGTTTTATTACAGAATTTATAAATATATCATTCCTTACCTATCTATTATGGCTAGATAAAAAAAAAATAAAATAAAAAAAATAATTTTTCTTAACATTAAACTACCCTTATAATATTTCTATGAAGAAAAATAAAAACTTTCTACTAATTCTAACTAAACTTTCTTCTGATTCTAAATTGGGTTAGGAAATGGTAACATTAGCAAAAGATAAAGCTTTAAGTGCACTGAGTCTATTCTGAAGATCTCTTTATTATTGTTTGAAACCATATCGGAGAATAGATCGGGCAAACAATTCGAAACATCTAGTCGTAAAAATTCAAGACTAGGCCAATATTGTTGCTATTTGACCGATCCTGTATTATTTTAAAGTGTTCAAAGTTACCAATAAATTACATAAGGTTTATTTACATGACAGTATTTGAACCCACTTGGACATAAGGAGTTGACCTTTAAGGCTCCACTAAACCTTCCAACCATTGCAATCCAAAGCCCATAAAATCCTCAATGCTCCTTATTATGTCATAAACAAACTTATCCATAAAGATCCTAATGTTCTATATGTTGCTGATTTAGCCCAAACCTGATCATTTTATACTAAACTCTATACCCACTCGAAACCACTAGTATCCTAACTTGCCTCACACTCCATTCCCGAAAATCCTCCGAGGTGTCTGAAAAGAAGATTGCCAAGAGACCAGGTAATTTACATCTGTTGAAGGTAGAATTGAAGAAATCAATAAAAATTGATTGTTGTTAAAACTTAATAGAAATTGATGGATAGTTTGGTATGGTATTTCAACTAATTTGTATTAAACATACTAATAGTTCTTAATTTTCACTTTTGATAATGTATACTTTGCTTACATTGCAAATATAGTAACTATTGTAGATACATCAAAGATTAAATCTTCTTAAGGATACGGAGCTTCGTTAGGGAGCTTACATAATACTTTCTCTTCGTTAACTAACTCCGTGCAAGTGTACAACTCATTTTATTAGCTGTGCTGAAAGGCAATTTATAGTCTCCACGATCTTGAAGAGCTGTCTTCCGGGTTATGGAAGTTTTTCTTTTGTGATGAAACCGAACCCACCACAGCGATCTAAGTAAATACACCTTTGGGACTCGTTTCGTAACCAAGATCGATCACATTAATAAAGAGACGGGATCGTAATCACGGCTATCTCTGGAGAATATCAATGTCCTCCGGTCATGCCCCGGCCGAGATGCCCCGGGCACATTGCAGATATACGCAATCTATTTGCCTAACACTAATTGCTATCGCAAATTCCTTGTACGTGATCGAAAGGTTCGGCATAAAGGGGAGACCTTCAATACTTAACTAAGTCCACAAATGGTTCTTAATAATGGGTTGTATCTGATGAGAATCAATTTCAGAAATGTTACTTTCCCGAAACATTGGTTGAGTTTATTTAAAAATAATAATAGTCATTAGTTGTTACAAATAAACCGTATACTACCTCATCAATGTAAACTTCACTGATTGCATGGTCTTAATCTCGTATGTAGAATTTTAAACCTATATTATTAAAAATATAAATAAGCTCATGTTCTTTTGACTAGTGGTGAATACATTTTATATGTTTTGAAATCTGGCCCAAGTCCTTCAAAAAATAGTAATTAGTCGGCTAAATGTCTGGGAGGGAAGGACGACTAAAGCTGCCACATAACCAAGATACAACTTATAGAGACCAAATCTCATAACCAATATTTTTTCATGATTTTCAAAGTTTAGTACTTTTTAATTTTTCAATTGCCTATAATAGATCAGTAAAGGTCGAACTGAGAGTTTATCTAAGACTATTCTTTGATTTTCATTGACCAAAGGTTACAGAACGTCTTCATCAATAGGACTCTTTTTATATTTAGGACAGAAGTCTCTGTGTAGACGTATTTTAAGCCTTCTTCCAACGGTGAACTTCTAAAAATCTTTGGGTAAATGATTTCCAGGTACTGAAATACCGAAGTGGAAACTAACATTTTAAATTTTAAAAAAATCCATCATATGTAAACATCGAATTTTATATAGGGCTAATTTAAACATAGAATGACAACCTGCATTTTCTTCCGGAAAACCCAATACTTTAATACTTGCCATTTTAGATATCGAATAATTTTTATTATTATTTTTTTTGTGTGTTTTTCAGTTTAGCCATAGACAAAAAGAACTGATATCGTCTGCTATTTGTATACCTTGTTCAACACATTGGTTATTTTGCTTACGTAAATTTTATTTTCAGTCAATGTGAAAATTGTTTACTAGAATGATATATTTATATAAATTTCTGCCTACTACTATTAAATATCCTACGGCATTATTTCAAGCCATCATTTTTTAGTTTGTGATTAATCTTACCGTGTTTGTGATATATTACTTATTAAAGTAACATTAGTAATGTAACTAATGTTCGAACCGAATTCTCGAAGTCTGTTGCAGTTTGACCAACATTTGAGTATTTTTTTGTACATCATACGACTTACACACTTTCCTGATATCAGGAAAAAGAGGAAGTTTCAAATTTTTCAAAGCATCCTACCACTTGGTAATGGGTAAAATATATGGTTCTATATTGACATTTTTTCCGTTCTGTAAGAAAAGATGTTTTGCTAATTTTATTTTCCAGGAAGTCAAAAAAAAAAAAAAAATCAATCAATAAAAGGAATTTTACCAAAAATAAGATGCTGTTATACTATACGAGCGATTTTAAAAGGAACAAAATTAAAAAAATTAGACCTAAATCAACACTTAAAGATGCATGAAACCTACAACTCAAGTCTCCATTAAGGTATAATAGAAAAAAAAAAATGAAAATAGTAACACTCATTTGTGAGGCGGATGTTTTACGCTCAGTAAGGATATGTTCTATTCAATAGGTTATATATTTTCTATCATCCCTCTGCTTGTGTATAGTAAATATGGAAAAATAATTACGAATATCAAAGGTAAATTCTAATCTAAATTTTAAGAATAGCAAAAAAAAAAATTAACCTTATAATTTTAAGATAAATAAGGACAGTTCTTTCAAATGTGAACATTTCCACTTTCGGTCGAATTATTTTTCTAATAAAGCCTTGCGAACTGCACACACTTTTATACTTTTTTTTTTTTTACGTAAGTAGCCATCTACCAAAGATTTTAATGATATTGTTTTGAATTTAAAGAAGATGGAGAGCTGGTATAGGATTTTGTTTCTTTTTTAAACATTTTCTGCGGCGGACATTTTCAGTTTTGAAAGAACTGTCCTAAATTGTGATGAATTTTTAATAGTTGATAAGCTTAAGTAGTCTGTATGATTAACCCTATAGTCCAATCAATGAGTAGTTTCTTTAGGAGTAGTTAGAAGGTAAACATATTCAAATCCCCGCACCTAGAGGATGAGCTGGTGAGGGGAAGGGAGAAGGTCCCATTTTTTGTTTTTTCTAATATTTCTCGAAAACGATGTATTAAAAAAAAATATATTTCAAAGAAAAATTAAAGCTAATTAAATTTCCTATAAATTTAATTGTATACACATTTGTCGAGCTTCCAACGGTTTTCGAGCTATAGGTACGTTATTGCAAATCGATAATTTTCGAGAAAAAAAAACAAAACATCTTTTTGCAATTTTTTCTTAAACATTTGCTTCTAGTACCTTTTACGATCATTTCTCAGAAAAAATGTCAAACTTATTGTTGTAGAGCATTAAATTTACTTTAATTTCATATATATTTTTTTGGCACTGTTTGACAAAAAGTCAGGTAAAAAAAATTTGTTTTCTCGAAAATTATCGATTTTCAATAACGTATATCTCGGAATCCGTTAGAATTTCCTTTAACCTTCTTGCTTTTCTTTTAGCAATTTTTGAGAAAATCTATCAGCAGGCATCCTCTCCACATCTCCCAACCACCTCAATCTTGCTTTCTTTATCTGGTTTCTCAAACAATGCCATTAGTTCAGCTATATTTTACATAGATATATAATTAACTATTCAACAGTGAACTTAGCATTAGTCTTTTGAAATATTTATAATAAGAACATAATAATAAGGAGAATAGAATTATTCTTAATTAATCATGCAAATATATTCCATGATAAGTAATCAGTTTCATTTAATGGGAAATTGTAATTATACAAAGGACATTTCCTAATTGCAAGTTTAAACAGAGCGTACCACTTAACTACATAATTTCTGTCCAATTAGACTTGCTTAGGCTATTATTTGGGGATTTGTCTTCGATTCCTGACTAGAAAGTTAATTATTACCTTAGGGCCTGAACCATTCGCAGAGCCCTGTATTTCATATCCTTGTCCAGGAATATCCTCCAAATGCGGAGAGTTCCTTGTGTGATTATTATAGAGATTAGGCAGCCTTGATTGGATATAATTACGTAAAGATTATGTATACAGTGTTCACAGGACATTACATATTAACCAGGTGTTATCGCCAGGTAAGGTTAAAATATAGGAGACAAAAAAAGTGTTGACCTGTTACACAGTTTCTCAAAATGAAAGTCAAGGAATTAAAAAATGTTATACTTGTCTTATTAATTCTTAGTCTTCATTTTAAATACGAGACACGCTTGTAACACAAATCCCTTTAAGCTGTCTGTTTTAATTTCAATTTACAAAATTTGTATGCATGTGTATTAGTTTAATCAATGTAGTTGTTACATTGAAATGGATTGTTTTACTTTTTTAAACATCATGTTTAATTAAAAACATATGCAACGTAAAGTCTTTTATATTTTCTTACTAATAATTTTTATTTGACTTTTCTTCACGCCCCTTCCCCCCGAGAGGTAAGCCCCCAGTTTGGGGACCTCTGCTTTAGATAATTTGAAAAAAACAAATGTTTATTTCAGTTTTTATACCAATATAATAGTATTACACCAATTGTAACTGGGCATTGAAGAACAAGTTAAATTTAAATTCTGACAAGACCAAAGCGCTTGCAATAGACACTAGTTACTTCCGGAAAACCATTCCTCGTATCCCCACTCATTTCCTGTGCAGTGATCCAAACAAATTATTCCCCTCAGTCAAAAATCTTTAAATAATTTTTGATAAAACCCTATCTTCAAAAACCGTGTATCCAAAATTTCGCACCGCACCATCCCAATTCTAAGCGTCTTAATTATTTTCGCCACCTTCTTCCTTTCGAAACCCGCAGGTAACTATACACTTCTCTCGTCTTTTCCCGAATCGACTAATGCTGTACCGAGTATGGGGGTGTTTCTGGCGATATCAAAGTTATACTCAAAGGACTCTTTCACTACTTCATTCGTGGGATCCTGAGGAACGCTGGCCTTCCACAGCTTTGTGCGGTGTTAAAGTGGTTCTTTCCTTCCTATTAAGGCCCGTATTTTCTGGCATTCTTCTTCTAGCAAACGATCCAATCCAACGTTCACATTACATTTCTGAACTTCTTTAGCTCAAATCTTCTGTTCTTACCCGCCAAACCCCTTCCCGCCCACGAGATTTGTATAATCCCGCTTTTTAATCACAAGGAGACGTTTTGGCTTGCAACTCACAGATTTTAATGCCGAAATTGTGTGGGTGCTTAGATAGATAGAGGTTATATACGTCTGAATGTTTGTTTCTCATAAATGCCGATTTTTAAAAAAAAAAAAAAAAAAAAAAGAGAGATTGAAAATATGGAAAAGAAAGAAAAAAAAATATTGAGCAAAATATTAGGAACAAGAAAGACTGATTCGGATGAATGGAGGAGGCATCAGGCAGAGTTGATAAAGAGGTATGGAAAGGACGGAACAGTAAGAAATAAATTGTTGAACATGGTCCATTTCCAAAGAATAAGATGAGAAAGAAGATATTATTAAGTAACAGAAGTATTTGTGCATTTTTGCAAAAATAATAATATTTTCAATTTATCCTTCTTTGGTGAGAAAGAAACATTCAGAGGCATATAAGCTTTCTGGTCGGACATCTGTTTTATAATGACTCAATTTAGCTTCAATAGAAAGATTTATTTTATTATATATATATATCTTCAGTTTTTTGGAATGTAAATACCATTTTGCTGCTTTGTCTAAACCATTACATTGAATAATAACTTATCTACCCTTCTAAAGTTACCTTATTTAGTTTTCAGTTGTTTTTTTAATTCATATGAGTCGACATTGTCATTTCGAAAAAAATCTGTAAAGGCGCAATATCAATTTTGGCAATCTGATTCATTTTCTGTGACTATTGCTAAATCATCCGCAAAGGCCAATATTTCTACATCAATCTTCTCTTTTTTCCTACCAATTCTGATATCATTTTTAATATTTGTAACTTCTTTTTTTCCATGTTCGTAAAACCTTTTCAAGAATAAAGTTAAACAAAATTGGAGATAGGCCATCGCCTTGACAAACACCGGTTGTGATTTTAAATTCTCAAGAGATTTCAGCCATTTAATTTAACTTTGGACATAGTGTTTGATAATGTCTAATATTATTATTATTAATCATATAGTATTTATTATCTTCTGTTATTTTCATTTTATTATTTGTTCTTTAATTCTAAATATTATCATTACCTATACATTTTAAGGTCCCAGAATAATTGAAGAACTTTATTTTATCTAATAAACATTTTAAGCAATGTAATTCGGACTCTCGAAACGACACACCTAGTATTGTAGCTTCAATCATTTTCAGGTTTAGCCGTATTACACTTCTGCCCCGAATCGAGACAACTTTGCGGTCAGCCGTTCAGTCCTCATTGCGGTGACCGGACTGAAAAAAATGTTACAAAAGGGTTGAAAAAACTAATTTGACTGACATTTGCTATAATGAGCCCCCACCACAGGATTACATAGCCAAAGGAGGCTATCATCGGGAACAGAGCCTCATCGGTGACCATTACCACGGCCAGGGATCCTAAACAATGCTCAACAAATGTCCAATTATACACAAATGAGTATCCCATCGTCTTCTTTATTTTTTACCCATCGTAATTTGTTGGTTTTGGAAATGATATCTGCGGTGTGTAATATATGTCATAATTGAGTTATTAGAGATGATGGAAACTGGTATCCAAAGCATTCACCTTGTGCGGGAAGGTCCATATAGGCAGTTTCACTAAATACTCTAAACGTGTAGAGTCTATATGGCAGCACAAGCTTTTTTAGTTGCCTCATCGTATTACCTTTAAATCACTTTAAATAAACAGGAAATAAAAACTTATTGTAGATTACGGTCGAATCACGGTTTGTGTATTAGTTATTTGCACCGTATCGGAATTTCGGAATCGGCCCCTTGAAAAAACTACGATAATCGAAAAACTTTGCACCATATCGTTATGGAATGGAATGTATAGGCATATACACCTCATAAAAAAAAAAACTTTTTGAAGACCTTAAGAATAACAACATTACTTATAAAGAAATAATAACACTAAGCGGATGAGACTATACATATTGAACTACTTTAAATCAATAAAAATATTCATTTAAAACATAATTAATTAAATTTTTTTTTCAATTTTTACTAATTAATTAAAAAGATTATATCTGGTTGTATGGAACTATCCAATGCAAAAAAAAAAAAAAAAAAATATTGGAGAATTATTCGTGTAAAAAGGTAAGCTTTGAATACTAAAGAAGGGTGTGCTTTACTATTTAAATTACATACACACATCAGCACTAATATTGGTGGATGTAAACTTTTTTGTTACATCACATTTATCAGTAGGGCCTACCGTTTAGGAGCTAAATTGATTTGAACGAAAACATCACTTTTGTCTATATCTTTTTAAGTTATGGGGCTTTTTCTGACACGGTCTAGTTAAGTTGGTGTTGCTTGAATAAAAAATTTGCGACAGATTCCCGATTAGAAATTTAATGCAGAATATTTTTAATTTTATAACATTTGTCGCTAGGACCTACCGTTCAGGAACTATATTGGTTTAAATGAAAAACGTCGGGTTTCCTTACATTTTTTGTGTTGGGGCTTTTTTGACAAGCTGTTGATCATTTTGTGTTGTTCGGATCAAAAATTTGCGACAATTTTCCGATTAGAAATTTTATGTAGAATATTTTTTGCTCTGTAACATTTATTGCTAGGACCTGCCGTTAAGAAGCTATATTGGTTTATATTTGTTTCCAACATTACTGCTGGTGGATGTAGAACTAAATGTAGACATGTAACGGTAAGAGAACTTGTAGTGATCATTTTGTAAATAACATACTATTAACTTCTCGTATTGATTTTTTTTTTTTTTTTTTTTTTTTTTTTTTTTTTTTTTTTTTTTTTTTTTTTTTTTTTTTTTTTTTTTTTTTTTTTTTTTTTTTTTTTTTTTTTTTTTTTTTTTTTTTTTTTTTTTTTTTAACTAATTGCTATTGATCTTAAATTCTGCCAGATGATGTAAACTTGTTTTGTATTTTGAATCCAATTTTTAATTGATACTTTTCATTCAGTCGTATTTTGTTTTCATAAGGCCTCTCGTTCTCCTTTGCTCAATGAAGAGATTAAGTAAAAATCAATGTCATTTCCCATAGTATCTTAAATAAATAGACCGGAGTTTCTAAGAAAAACAGACTTTAATTGCTAAACTCCACTGCAGTTAGACATTATGTTGTTTTGTTTTTTTAATGTTTCAGCATTCTCAGAATTCAGTCTTAAAGACAATGAGGTTCGTGGCAGGATTTTCCTGGATGACAAGATTCTGCAAGCTTTGGTGGATGAAATTCCAATACTATTTGAAAACTTGCAAAAAAAAAAATTCTTCCTCAAGGCAATCGAAAAAGATCATGCATGAATAAGCCGTCTTATGCATGATTTCAAACAAAAAAGTGATTGTTCTGAAAGTTTGTGCTGTTATTAAATTTTCGGAGGTTAGCTATGAGTCTCTTACTCAACCGTCGTTTTCCCTAGAACTTTAACCTGCCAACAGCCATTTCTTAAGGACCTGGGGCACTTTTGTAACAATGAATATTCCACTGTTCGATGTACCCTGATGGCTAAATGGTAACATACTCTTGAATATAATATTTATTATTAAAAGTAATCGATATCTTACAAGAGACTTGGTGTTTTCCTAAGCGATATTAAACAGGCGTTTATCGCTCAAAGCCGGAGCAAACCGCCGATCAGTGAGGCAGAATGGTCGGTCATGATTTGACTAACCAGGTGAGACCCGGGTCACGTCCTCCGACCACCGACTCGCTGATTACACGACCATCCTTTACCATTTGCGGAGCCCTCCGGAGCCGGATCTGACCGCAGTCGTCGACGCTGTAACGAATTGCGACCCCATCATTATACGGTAGCGCTCCGATTTAAAGGATCCCCCTGGAGATGTGGTATTGTCTAAGCCAGGTAACGGATCAGGCAAAATGAATGAGACGGTAAAATTGAAACAGATTACGTCTCTTATTGGATTTTCAAGTCGGATAAATATGATACCTACACCTATAATTTTTTTTTTCTCATACTTTTGTGATTAAGCTTAAAATAAAAAAAAAAATAATAAAATAATAAAACTTTTGTTTTACTTAAAAACTCACTTATTTGATACTTCGAATTTGATAGATTTATATTCAAGATAAAAAAAAAAAAAAAAAAAAAAAAATATGCATTAAGGTATTTATATATACTATTTTCTTTATCTTTTTGTGTATTGCACGCAACTGATAATAATGAGTATAACTTAAATTGAATGTTAACTTTAATGTTTATAGCTTTACAAGCCATATACAATTTTTTTAATTTATACATTTTATATTATACATTTTTTAATTTTTATAAATATAAAAAAAGGGGGGGAAACAAAAATGTTTTCAGTTCCAAAAACATTATTTAAAAGATTAAAGTATATCCAAAATTAAATACCGTTCACTATTTATTCTCTATAAATCTTGTAATTTTTGAGGAAACAAATCTTAAAATCATATGCGATAAACAATTTAAAAAAGATTAAAGTGTAGTTATTGTTATTGAAAACAGATAATTTATGTATATTTTCGTATGATAACGATATTGAGATATTGAATCCCTGCTCTACCGAATCTTCAACCCCCTATATCACCCATAGATCAATTCAACTTCGAACTTCGCATTCATAATCGATTTTTATTATAACCTTACCGAAGTATTGTTATTATGTTTAAAGTAATTTGTGTATTTACCCACTCATAATACTTGATACTATAAAAAAACTATCCTAAAGTTTAATGGAGACCGTGCACTTCGATGCCTGCGCTCCCGGGGGCATTTTGGTAACTAGTGTGGTACTCGGAACCGTACTACATTTTCATACTTTTATACCAAAATAAATTACTTTTGCACTTTCCCCGCGCAAATAATATTTACAAATTATAAATTATAAGAAACAGGATTTTCAGTCCTCATTCCTTCAAATTATTTCGATGTTTTCGTCACGTCTATGTGGGAAGATTATTTTCCATCATTCCCACAGAAACATTAAATCCTTGTTCGCGCTTATAATATTTTCTCTTATACCCATCTCATACTAAATAAGTGTAAAGAAGAAAGTATTAAAATAGAAAACAGTTATAAATTCTACAAAAGATAGGGACAGGGATTCTACTGCAAACAATACAAAAATATACCTACAAGTGCATTGTCAACAATTTTTTTATTTTTTTTTATTGACATTTACAACTGTATACAATATAAAATATAATACATCAAGTAAATGTGATAATAATGCTGAAAATTACACGCCACTTGTTTTTAAAGAAACTATCCATTGGTAGCACTTAAATAGGTTCTATATAATAAAGTACTATACTAGAAGTCCCGAGGCAATTTGCTTTTTAGGCACCTTGGAGGGTTATGTGGAATGGAATGAGAAGCAAGCTGTGATAATACTGGATTTGAATGGTCATTGAGTTTGCTATAAAAGGATTGATATCTGGTTCAAGCTAACAAGGGGAGGACACACTCAGTCTCTTACGGATCTTGTTGGCAATTATTTTGGAGGTTCCTAAGTTTTGAGGGTGCTGAAATGGAATTCTTGGACTAAAAAAAATGTCTATCACATTTTATAGTGTAAAAGCTAAAACTTTTCAAGTGAAGTGCATTCAATATATTTTTTTCACAAGAGCCGACATTGGATTCAAATTCAGCATTCAAAAGAACCCTAAAATACGAAATTTCATCCAAACAGAAAAATAGAAATTCGTAAGCTTCAAAATTTGCCTGACCAAATGGTAGGCAACTTTTAATTAAATTGACAAAAACATGAATTACGCATAGACGGTTAAACGAATCAACTTTATTTTATTACACGAAATATAGGGTGGCAATACTCTTGAAATGTCTTTGGTTTCATTATCCTATCTGGTTTCAAACTCAAGTTAAAAATCAAAATGTTTTTCGGATTTACCAAATTTTTTAATAGGTTTCTGTTTATCGAATTTAACATCTATATACATCAAAAGAAAGCCGAGGCTCTCCTCTTTCCAGCGATACCAACCAGTTAATTACGTGACAAAGTAATGGCGATTTAAAGGTATGTAACCAATAATCGGTTTAAAAATTTCATTCTCCTCGAAGAGGGTGAAAAAAAATATTTTTTGATTTTGTTGAATAAGCGTTTTTCAATGTTTTTGAGGATGCTGAATTAGAATCTAAGTAAATTTTTGTGTGAAAAAATCTATAGAGGTACTTTGCTTAAAAAACTAATGGTTTTTTTAGAATTTAGTTAACCTAAACCAAAATCTATGAAGCAACTGTATTTTTCCTTGAGACCGCAATCAAAACTAAAAATCTTGGTGCAAGAATCATGCCGATATCATTTTTTAAACTCGAGATATAAAATAAATTAGTTTAATGCTATTTTATTTTTTTTTCTCGGCTGCTAGGGCCCATTGGTCCGAACGGCGAAATATGTGTCTAATGTTTTTTGACCAGGAACCTCCAAAAACATTGCCAACAAGATCCGTGAGAGACTGAGTGTGTCCTCCCCTTGTAAGTCAGAAACTAAGGAATAATGAGCTCTTTGTAGATAAGTTTGTTTAAGATAAAGGAGCATTGAAGAATTTTCTAAGGATTTTAGATAGTAAGAATTGAATACGAGATGAGTTGGATGGTTTAGTAGAGTTCCAAAGCTTAACTCCATATGTCCAAATTTGTATAATTACAGTTATGTAAATGAGCCTTTTGTAATAAATTCAATGGTTTGAAGCCTACAAATTTAAAAGATGAAAATCTAATATTATCAATTATATTTCATCTGCAAATATTCATTTTGAAAATTCAGTGATAATATTTAACATATATAAATCATACTGTTGCAATTTTAGTTGAAATCTGTTTTAAATTTAAAAGTTCTACTCTTAAATATCAAATTATTTACATGAAAAGGTGACTAAACTTAATTGTGACTTTATAGGGAGATTGGGCAACACTCGTTTCTGGAATCATAAAGCCTTGGATGAGGCTGCCTAATTTGGATATTTCACTTCAAAAACACAATAGGTTTCATGAACGTACTTTTCTTAAATCTAGTTTACAATTTTAGAGGTATTACTATTTTATACCTTTTTGCAAAAATAAGAAACAAAATAAAACTGGGGCAAACTAAACTAAGCGTAAACAATTCAGACAAACACAACTCAAAAATGGCTGAGTACCACGCCGGTTCCGGAAATTGGCCGCTAGATAGCGAAGGGAAAAAAGTGCAAGGTCCCTATGTAGCAAAAAATTTAACATTATTTAAAATACTTATAATATAAGAAATTTTTTTTTTATTATTTAAATATTATAACTTCAGACTACTTCAACATTTACTAGACAAACGTTCAAAGCTCCCAATTAATTACAAAAGACTCATATACATGACTGTGATTAGACCTATTTGGACGTACGGAGTTGAGCTTTGGGGCTCCACTAAACCATCTAATTCATCTTGTATTCAATCCTTACAATCCAAAATCCTTCGTAAAATCCTCAATGCTCCCTACTTTGTCACCAATAAACTTATCCATAAAGATCTAAATGTTGCATATGTTGCTGATTTAGCCCACACCAGATACCTATCATTTCATAGTAAGCTCCATAATCACTCAAATCCGTTAGTTTCTCAACTTATTATTTTTAAAAAAAAAGGTTCATATTCCTTGAATAAAAAACAAACTGTAAAGATGAATCTAAAATAAAAATTATGATCAATAAAGTCATCTTTTAATTTTAATCAACCTATTTTTAAGTGTCGAAAATATAAAGCTTCATAGTTAGATCCTTAACCACTATTTTCTCAACTTGCTTCCCACTCCATTCCTGATAATCCTCCGAGGCGTCTGAAACGAAGATGGCCTAGAGATCTTTTAGTGTAAAATTTTATTGAAGTGCTACTGATGAGTAGTTCTTTTCAAGTTGTTACATGTTATTATAACCGTTGTCAATACATTTACTTGATGTGTATATTCTATACAGTTGTAAATTTCAATAAATGTATATATAAAAAAATATAAATAACCATTTATAACTATTTCTTTTCTGATAACTATACAGCATATTTTTCTTAACAATTATGAATAAAATTGAAAATAGAATATTCAACACATCACAAAGCTGACAATAGAATAGCGACTATTGTTTTCCGCATTCGATAGTTTTTAGGAGCCATATTAATCATAATTAATCTCTGTGGTGAGGTGACAATCGGAAACAATCGGCTATCACTTAACACCTGTAATTAGCATAATTAATTCCTATAGTTCTCAAATGATCGCCACCTCTTCCGATAAGAAACATCCTTTTATTGTTAATATGATTTGATCATGCAAGAGGAGTTTTTCGATTCCCATTGTCATTGACTCCCTTTGTCGGCACGTCATCCAAGACAATAGAGCTTGTAAAAAAGTTATAACCTCATTTTTAATCATGCATCACAAAACACCGCATGTACTTATTATATTAAATAAGCTCGCAAGGTTGTATCACAATAATAATACAATATAATATACAAATAATATAAGAAGGCGCGATTGCTCAGTGGGTAACTTGACTACCAAGCTCCCGGGCACGAGGTCAAGTCCGACTGTAGGCAGAAAATTTATATTCTTTTATTTCAGCCGTGGATCGAATTCGCGGTCGGGAGGCCCTCCTAGTGTACACCCAGCTTCAAAAAAGAGGGTACCCTTAGTTGTGGAAAAAACCTGGCGCATGAATTCTGGAAAAATCACCTCCCTTCACAACCGCTGGCTTAGTAACAGTACTTCCTTGCCTATTTGTTTTTCATAGCCCAATATATGTGTCTTATGTGTGATATATTTTAAAATTAGTGAATGAATGAACTCGTATAGTAGCAACACATATTTTTATATAACACGTTTTCTGGCAAAAGGAGGAATTACGGAACTTTGTATTCTGCGAACAATATACTTAAAGAAACCGAAATTTAAGACTAACAAAAAACTTCCCTGTTTTTTATTAGACGTTTTAAGCGCCCAAATATATGATTCAACTTATTTCGGAGCACAATTGAAGAATATAGTGAATGAAATGATTATGTAACAAAACAAAATTTTGAGTAATTTTTTTACATTTTTCATTCATGTTCTATAACTCTTTCATCTTCTTCATTTATCTTTTCTAGTTGTTTTTAAATATTCAGATTTTGCCACCTAACACTTCTGCACATAAATTCTTCATTCCATGAACTAGATTGTATTTTTTAAAATGTAACATAACCCCTTCATCCACCCAACCCTTCAATTATTGTATATGTTACATACTTTTTGACAATGTTCATATTTTAACGTCTTATTCAATAATTATTTAAAACGTAATTTGAAGCTATATCGTTCAACTAATCGCAACATAATAGATAATAAAATATCTATTGGTAACTATTATTATATCGTAATGTGCTTTTTAACTATTTTGTTGAATATATTCCGTAAAATGGGGTCACATTAGTACGGTGGGGTGAAATAGATACACAATTGTTTCTGTGGTGATTTCCTTCTGGCAGGTTGTTGTGTTGACTTTTACCAAATGAGAGCGTAGAATGAGTCGTTTCGTGGGTTCTCATTTGGTAAAAGACACAACAACCTGCCAGAAGGAAATCACCACAGAAACAATTGTGTACCAATTTCACTCCACCGTACTAAAGTGACCCCATTTTACGGTTATTTTAAGAATTGAAATATGTTTTTTCTAGTCAGGAAATTATGTCTTATTTTAGAAACTACTTCCTTATAAATTTTCTTGCCTTTTCATTTTTTTTTTTTTTTCACAAATTTCCAACTTTAAATTTCTATTTATTTTCCAAGCAATTTCGCTTATGAGGACATAAAGCCAATTTCAGGGAACTGCGATAAATATTCTACACAATGACAGGAGCAATTAACATAAACACTACTGAGCTCGCTATCATAAGCGTTTCTTGAATTTGTTGAGTCAGGAATTTATTTTTACGACTGATATTTCCATTTCATCAAGATATGATGTAGCTGCTTCCCGGTACGAAGGTGTGATGAAATCACTCATTCCCATATCGGCGTTAATATTTGCATAGAAAGTATGCAATGAATACAAAGTAGAAAACTAGTTGTGGGGCCTAGGGGATAATTATTGAGTCGTTTCTTGGAAATCACTTCTACTGATAAGTGACAATAAATAGCATTTAATGAAACTATTATAGTTATGAATGTTAAGCGTATATTACGTACTTAGTTAAGTTTATTAAATAATTATCATATTCGTTATTTTTAATGATTTTCCTTTGTTTTCTTTGAAAATGTAGAAAAAGTATAAACAGTATACTACAAATAGTATATAACATATAGTATACAAATATCGTGTATATTCCACCAGGAAATATATTTTAACCCACCCTGGTGGAATTCGAACCCAGGACCTCCTGTACCGAGCTGATACCCTTATTTTTTTATTTAAAAAATAATTACAGAACACAGCTGTGTAATAAGCATTTTTGTTTTTAACTAGAGACTACAAATTTTACGTTACTGAATATATTCTAAAAGATATTTTGATGGATTTATTAAGATTGCTAACTTCTTATGCCAAATATATAAGCTAAATTTGTTAAATTACATTTGAATTAAATCACATTAGGCCAAAATCATGAAGAAAACAAAAGGCAACACTGCAACAGTCATGTTTGTTCATAAGCCACAAAGGAGATATTTTGTACACATACAACTAACAAGGGCACGTTTTGACTTGTAACTCACAGATTTTAATGCCGATTTTTGTGTTGGTAGTAGGAACCTATAATAGTGCAAAACCAGAGTTATAGCCTCCAATAAGCAATGGAAGCCAATAAATAAAATAAAATATGAAAATCACGTTTTATTAGCTCTCTGTCAAGATAGAGAAATAATTCATTCATGTTAAATTGTAATTTTGTATGCAATTTGAAATAAATATACTTTCGTTATGCTCAAGACTTAACCCGGCTTCAGGGTGGTCAAAAACAAAAAAAAAAAAAATTAATGACAGAATTCCAATGAAATCCGCAGTAAATCAGTGGAAAATATTTTTTCAAGAAAAACTGACCTTAATTCTCGATTTAACGCACCAAAAAACCCTTAAATGTGAAATTTTATCAAATCAAAAAATATTGATTTTTTTACCGCTTTCGAGGACCTTAAAATAACTGCTGTATTCAATCGATACAATAGTAATAACATCATAAGAATCAGCATACATTGTGCATTTTATTTATGCATATAACAGTTTACTCCAGATTTTAGTGAAAAAAAAACTGACGTGAATAAAACATTCTGTTGAGGTACGCATGATGATATAGAAGGATCAATACAATTAGGATTGATGAATTAAATGCCACTTCTATTGAGATTATTTTATTTGAAAACTAGTTTCGAATGCTAAACATTCATCTTCAGTTCTTCGAGGTAACTAAAACACTGATATTTTAGTAACTAAAACAGTGTTTTAGTTACCTCGAAGAACTGAAGATGAATGTTTAGCATTCGAAACTAGTTTTCAAATAAAATAATCTCAATAGAAGTGGCATTTAATTCATCAATCCTAAAACATTCTGTGGTCAACTATAACTTGAGATATCTCATTGGTGGCTATAACTCTAGTTTTCACTATTATAGGTTCCTACTACCTACACAAAAACCGGCATTGAAATCTGTGAGTTACTTAGTCAATACGTCCCCTTGTAAGATGATTTCCATGTGATATATTCTACGTTCCTCAATTTGTTTTTATTAAATTGTAGCAATAAACCGGCTTTTCAGCTTATTTGGATAATAATAGTGATATGAATAAATCAGTTTTATCTGTCTCCATTAAAGTTGGGAACAATGACTTATGGCCTGCGGCTGCTTAAGTGGCGATATATTCTTCAGGTTTCTTTAAACAAACTGCTTTATAATAAAGGTTTCGATACTCCTAAAGCAAGATAAGCATACAGTTTTAATTTATTACCAGGAAAAAAGTGTTTATTACTTATTATCTATTTTTACATTTTTTGTTGTTTTATTTATTTTTTTCATTTAATACATATTTGTTTTTTCCAATATTTATAAATATTCGTTAAAGCTCCAAAGCAAATGATTTTTTACTACAAGAAATTAATGACTTACAGGTATTATACCTATTAATAATAAAAAGCATCCAACCGAAAAAGATTCTTTTCCATGAAAACCAATAAGCGAAAAAATACTAAACAAGTGAGTTAATTTTCAGTTGTATGTAGTTTTTAATATCAACCGAGAAATCGCAATAAATCATTATTCCTAAAGACTTTCTTAAGGATTCATGTTTCAGTACAGATTACATCCTAAATATTTTTAACTCAAGCAAACCGAAAACTTCAAAGGGACAGCTGAAGAAAACTCGACAGTGCTCAGATTTCGTCAACTCAGATAAGAACAGCAGATTTAGAGTTTGTAAAAAGAGAGCTAACTGAGATATGGAACACAAACAGAGGAACATGAGAGGCGTCGAGTTGCTACCGGGTACAAATAGGCTACTATTTCAGGAGGCGACCTACCGGCATCTTATCTTGATCGAACGCTCCTAGCTCCTTTTACAAATGAAGCATAACAGTCGGATCTACACAAAAAACTTCAAAAGATTTTGAATTAATATTTCCTTCGATAACAAGAGACTAACTTGAGCTCAGCAAGGTAAGTAAAGTTTTATAAAAAATTGAAAAAATAAGCATAAATCAGAGGTTTATTAGAAGAAAATGTGAGAATATTAACCAAAAATGAGGCAAATTATATTGAGTTTGTGATAATTTTTTATTCTCTGATAGTCATGGATAAATATTCTAATGGTCTATAAGTCATATATGTACATAGGGTAAATCACTAGTTATGGTCACCTAACCAGTTATGGGAAGGCTAATACAATGTTCGTAATAATAAGGGTCAAAGGGTACGTTTCAATTTTCTTTGGCGTTATAAACGTTCTTTCTGCTAAAAAAGATAAGCATAGACTTTTCTTCATTCAATTTCCTAATAAACTTACGTCTATGAAGTAACCATTACTAGTTAATATAGTTACATTCTGTACTTCGCGGATGTCTACTGCTGTTGTGAAATATTGAAAGAAGATAATCTACAAAAAAAAATTTCGATTTCTTTTAATTCATTATTTTTTTTAGTGGGGATAATTGCCATATATGCAGTTACTGCTTATTTAGAAAAATCAATGAAAAGTCAAATAGTTGTTTTGATTCCTATTCAAGTATCATTTCATGACATGATACCTATCGTTTCATAGGAACTTCCATAACCATTCAAATCCAAGTATCTTTCAACCTCCTCCCCATTCTGTACCCAACAATCGTCCAAGGCGTCTGAAAACATAATGGCCTCGGGTCTTTCTTTTTTTGCAGTAACTATTGTTTTATTAAATAAATATTGCAAGCTGCCTCTCTAAAGGTCAATGAATATATGAAAGACATCGAATCCTCTCATACAATATGTACAATTAAATATATTTAAAAAAATCTAACTAAACAACATACAAAATATAGTAATTATTTTTAATTTAATTTAAAGTACATCAGAAAATAATGCAACAGTAAATAGACAAAAAAAATCAACATAAAAAAAATAAAATGATTGAAAAAGCACTTACACACTACTTTTACAATGTAAACCAACATTTCAGGGAACCCCTGGACCATGCTTGTCCACCAACTTATGGGAAGGAAAACCAGGCCCACAGTAATCCCAACGCTGTTTTCTCAGCCACTTCACTAGTGTCAAAATCCAGTGGAGGCTGAGAGGTAGCCCCACATCCATTCATGACTTGAGTGAGAATCTGTCCATTGCCAGAACTCCAGTAATATATATTGATTACAATAGGTCTCGGGGCCATTGCAGTTTTAATTTGCGAATAGGTTATAGCGATGTGCGGGACTGGATAATGAATGAGCCGGAGGGTTAGGGTGGTTGGAAAGGTTTTGACGAAATTTTGAAAATTTAAGGATTACGAGGTCAAGGACAAAAGGTTCATTGAGGTCATTTTATAGGGTTTTAAAGAAGACATAATATAGAGCATCTACAATAGTAGGAGGTCTTTAGATTGCAAGGATTGAACGCGTTTGATATTCGATTGCTTTGCTGTTTGGGACCTTTTAATATGAAACTTTTATTGAACTCCTACCAGTGTGTAGTTGCCTCATGTTGTTATGAACATTGTAATGCCATTTACTAAATATATTTTTTTTCCAATAGGAGCTGTCTCCCTCAGAGTGACCCATGTCATTTTTACTGCTTTCATTTTATTACTTGTATTACAGATAAAAATAAAACTAAAAAAACAAAACAAATATTAATAATAAATACTTCAGAGTAAAGCAATTTTATTTAATTTTGCATTATTATCATAACAAAATTGCAGAATTATTCTTCTGTGGAATGCCATAGGTCTTGCAGATTTGCTTCAAATCCTTCACAGCTTACTTGTTTGAAGCTGATATGGTAAACTTTTGACTTATGGGCCATTTTCAAATAAAATGGCAATTTAGCTTTCTAAAAACCCAAAAATCCTCAAAAAAAAAAGTTACTTATTCATATTCTGTGGCATACTATGATGTTGCCAAACTACTTGAGAATATATACCTGAGTTGGTTCGTCAAATTTTAGCTTCCTTGATTTTTAATGAATTTTAAAATAAATAAAACCTTTAATAATTTGACTTACGTAACCGGGTTTGTAACTTGTCAGCATTATGATTTTTATTCAGCTTTTGGTAAAGGATTCTAAAGGTTGCTAATTTAAAGTGATTTCCTAGGAAGAGCATAGTAATACATTTTGTGTGAAAAAAAAAATTCCAAAAAATTATAACGTACCTTACCAATTTTTTTTTTTTCACTTTGTTAAAACGTTAATGGATTTTATTATTTCCCTCCCCCCCCCCCCCCCCCCCAAAGTTATTAAAATCTGTTAAGAATGTCTAGACCCTTTCAATAATCCTTCATTACCAAAAAATTATTATTAACTGATTAATTTATTTATTTTTAATTGTTGGTAACATACGTCAAAAATATATTCACACTTAATGGTGACTTATAGAAACATGTAGAAAAATTGTATTATAAGAAAAAGTCTTAAAAAAACACTATTAAAAGTATTTTTATATATGTTTTATCATCAACATTACAAAATGCTAGGACCTAATTTTCATTTCTAGCTATCACAGTCTTTTCCATTGTATATGTATATATTAAGAGAAAAAAAAACAAAAAAAAAGCATTATTTCATAATTTTTTTTTTTTTACCGAAAATTTAACAAATGGAACCATAAATTAACGTAAGTTACAAAAACTTTAACACACATTACCATAACGGTAACATATGTCAACGGTAACGTATGTCAAAAATTAGGAATTTTGATTAGAAAAAAATTATTTAACTACAATTTTTTTCAAATATAATGGGATTGAAACATTTGTAATGTAGAAAACTACGAACTGTAAAAAGTTAGATTGGAAGTGGTGAATTCAATGTGAGAAAACAATGGTAACGTATGTCAAAATTAATTAAGGCACTCACTATGTTTTGAGAATCAATGTCGTCTTACTTTGGTTAATACAGCGACCTGGGCCCTTGGTTGGGTATGGTTACAATACATAGTCTGGAGGGTGTTAGGACGTTATCCCGACTCCCCTAGCTCCAGAACCCACTCTTCTACACCCGGTCACATACATCAAATGAATAAATTCGGAAATTCTCGGACACAAAGAAAATATTTTGTCAAGCCCCCAAAATTCCATATTTTCAAAAGAAAGTTCTATATTCAATTAATATACACATAATTTAACAAGAAATAACAAAGAGAATAAAATGAAAACAAATTCCTATACTCTTTGTGAAGGTTAGAAGTTGAAAACTTGAACTGTGGACAGTAACGTACGTCAAAATTTTTAATAATTTATTTTGTTTTTTTCTTTATCAAACTTTTGAAATTGAAGTTTTAAGGCCTACATTAATTTAAACAAATGAACTCGACAAGATAAAATTAACAATAGTGAAATATTGGTTGTATGTTTTTTTTTTTTTTTTTACAGCCATTCAAAGTGCTGGGACAGCAAATTGCCATTTTATTTGAAAACCACCCTTATACAGTTATTCGACTTATTTCTTTTTAGTTGAAAGACATAAGCGATATCAATATATACAATTATCTTAAACACTTAAATGTTGATTCAATATTAACCATACTATTCATTGCCTTGAATGTGAGAGATGCCAGAAATCCTAAATTTTACTTTAAAAAAAATGTATGTATATATTTATTAAAGGGGTTGGGTTAATATCTGATTTTAAATTTGCATTTCCTTTCTTAAAGTTATTAGTTAACTAAATAAAAGAAAATCGTCTTTTGTTTTAGTGATATGGCCTTAATTGTTTGTTTATTTTTATGAACCATGTTAAGATCCTTAACTATTGTTTTTTAACCAACGATAATTTCTGAAAACTATACAATTTTAGAAAGAAAGCTAAATTTTAAAAATATTAGCCATCATTCATGTGGATATGTTCTTTAAAAATTTCATGTGTCTTTTTCCTGCCAAATTAAAAGTTTTCTAATAACTAAATATTGCGTCACATCGCAGAGCTTACATCAAAGCCCTGTGCCCCATCATGAATATAAAGTTATGGTTGCCCTGGTATCAAGTTGTTGCTAACAGTTCTGCTCCTACTAATCACTAATGTAGGAAGGATATCATGTAGCTGACGTACAGGCGTTGACAGTTGTCAAACAACATAAGATATTTAGGCACCTTCCGTTGACTTGAATGAAGATCTGTCAAGATGAAAATTTGATATAGTACAAATGAATACTAAACTTTACTCATTTCATACCTGATTAACCTGTCACTAGCATTACAATAGCATATTAATCTGTCAATCCGAACGCTTCTATCTACTTACTTATGCATGTTTCTAGTTAATAGTTAACAAAATATAAACATAAATTTAGTTGCCTTTATCATTTGAATGTAAAGAACAAAAACAAAGAATAGTCCTTTAAACCTGATATAAGACTAAATCGACAAAAAACTGCTCGTCGTTACAGACTACTTCAACATTTACTAGACAAACAATCAAACCTCCCAATTCATTACAAAAGACTTATTTACATGACTGTTATTAGACCTATTTGGACGTACGGAGTTGAGCTTTGGGGCTCTACTAAACCATCCAATTCATCTCGTATCCAATCCTTACAATCCAAAATCCTTCCAAAAATCCTAAATGCCCCTTACTTTGTCACCAATAAGTTTATCCATAAAGACCTTAATGTTCCATATGTTGCTGAGTTAGCCCAAACCAGATACCTATCCTTTCATTGTAAGCTCCATAACCACTCAAATCCATTAGTTTCTCAACTTGCTTTCCACTCTATTCCCGATAATCCTCCGAGGCGTCTGAAAAGAAGATGGCCTAGAGATCTTCTAGTGTAAAATTTTATTGAAGTGCTACTGATGAGTAGTTCTTTTCAAGTTGTTACATATTGTAATGGTTATCAGCTCATTTACTTGATGTACATATTTGTATAGTTGTAAATTTCAATAAACTGTATAATATATTATATAAATTATATATATATATATATATATATAAAATCGTGAAATATAAGCTAAACACATATATTTTAAAATAATCTAAATATTTTTAGAATGCTATAAAAAAAAAAAAAAAAAAAATTTCCCCTATTACCTATGAGATAGTCCAATAATTTCGTGAGAATGTACTGTTACTAGGTCAACGGTTGTGAAAGAAGGAGATTTGACCAAAAAAAACGTTCAACCACCAAGGTTTTTTTCCAATTAAACGTACTCACTTTTATTATCAGTGTGTGGATGTTTTATGGAATATTCAATAAAAATTTAATTGTTTAAAATAATTGTATGTATTGATATCGCTCATGTCTTTCAACAAAAGTCAAAAAAGTCGAATACCTGCATAATTTAAAAGTTTACCAAATCAGGTTTATACAAGGAAGCTGTAATGAGTGGGGTGCAAGACCTTTGACATTCGATGGAAGAATTTTTCTGCAATGTTGGTATTATAATAACTCAAAATTATAAATTATTTTTCTTGTTTCACTGTGGAATATTTAAAATTAATATTTTATTTTTTTTTAACTTTACAAGTTTATTTTTATCTGTAATATATATAATATAATGAAAGCAGTAATAATGACATGGGTCGCTATGAGGGAGACAGCACCGATTAAAAAAAAAGAAAATCTAGTAAATGTGATCACAACTTTCATAATAACATGTCAATGCCCGTGAGGCAACTATCCACTGGTAGTACTTCAAAAAAAGTTTCATATTAAAAGGTCCCGAACAGCAAATCAATCGAATATCAAACGCGGTCAATCCTTTTAATCGAAGTCCATCGTGCTATTGTAAATTCTCCATATAATGTCTCCAATAAAACTTTACATAACGAACTCAATACACCTTTGTGCTTGACCTCGTAATTCTTAAATTTTTCAAATTCTTTCATAACATTTCCAACCACCCTAACCCTCTGGTTCTTTATACAGCTCTACACAATTCTATAAACCACATAGCAATGGCTGACCTGAGACCTACTGTAATCAATATATATTACTGGCGGTGTGACAATGGCCAGATTCTCACTCATGTCCTGAAGGGGTGTGACGCTCTCCCTCAGCCTCCACTGGATTTTGACACTAGTGAACTGGTTGAGAAAACAGCGTTAGGACTACTGTGGGCCTGGCCTGCACTCCCATAAGTTGGTGGACAAGCTTGGTACGAGGTTTTCCTGAGATGTTTGTTTACATTGAATAAGTAGTGTGTATGTGCTTTTTTAATTATATCATTTATTTTTAATTACATAAAGCTAAAAATACCAGTTATGGGCATGTTGTATCGGTTATGGTCATAGCCAAGACTAGTTATTTAAAAATGACTATTGATTAATTAGCAACTAGAGCTGTAGACATAATCTAAATAATATTACAAACCGGTCAAACAAAAAGTAAAATATAATATTTAAAAACATTGCGGGTTTTTTATTTTATTTTTTTTTCAGTACTAATTACCTTCATCCACAAATTTTTAGTTGCTTATTAGTTTAGAAAACCGTCATGAAATGATACTTGAATATGAATCAAACCAACTTTTTATCGGAGTATAATTTATAGCCGCACTTCTTGTTGATTTTTCTACATAAGCAGTAACGGCATAAGATATGGTATAAGATCCCCTCTAAAAACTTACTTTATTTAAATTATTCAATATGGAACTTTTTTTTTAAACAGACACGCATTTAGGATTATAAAAATATAATCTGAGAACCATTACCACGACAACATCCACGATATAAAAGAAATATCCTGAATGAAACCTTAATAACCAAAAGATACCATAAACCATTTCGGCTCCCTTCCGGAGCTCACTAGCCCCTGACGGCGGGCGGACTTCAGAGGAGGCCCATCATTTCAGAAAGTCCAGCGCCGCTTCTTCAAGCGTTCTTCGGTTCGTCACGTATTTAACGGTCCCCGGAAGCCCGTCTTCTTTCGCCGTGCACCTGCCGCGACAGTAGAAATTGATTATCAAGACTCTCTAACTCCCAGACCCTGGCCGCTTATAAGGAAAAATAAACGGAACCAAAGAATCCCTTTACGTCCTCTTTTTCTCCTTACACACACCGCCGTATATTTGCTTTAACTATATAACTCTCTTTTAATAGTGTCTAATGGTACAGTCGGCAAGATAGACTTTGGGACTCGATTGGATTTAACCCCTTGGTCCTGAATGGATTTTATAAGCGAATTGAAGTACTTGATTACGTATAACTAGCCGTATAGGTTTGCAATATATGGTCTACGATGAACGCATATTTACCTTCAAGCAACATTTCCATTCCTCACTTCTACCTTTTTCAAAGCCACCTTAGCTATTAAAAAAATATATTCATCAGTGCTTGATGCATTTTTAAACATTTCTTTATAATGGTTATGACCGAAACTGTTGTCAAATCCCAATTTAAATTTAGGTTTGAACTCATTACCCTTCTCCAAACTTGCAATTTTTAATATGCTCTTTACTGTTAGTTGCAGAAGTTCTTGTAAATTTATCCAAGTGCTAACTTCGCCAGCGATAATATTATTAGAATGTAGGGAATTTTTCGTAAAAGTTAATGAATGGAAGCTAGGAAAGCAGTCTTATGCAAACCGTACCGTATTATCTATCGGAAATACATAAATCCATGGATAAAGCTAGATCTTGAAAAGGACTTATCGATTTCGTTCTTTAACCAAAGATTGTCCAGACATCTCTGCAGCAAAACGTAATTCAACAGATGAAGTGTTCAGAACAAGATCCTTTACTCGCTTTTTGTTTCTGGTTTTATTGGAATATTCTTCGAAAAGGGTTTCCGTTCTTCTGCGTGTTCGGCTTGGTCCTGGTTTGACGGCACTGATTTGGGGAGTAGTTGGCATTTGAAGTTCCTGCTAAATTCAAGAGGCGTATCCCTGACGAAATATATTACGACTCCTTTCGACCTCATTCAATTCTTAATCGAATTTGAAGCAAATTAACCGTCCGAAATTGTCGGTTGTAATTTTGATGTTTCTATTTCCAATTGGTGGTTAGACTCTTCCACATCCTTAAACGAATGTAGTTTAAAAATGACTATAGCTATTTGATCTGTTTTTTTGCGGGAAAAACATATTTCAGCAAACTGGCCATTGGCCTAATTTTTGCTTTCTCAAAATTCATGGCAAATGAAAGCCTATATACCAAGCAACAAGAATATGCAAAAACTACAAAAGGATATTTGAGGAGTTTTTTAAAAGCCTCTTCAAAGTTTGAATAATTTTTAAACTGGCCAACGAAACTTTGCACGAATGCAATGAATATAATAAGTGCTCAGCTTACCAAATACAATAGTATATTTTGAAATAGATTGCATCGTTAACAATAGTTATTTTTTATCCAATGAGATGTGAATGGAACAAAATATAATTTGCGGCTGACAAGATATAAATCGCAAAACAAAAATACCCCTGACGTTTTTCGATTGTGGTGACTTAAACGAATATGTAAACAATGAAATAAACATACTAAACCGTTGTCTAAGGTATATTTAATAATATCCAAAGGTAAACAGTTCGATAAAAAATAATTCGATTTTTGATTTTTGTCCGTTGACGAAGCACTGTGAGTCGCAAGCGATTTCATTTTTTTACCTAATGCTATATCTGAGAATCCAAAAACCCAAGAAATTGGAAATTAGAACAAGCAAACTCTAAAAAGATTCAAACACAAACGGACAAAACACATATTACTCGAACATTGAAAAACTAATTTCTTTAAAATTCACAAAAGTACACATATTAGAATAGTGTAAATATCTTATTTACAATGTAAAGTTAATTAATAAAAGTTTATTTTGTATCACACCACAAAAGAGTTTATTTTCATGTTGTTTGTTTTATTATATAAATTGTATATTACTATTTGTATTACCTTGGCTTGGTCAAATAACTAACAATTATTTATTACTATTCGCACTAGTATTCTCCATTTTGTTTTTTCCCCTACTGTTTTATCTCTTTGTTTAAGCTTTTTGCGTTCTTACTTTTGTTTATAAATTCTTTCTTATTACTTATTTTGCCATGTAAAATGGATGTGTATCCAGACATGTACCTATGTTATTATTAGCCTAGTTCGGCTTTATGTAATTTATTTTCAATAAAAATACAAAATAAAATATAGAAGTCTAAATAAAATGAAAATGTTGTCCCAGTTATAATTAGTTTTATTTTTATTATCTCAGTTTGAATTAATAGATTTGTAGATAGAGAATACCAATTAATTAATATTTAACCATACCAAAAGTAACATTGAAACACTTTATGAAACTTCTTTATTCCACTATATAATTATATATTTTATAATTTGATCATAGTTTATAATATGATTTTGATCAATGTAATATGCTATAGGACGACTAAAATCGTGTTACATTTCCGTTTTAAAATAAGCTATGAATGTTTGGTGAATAAAACCAAAAGGAATACATTATTTGACTTGCGTAAGCAACTTTAACTTCAACATTTTCGTTAACGTTGAAAACGAAAATGACAAGTGATTTCTTGTCGTTTTAGTTTTGTATGTAGACTCGACACTAAACATTCGTCCAGATGGAGTCCTAGGTGAGCAGATCTGTTCAACAGGAATTAATGGAATATTAAATGGAAGTCAACATTGAATTTTCTTTTTAATATTTTTCCATTTTATTTTTTATTAGAGGGAGATTGGGGTTGGTTTCCTAGCATGCATTTTTCAATATTCTAAAACATCAACCTATATCTTTAGAGATCATTAAAGTGAAAAATATTTCATTAATTTCTTTTTTAACTTCAACTGAATTTATAGTCCTCCTTTAATAATATAAAAAAAGCTCTTGACAATAATAGAGCTTATATATACACAGATATATAGAATGAGTATCTCTTCGTGTATAAAAAAAAAAAAAAAAAAAAAATGGGTGAAACTAGATCAAAAATGTAGCAAAATGTCGAAAATCTCACCTTTCTATTCCAATCCGTTGCAGACATACGATAGATAAATCAAAGACTTTTTTAAGGAAATCACGTTTTTTCCCCATAAAACTGTAATATCTCCATTTTGTCTAAATATTTTTCAAATTTTGACCACATTTTCGGATTTAGCATTAAATTTCCTAGAGAATAGCTTCACCTTATTCACCTTATTTGGGGAAGTCACAATGTCTTATTTGCTTCAACGCTCACCGTTTTTCGAAAAAAAACTATCTACAAAACGTCAAATCTCACATAAACTTGCAAATTTAATCAGCTTTCGAATGATATGTTAAACGTAATGATTTTGTTTCGATTTCATGGAGATATTTACATTTGAAACCGAAAAAACATGGTGTTCTCATTTGGCACACAAATCAGTTACTTGTGTAAATAAAACATTATGACAATCCCTTAATAGAAATGTGCATTTTAAACATAATAAACTCTTCATTGGAATAAAAAGCAAAGAAAAAAATGATTGTTTAATAGAAAATAAAGGAAAACTGTCAATAAAGCTTCACCAGATCAGAGGATATTATGTTATTACATTTATTTATTTATTATTTATTTTATTAGATTTTCAATGTAATGTTAAAAATCCAGTGATAATGAACATAGACCTCAAATTTGCTATAAGCTTCTGAATGCAGATGATATTAAAGAATACCACTTTTTGAAGTGAATTTTATGGGCAGATGAGTCTGTTTTACATGGGATGGCATTTATATCCATCCATATATATCGTTGGTTTATATTTGTATTGCTTTCGAATACTGTGGAGGAGCTCCATGGTGTTGGAAAATCATGTTTGGCCGAACTTCAGGTGTAATATGGTGATGAAGTTGTGGTAGGATATTTTGTAACAAATCTTAGTAATTTCATCATTCAATCTGTTAGGCAAACTTTTCAATACTATTCGACAGCAATACAAATAGGAATAAACCAACGATACTCCACATTGAATGGTAGAAATGCCTTCTCCTGTAAAAATAGACTCATCTAGCCATAAATTGAACGCAAAAAGTGGTATTCTTTAATATCATCTGCATTCAGAAGCTTATAGAAAATTTGTTCATTAACACTGGATTTTAAACATTACATTGAAAATCTAATAAAATAAATAATAAATAAATAAATGTAATAACATAATATCCTCTGATCTGGTGAAGCTTTATTGACAGTTTTCCTTTATTTTCTATTAAACAATCATTTTTTTTCTTTGCTTTTTATTCCAATGAAGAGTTTATTATGTTTAAAATGCACATTTCTATTAAGGGATTGTCATAATGTTTTATTTACACAAGTAACTGATTTGTGTGCCAAATGAGAACACCATGTTTTTTCGGTTTCAAAATTAAATATCTCCATGAAATCGAAACAAAATCATAACGTTTAACATATCATTCGAAAGCTGATTAAATTTGCAAGTTTTTGTAAGATTTGACGTTTTGTTGATAGTTTTTCGAAAAACGTTGAGCATTGAAGTAAATAAGACATTGTGACTTCCCCAAATAAGGTGAAGATCAAGCTGTTCTTTAGATACCAAGTTTGTAAAGTTCAAGGTTACGTGTACTCTGTTATTATAAGAAATTTAATGCTAAATCCGAAAATGTGGAAAAAATTTGAAAAATATTTTAACAAAATGGAGATATTACAGTTTTTATGGGAAAAAAACGTGATTTCCTCAAAAAAGTCTTTGATTTATCGTATATCTGAAACGAATTGGAATAGAAAGATGAGATCTAAGGCATTTTGCTATATTCTTGATCTAGTTTCACCCAATTTTATTTTCATACACTAAGAGATACTCACCCTGTGTATATATATATATATATATATATATATATATATATATATATATATATATATATATATATATATATATATATATATATACAGGGTGTTCGGAAGATCGTTGGCCAAAAAATTATCTCGGGTACGAAGGTTCATTTTGAACCTATTTAAGGTCACTTACCTATATACAAAGTCTTACGGGTTTTTTTTTTTTTATGATTTTTTTTTTGTAAAAATGGCCAAATCCAAACATTTATGCCTTATAACTCCGTTGTTTACTGATATATCAACGCCATTTTTTTTCCTGTAATTACTAATACATTGTCCATGTAAAATAAAAAAGATATGGTGCAAAAAACAAATAGCAAAAAAACGGGAGATCGTTAAATCTTGTCAAACGCAAAAATAAAAATTATGAACTTCAAGTTTAGGTTCAATAAAAGAAAAAGTAAGCGCAACAGCTAAATCCAAATTGTTTTAAAAACTTCTCTATTTAATACTCTTTAAAAATATACTATTTGCAGGCACGCAGCACATCTAGGTTTTTTTTATTTTTTATAAAGTAACAAAAGGGTGCCACCAGTGCACACTGACAATAATAATGAATCGAATCATATTTTTTATGCAAAACGTAACAAATAGTTGTGTTTCTTTATAGCATAGGTTAAACTGCATATTTTTCTTTCTTTCTCAGAATTTCGATTTTATCAGAGTAAACTTGATCTACATTTTTGTAAACAAAAATCAGGGAACAAAATTAAACTAATTTTAAATTATTTATTTATTCAAAATGAACCTGCCTACCCGAGATAATTTTTTGGCCAACGATCTTCCGAACACCCTGTATATATATATGTATATATATATATATATATATATATATATATATATATATATATATATATATATATATATATATATATATATATATATCCAAGGTGAGTATCTCTTAGTGTATGAAAATAAAATTGGGTGAAACTAGATCAAGAATATAGCAAAATGCCTTAGATCTCATCTTTCTATTCCTATCAGTTGCAGATATACGATAAATCAAAGACTTTTTTGAGGAAATCACGTTTTTTTTCCCATAAAGAGAGAGAGAGAGAGAGAGAGAGAGAGAGAGAGAGAGAGAGAGAGAGAGAGAGAGAGAGAGAGAGAGAGAGAGAGAGAGAGAGAGAGAGAGAGAGAGAGAGAGAGAGAGAGAGAGAGAGAGAGAGAGAGAGAGAGAGAGAGAGAGAGAGAGAGAGAGAGAGAGAGAGAGAGAGAGAGAGAGAGAGAGAGAGAGAGAGAGAGAGAGAGAGAGAGAGAGAGAGAGAGAGAGAGAGAGAGAGAGAGAGAGAGAGAGAGAGAGAGAGAGAGAGAGAGAGAGAGAGAGAGAGAGAAGAGAGAGAGAGAGAGAGAGAGAGAGAGAGAGAGAGAGAGAGAGAGAGAGAGAGAGAGAGAGAGAGAGAGAGAGAGAGAGAGAGAGAGAGAGAGAGAGAGAGAGAGAGAGAGAGAGAGAGAGAGAGAGAGAGAGAGAGAGAGAGAGAGAGAGAGAGAGAGAGAGAGAGAGAGAGAGAGAGAGAGAGAGAGAGAGAGAGAGAGAGAGAGAGAGAGAGAGAGAGAGAGAGAGAGAGAGAGAGAGAGGAGAGAGAGAGAGAGAGAGAGGAGAGAGAGAGAGAGAGAGAGAGAGAGAGAGAGAGAGAGAGAGAGAGAGAGAGAGAGAGAGAGAGAGAGAGAGAGAGAGAGAGAGAGAGAGAGAGAGAGAGAGAGAGAGAGAGAGAGAGAGAGAGAGAGAGAGAGAATTGTTATTTAAAAGTATTCAAAACTGGTACATGTGGCAAACATAAGATTAGAAGAATAATCCCTCATATGCTAAAATTAATGTGAGACTTAATAAAATTTTAGTCGAACAATAACACGGCAGCATCATACTTAATAGCTCGAAAAATCATTAAATTGCGTCATCGATAAAAGAAAAAAAATCATAGTTATGAAACCCATTTTCATTCTGTTGAAAGCCATGCGTCAGAGAGCAATGTACTCCCGCTATAGAGGTTTCGACCAATTACACTTCTGTCAATTTTTGACCCCTGCAAGCTAATGTGTGTTCACGCCTGGGATCACACCCCACTTCGGGTGGGGCACTTTTCCGCCTGCCCATGACAACTACATCTCATGCTCGATATGAACCTCAAGGCGTTTCTTATTATCGGCACCGAACTGTTCATTAAAAAAAATAATAATTATCGACAGAAATATAGTAAACAATTACAAATCCATCACAAAAATAAAATGATAATTTAAATTTCTTCCTTTAAAATTAAATAAGGAAAAAGAAATTATCTTCATAATTCATAAAAAAGGTTTGTAAAGAATTATGTTTCAACATACTAACTCATTCTTAGTACCTTAGAAAGTGGTTTGTTTTTTTGTTCCTGCTTAGAGGTGCTAAGCCCTAAAAGTCATCAACGCCTGTGGTTAATTTCCTATATTTTTTAATATTTAAATTATTGTACTATTTCTGAAGTAAATCTGTAGCGTAGTGCCTAAGAAAAATGAATAATGTTTTTAAAATATTCCCTATAACGATAACATGTAAAGAACTACTCACTAGTAACACTTCAGTTTTTCATTACAATGTCTCTTGGCCATCTTCTTTCAAAAGCCTTCGAGGTTTGATAGAACTTCTTAAGGTTGCCATCAAATAATAAAAAAAGAATAAATTTATAGGTATTTAGATTATTTGTTTGTTTATTTGGGCTTAATGTTCTGAACTCCAACTAGGGAAGGAACGGCGGGTTATCCTACAGGTTACCACTCTATTCTAACCAGAATGGGAAGGGTCCTCCACGAAATGACATTTATTTTAATGACCTTTATTAACTATTTATATCTACATATTAGGTAACATAAAACTGCATTTTTTTAGGAAAATCAAAGAAGTGAGGGAAATGCTCACCTAGTGACTAACGGTGTGCCAGATCGGCTAGCGACCAACGCTGGGTTAAATTAAATTTTATTTTATTAAATATTGTAAGCCCATAGCAAGTAAACTATACCAATTAAACATATCTGCCTTTTTAAACATGTATATAATATAGATATTGTGATTAAAAAGGTAGATATGCTTATTACATACATCTGGTATCTGTGAGATACGCGCGCCAGTGCTTGTCGGTCTAGGAGGCGGAAGGTTAATTTTAAGATTTTTCATTAAAGTCGTATTATGACCGTAGAGATAATAATTTATTGGCTAATAGAATTATAAATTAGCCAAAATTAAAAATATAGGTAACGCTTAATTGCGGAGTACTAACATATCGGAATCCTATTAGTATGCCTTGTTGAATATCTTCAATGGGTTGTAGAATACTGAATATCAAAACGTCCAACCAATCGAAACACTACAATAAATTAATAGGACTTTATCTATCCGTCCATTAAATATTTCCTCCCCCTCCCCCAGAGCTGGCCGGAGAGAGGAGAAGATGGCTCCTCTTATAATTTCCCTGATTTATTAATTAGCCCCTTTGATTGTTTCTGTTTCCTCCGATATCTGGTTCCCGGATCCGGGCAATAAATAACTCGGAATTAATGCTCAAACCCACCTTTCGTTATGATTTATAGATCGATTCAGTTGGCTGTATCTCTATCAGTAAAGATAAAACAAAAAGAAAGAAGTGAAACATAAATCTCCCTCCCAATCTAAGCATCTTTACAGTTGTCTTTAACAAGCTTCCACTCTCATCACCATCTTCAGGTTAAATAAATTTTAGGGCCGTTCATATTTCCTCTGCTATCACATCGGTTATGCTATTAAATCCTTATGGGTTAGTCCGTTCGGAATCCCAATTATAAGCCGGCTGAGAAATATTTCGTTTTGAAGTACAACTAACAAAAGAGAAGCTATTTCTCCCTGACTGGGAAAACAATACATCATAGATGTGTCTATCTTTATAAATTTTCATTTTAGAATTAAAATGATCAAGTTGCTTAAAAATATTATTAAATAAAATTAACTATAAATGATCATTCGAAATAAACTGAGAATCCTAGATCTGTAATGATATAAACCTAAGATATTTTTTTTCAAATTCAATCAACAAGAGTAATGATACCCTCAATTCTAATCTGAACCAGAAGCGATTGTTAAATGATGTATGAGTTGGATAATTGCAGTAGACGCCTATTTTAGTCCACGGTCTAGTGCACTGATAGCTGCAGTTTTCTCCTAAACTTTCCTGCACTATGGAGTTTCTGGTGACTGCAACTTCCCTAAACATTCCTCTTACACAACATAACCAACTGCGTTCAATTATAACTTGTCTGATAGACGGTCAAACTTTATAGACATTTAAGTCTTCTTCGATTTTGCTCTATTTTTTCCTGGGAAATATCTTAGTTCGCGATTGCCTGCAATTCTAGCTAGCCTTCTGGAAATTATTTTACTATCTTCAGAAGATTTATCTGCATTTTTTTTTTCTTTCTTTTCTTTTTTTTTTTTTTTTTTTTTAGTGCATTAATCTACTGTCGGATCAATTTGCTAACAGTAAAATACAGAGTGAAAAGCAGTTTTGTTAAATTGTATAAAACCTTTGCGTTCAAACATTTAAGTTATTTGCATCACATAAGCATATAAAGTTTCTCTGATACGGTACATTTATAATTTAACACTATATTATAAGATAGCGTAGATTAAATTAACAATATAAATAAATAACACAGGACTGCAAAACAATTTTGTTTTTCAGCTGCATGAGATGTTTTAACTGAATTATATGTTTAAAAATGCGCTGATTTCAGAAGTGATGTCTATTTTATTCTATCACATAAGGGTTTTTTGATAATTCAAAGTCAAAAAATTGGTAAAAGCACTCGTTTATTCAAAATTATTATCATAGTATTTTTTTACAACCAATGAAACATTATTTTGAGACATGAAGTAACAATTTTGCACTTATTCATGTATTTTATGAAACCATTTCTTCTTTTCCTTGATACTTCGTCGAGTCCTTTTCTGATTTCCACCTTTAGTTTTCCGCTTAAGCATCCAGCAGTAGTCTGTAAGCATAGTGACATTCCATCTTCCTTGGTAGCGTCTCTCGATATCACGGACATCCTGGTAAAAGCGCTCACCCTGTTCTTCACTGTAAGCTCTACGGTTTTCAGGAAAATAGCCTATGTAGGAGTGTAAAAAAATGGTCCTTTAAGCTCATCTTCAGCCTTGAGCTTCGTATGCTGCTAGCATCCGTTGAACAATGGTTTTGTAGTCAGGATCCTTAGTATTTCCCAAAAACTTTCGCACTATATCCTTTTTGAACGATATCCAAGCTTCTCTTTCCTTCTCATTCATACTTTGCTGCTGATACCTTCGGGAATTTTGTTCATATATATTTAAAACAGTCCCCATCCTTTTCCAATGATTTTACTAATTGTTTCATCACCCCCAATTTGATATGGAAAGGGGGCAACAAAACCTTTTCTGGTGGTACCAAAGTAGTATTGATACCATTTTTCTCTCCAGGTTCTCTGGCTCTACTATCCCACAAGAAGCATGGGTATTTAGTATAGCCTGCCTGCTAAACTAAACATAACATGCTATAATAAATATAATATAACATAACATACATGTAATAATAAACATAATACTGCAAAAAACATAAAAACCTATGTGATAGAATTTTTCGAATATTTTTCGTGTTTTTGGGAGGTCAAAATCTATAAGAAAATGTTCAAAAATCCTATGCAGTTTTTAGTCGCAGACATGTGTAATGTTTGGAATACTATTAATAAAATAGAATTAAAAAATATATAATATTTTTATATAAAGGAAATATCTAGGGAAAATAAAATATGGCTCGCTGATATCAGAAGAACTTGTACTAAAAGTCTTCTTTAAGGTTATTGAATGTCCCCGACACGTTTAAAATAAACGTTCAGAGATGTCTGGAAAAGTGGTCATGAAGATAATGAAAAATGGACATCCAGATGAAAAATACACATCTATTTCAGAAAATATTTGCTGATGACCCATGTATTCATAGACCAGGATGAATTTGATATAGCATTAATGTTCAGAAAATTGACCGAACAGTAAGAGAGATGGGGCGTAAAGATTAACTACAAAATACATGGCCTCCAGAAAAATTGCATGGAAAAGGATTCCTGGCTGTGAAGATATATTTTGGAGGTCGGCTAGAATCTCAAGAATTTAGCAAATCAGAGATAAGATTATCGGAATAAGAATGAAGGTAGGAATGAATATCTTGGATGAAATGGACGAAAGGAGATTAAGATGGTTCTAAAATAATGGATAATAAAAGAATCTACAAAAGTATTTGGATAGGAAGCAGAGGATAAGAGATGGTGAGGTAGGCCTTGCATCAGGTACAAAGATGTTGTGCCTGTAAGTATAGATGGGTAGGAACTAACGGAAGAGGAAGCGATGAACAGACAGGAGAAGAGAAACTGACTGAGAAAGTGGCTGATGGATACTTTGAATGAATAAAATCCTTACAAAGAAAGAAGAATTAAAAAAAAAAAATATTAAAATAAAGTTAACAAGTTGATTAAAAATTATATCATCCTCGATTCATTCTATAAACAGTTGCCACTACTTTGGCCATTTTTAGTTTCTTTGATTTTTGTGTAATGGAATGGTTACGGGTTAATAGAAGTTATGAGCTTGAGATGTCTGATACAGTCTTTGAACAAAGCAAACCCTGCAATGGACTGTAGCATTGTATTCTCCTGTTAGTTTTAATGTTTAAGCAAGTATTTTACACTACATAACGTGTAACAACGAAATACGTAAGAAACTTTTCATCAAAATTTTGGTATTTTATCAGAACACGGTTAACCTACAAGATAAGTGACAATTAATTTGAACGAATTCGTGGATCTTGTAAAACTTTGGAAAATGTTAATAACCGTTTCATTAAACAGTAATTAACTAATGAACATAACCAAAACTAATATATCTTCTTCTGTTGAGAAACAATTTCGTTCTTAACTTATGATCATACTAATGTTTAAAAAATGTTCGCGATTGCTTACATATATGTAATTAATATATGAAAATACTAAGTATACATATTAATACATTTTCTTTTGTCCGTTCAAAATAGTGCTGTTTTATATACGACACAGTTTTTTATTTGTATTAAAAAAAAGAAAGAAATAGTTTTAGTGACAAGTGCCATTTTTGGAAGTTTTTCTTCCAAATGGTAATTTTTCAGATTCACTTTGTGTTAAGAAAAAAGTTAAACAAAAAAAAAATCCAAAATATTTAGTATGGCATTAAAATTCGTTGGGCGCCCCTCCGTTTCTTCGTATCCAACATTTTGTTGATCAACATCCATTCCTCCACCACCCTTCCGTTAAATGCAATAATTTAAGTAACTTGCTCGGGAGCATGACTCGTAAACAATTCAGAGTGCACCAAAAGCGTGACCCGCCTCTTAAGCCTGAGGGTGACTCCAACCCTCTTTCGAAATTGAAGTATTCTACACAGAGTGGTTTTATTTTTGATTCACGGGGCATTAAAGACATAAATTATTTTAAAAAAACAACATGTTGGTTCTGTTGACTTTGAAACGGTAACATGAAGTCGTTGAGGTAAACTAATTTTACTACAAAGTAATGGTTATAATTTTGATCTCTGTAGATAATAAATATAACCGTATTCGTTTCTATTTGCTATCAAATTATCCACATTGCTTCTTTCCTGCCTTCCCGCTCGGTTTTATGAATTATTGTTAAACGTTTCTCCTTTATAATTAGAAAATTATCGATGGCTTGGGTTGCTCCAAATAGTGCAATGTTATTTTTCTGTAAGGTTATCCTCAGAAATTGAGGATAGAAAAACCGTTAGACCCTTGATTATTTAAATGTAAATTGATTAATTTATTTTAGATATAAAGGTTACAATAGCCAGCAAAAATATTTGTCTCATCAAGCCAAAAAGAAATTTTCTTTATATTATTAATTTATGCTCCCTACTGTACAATATATACATCAAGTAAAAATGAGTACGATGAGATGTCAATAATTTGTAAAGAAACTACTAGTTAGTATATCCTCATTAAATTTTCTACATTAAAATGTCCCTAGGCCATTTTTTTCTCAAGTATGAAGACTAGTGGATTCCAGTGAATAAATAGCTTATTATGGAAGGAGGTTTATTTTGTTTAGGTGAATTCAGCAACAAAGAAATGAAAAAAATAATTTTATTCTGGTACCAAGCTCCTTAAGATTAATAAATAAACTACATAAATAAATAAAATTAGTTACAGCAGGTCATAGACATAATAAAATTTAAAAGTAAAGAAGAAATAATAATATAACCATGAAAGTAGATACATAGATACTAATTATATATTGAGAGTTAAAAATAAAAGAACATTCTGCATATAAAATGAGGAAGAAATTCTTTTGGTATAGTGCACAGTGTAGCATATAGAATACTATATTTTCATTGCACGTAAGGTATGACACTGAAAATGTCCAAAATAGTGGCAACTGCTCTTTTTAAGAAATATGATTTATGTATTTAAGAGGACTTGAAAACTATACATTATATCACACATATAGTATACCAATAGTAGTTATCATCTTTCAGAGCGATTTTCTCGAGAGATTGCATTTTTCATTAGAAAAAAAAATACATTATTCCTTATCTCCTAATACTGTAAAAAATAAAACATAAAACTTTCATTAATTTTTGTATGATAAATGTTAGAGGAAATCTTAAGTATTGTGGATGAGTATAATAGTCTTAACTAAGTGTTTAAGGGATGAATATATCCAATTTTAACACCAAACTATTAGATCGTAGCTATACATACATTATTATAAATAAACTTTACCATTTTTATTTTTATATTTATTTTTTTGTATCACTGAGTATTACTATCAAGCAGTAAGCTTGGTTTACTTCAACGTATTTTTTTACCAACAACTATGGTATTTACGAATGCATTGAAAATTCTGATGGATGGGTTCCAGCTACCTCCTACGCTTATTCTAATGACTTAGCTTCCATCTCGTGAGATACTGGATTTAGTTATTCCTTATTTCAACTTCTTCATTTTCATGTCTTTATGAATCTCTGTCCACAAATATGTCTAAGTCAAAATATAAGGAAGAAAAGGATAAATCATCCCTCCTCACCGAACCTTTCTTCAGACATTATGATTAGGCTGGTTTTGGTAAAACTTTTATTTTGCGCTTGGTAAGTGTTTCCTAGCGATATATTAGCCCTGTTCAATTTATTCTGTGAATTATTTGTGACGGGTTAGCAATCAATTGTTGTAAACGAAATCGTTTTAGGACACCTGAAAATATTTTGATAAACTCTGTACATTTATTTCTTAAATATAACGCTAAAATAATTCCAAACATCACAATAAGAAATAGTAGGAATAGTTCATTTTGGTTAGGGACCATAGCGTTATGAGGTAACTAGTATAATATTTTTTTTAAAAATGTTGAAAATATATTGCTAGTTAGGAAAAAAAAATACTCTGAAGCTTTTCTACGGACTAAATTTCTGAAGGAGTACGGACTCTACATGGAGAATTATTTCCTTCAGCCTGTTACTCATTTGAAACAAAATGAAAGTGGTGGGTTCAGTCCACTTCTATCTTGGCGGAGTAGGACCTGATACAGGAAGACTGTCGAAGAGAAAGGACGGAAACAGCCGATCTAAACGGTCCTCAGAATATTTAGGAAAAGAACTGACTATTTAATAATCTCTAATTTAATAAAATATCACTCACTCTCCTTCAAAGAGCTGGGAACTTCAGAAGTCCTACTTATCGCTTCACATAGTGAGAAGAAGAAGGTGGTTTGGTCGTCCTTAGCCAAAAGGTAAATATTAGACATGTTACTTTGCTTTTGCAGTCGACTACATGTCAGCGATTGGTTGCCAAAAACCGCTGACTAGTCGGCCATTTTATTTATTTATATACGCTTAAAAATAGGTTGACTTAAATGAAAATTTGGCATTTACTGATTATAAGTTTTATTTAAGATTCATTTTCATAGTTTATTATTAATTCTATGAGTTATTTCGAACTTTTTTTTTTTTTTTTTTTGTGATAAACTATCGAACTTTAAGAAAGTTCTTTTCTACACTATTGAATGCTCATGGTTTTGGGTTTGTTACATAACTCTTAAAGAATACTAATTCTTAATTTAAATGCAATACAAATTACATGTATTTTATATGTGTATTATCTTGTATTGTATTTATATATGAATTTTATCTTGTATGTATCTTAATTAACATGTAATTTATATTTGGTTTACAGAATAAGTCCATAAACTCGATATCTATTTCAGCATCACTGATTTCCAAATTTAAAAATTAACTATCTAAGCTAAGTAAAACAATTGCTAATTTTTGCTTTATTTTTTTTTTGTTTTTTTTTAAAACGCTTCGTTACATACCATCCGCTTAACAAAAGAAAAAATATAAGACTATAAGGCTATAAGACTATAAACGACGTTCCTCGAACATTGCCAAAGTCACTCGAATTCCAACAGAAGCTATGATCGCCTTGAATGACTAGTCGGCTGACAAATTGGCCTGTTTTGCTAGTCAGCTTCTATTAAATGCATATGTTTTTTTGTTTTTTAATTGTTTATTATATTTATTTTTATATTATTTGTATTCTATCCTTTTATTTGCTTCCTTATTTATTTATTTTATTTTATTTAATGAAGCATAAAAGTGTACTTTATGGTGTTATTATCTACTGCCTCTTGTAGATTGTCGTCTTTTTTGAAATAAATGTTATTCAATAAAAGTAAAAATGATGTTGTTTTTTATAGTAATAAAGCAAGAAAATTCAGAAAAATCTGTTTGAATTCACATAAGAAAATGAACACTCATAAAATCTTTGTAAATTACTTGTAACAATACTTGGATTGATCGCTACGTTTATTGTTGAACAGCCATTAATGATAACTGTGAAATAGTGAAAAATATAACGAAATAGGTAATAATGTGTAACGTTTCCAAAACCGTAGAGAAGAAATGTTTATAGAGGAGTTATGAGAGAATTCCTCCCATGGCTTCTTCATCAAGAGAGGAAGCGATATAAGAAGCATACCTAAAAGGAAATTTCTCGGCTTAAACACTGCCACGGCATGAATGACCTCTGAGGAAGGATTCATGAATGAAAGGAGGTGTGAGCTGCAGATCAATGGGATAGGCCTTCACTACGTTAGAACTAATAGACCCATTATATTTTTGCAATTTTTGTATGCTGATCCCACTACATGATTTATATTTGTTTAATTGATAACAGTGATACCGATGGATAGGATTTTATAATTAATTAAAATGTAGTCATTAACCCCCCCCTCATTGGATTGATTGAAAAAAAAAAAAAAAAAAAAAAAATATATATATATATATATATATATATATATATATATATATATATACATATAGTTATAAATTTCAATAAGTAGGTAAATAATTTTAATTTGTAATAGTCGCTATCTTTTATTATGAAATTGAATTAATAATACTAATATAAAAAATTATGTGTAGTATAATACAGTAGTCTATATGGATGATTCTCAAATAACGGGGAATTTACAAAGCCGAAATTTTGAAATTTTGAACCTTTAAAAACCATAGTGAAAAAAAAAAAATTAGTAATATTTGCGGAAGAATGATTGTCTAAAAGGTACAGAAATAAAATAATACATTTTAAAAGGAAGTTATGGAAGCTGCTTTACGAATAGAAGTGGGTAGGGAATCCCAGGAGGTAGCACGAATGATGAAGGATTTGTCAAAGGAAGCGGTTTTATGTGAGGGGATGTACAGGTTCAAAGATTGGGATCTATTGTTTAGGTGGATAGAAGAACGCAGAGTTAATAGATCAAGAATATAGGAAGGTTTTTTGACAATGCGCTGTAAGAACGGAGAACTGAAATGCGAAAGATGATGTAGGAATCACTAGTTTTGTTATTTTTTTTAATGCTGAAATTGGCGTTCAAAAATCGTATTGCCTTTTTTTGATTTCAGCATTTTTTCTCAAAATCCAGCAGTTAAATTTTTTTTCTGGGACGAACTTATTTTCGTACATCTACGGAAGTTACAAAATCGACGTTTGAAAACAAATAAGGCCAACAAAGCCGCATTAGTTATGCTATTTTTAAATGATAATAAAACAATGCATTTTTGAAAAGGTGTGGGCCCAATGAGAATGAGAAATCTTTGACATGCCCGTTATCTGAGAAACACCCATATGATTATTTTTTTTCGGAAAGAGAGAGAATTCCTGTGAAACGCCTTTTGAGAAAATTGTGTAAAACCTCAATGTCACCATTATGTTTTATCTCACACTTCATCTGTTAAAATAAATCTCGTAATATCGTTTTAGTTTTATTTAAAGTATTTATATTGTAATAAACTTTTACAAATAGATAAATATATATTTTTAAATATAAAAAGATAAAATAGATAATCCGTATAAAACATTTTGGTGGATTTGATAATTTCTTTTCTTTCTTTTTTTTCATAACATGCCAATTAGGAACTATAATTTCCTAAACATACATCTTGTAGTATTATTGATATTTATGTTAAATGTAATAGTTAGCAGTTTTTAAGCTTTTAAAGTAGACATAAAAAGGTTTAGAATCAGCAAGCTAATACACCCTGAATAAACACTAACATACAGGGTATATTTTATATATTTATTTTATGTAAAACTGAAGATTACCCACTCAGTATCAAGTGAACGAAATATTATTCAATATCTTTTTATCTCTTGTTTTTGAAACAAAATTGATAGAACTGAAAGAAGAATGAAAGTAAATCTAACATGAGATCTCTTAGTCACGTACGTTAAGTCGACGTATTTGACAGTGGAAAGATCGAATGAGTTTTTTTCTTTTTCCTTAGGACGAAATATTACAATTCACCATTTGTAATTTTAATTGGGATAAATAAGTCTGTATCTCATAAAAAATCCCTACAGTTTCCTACTGATTTTAAAATCAATGAGGGATTCTGTAATTAGTCGTGACTATTTTTAAAATGTAGGTGATTTTTCACTGAAAGGACAGCAATTATTGTGAACGGTTCGAAAACCGCAAATACAATGTGAATAACGCGTTTAAGTTTGTGAATGAAAGTTTACTGCATACGGGAGCAATAGCGGTTAGTCTGCATTGTGTCGGCTGTTTATGCCTTCCGAGTATTACCCATTCTTCCGAATAAATCAGAATTGAATCTTCATGTCATATCGCCAATGCCCACTGGAATATCACTGTTCACACACATGAGATTATACAATTATTGAAAAGAGAATCCGACATTTTTTTTATTATCACTCTATGACACTGCTATGATGATTAATTTCATATTTCCCTTCAACCTTTTACGCCTTAAGATTTAATAATATTTATATTGAAATTTTGTTTAATGCGAGCAGGTTGAAAATTTAAATAATGTATAACAAATTTTAACCCACTGTGTATGTGATCATACTAAATTCATTAATCACTTATATATATATATATATATATATATATATATATATATATATATATATATATATATATATATATATATATATATATCCATCTTTGTTATATGCAATGCCTTTTAGAATATTTCTATCTGCCTGAATTTCACAATTATCATAAATTGTATTTTGTTAGGTTAAAATCTTATTTTATTGTTATTTCCTCTATTTTTTTCATGAGAATTATAATTTTTTATTATTACTATTAGTACTCATATTTTAGGCACGATTAAACTTCTTTTGTTATATTTTACATTGCTAACTAATTATTTTTGTTATTTCCATATGTTTAGTTATAAACCCCATTTGGTCACTTATAGCCCACCTTATTTTGTTAATTATGGCCTTTAAAAGTACCTTTAAGAAATTCCGTTATCCAATTAAGGATTTTTTAAATCTGAGTCTGTTTTTTTTTCTTGCTACTGTCTATTATCTATATAAAATTCTAACTCTATAATATTCTCATTCTATTAAATTTTATATTTATCATTATTAATATATTTATTTGACAATGGAGATCAAATTTAACTTGCTGACTACTGCATATTGCTGATATAAATTAACACATACAACTGAATAAGATTTTTTTTTGGGGGGGGGGATTCATTTGTTCTCTGTGGAATTGAATTTATTCATTTATTCTGATTTTGTATTAAGTATCACGTATTAAATGCTATATATTTATATATCCATATATTGATATATGTTCTTCTAATTTGAAGCAATCATTCCAGACTTTGCTTATAGCTCTTGGAAACTCAGCATGAATTTTAAAAATTCCTCCCCTAAAGTTCTGTCAACAATGCAAGCTATTTCCCTCAACTCGACAAAAGAGTTCTTCTAAAATGAATCACCATCTCTCTCATGAATAAAAATAGTCTCGGATTCACCCTGAAGTAAGCTATTTTGGATCTCTAGGTAAGGACTACTTCATAATTTGGATTGTTTGATTCTTTCTTTGACAATGTTTTCTTTTCCTATACTTATCCATTTTCTCTTTTTTTGTACATTTTCTCTGAGAAATATTGCTTAATTTATATTTTTAAAATTACAATGTGGACAGTTAAAACAAAAAAATAATAATAATAATGTAAACGGCCACTGTTTCCCCATAAATGTAACTGTGGTTGTTTTTCTTTTAAGAATCGGTAAATGTTATTTCGATATTCTATAGAATTTCTTTGGTATGTCATTATATTCATAATATACCAGATTTATTTTATGCATTTTAATCTTGATTTACAAATGAAAAAAAAAAACTCTATTTCTACCTAACTGGGAAAACAATAGATCATGTATATGTGTAACTATAATCTATTAGATTGATGCAAAAATAATGCAGGATTTTATTTCCGTTTCATTTTTAATTTCAATTGTGTAAACAAAACTAATCCACAATGCTAAGTTATACACATCATTTTAAAGCCTATTTACCTCGCTTACTTTCCTATATAATCCTTATTTTTTAACATTTAATCCAGTCCATACAGTGCCTCCAGACAAAATGACGTCTAGGAGCGATTTTTGGCAAATTTACTTGTATGAGTTCAAAATCGGTCGAAGTGCTGCGCAAGCGGCTCGAAATATTAATGAAGTTTGGGGGCCAGGTACCATATATGAATCTACTGTGCAGTGATGGTTTCAAAAATTCCGTAGTGGAAATTTTGACCTTTCAAACAAAGAAGATGGTGGCCGTCCCTCTGCTATTGACAACGACCAGTTAAAGGCAATAGTTGAAGCTGACCCCACCAAAACTACCCGAGAAATAGCGAAGGAACTCGATGTGGATCAGTCAACAATCGTACGCCATCTCAAGGTAATTGGAAAAAAACAATCGATGTTTTTACTGAATACCAAAAAGCTGCATTATTTTTGCATCAACCTAATAATATTTAGTAGATTTTCCTAATCAACTATTTAGAAATCATCATCGTCATACGGCGCTTATGGTCTTTGTACAACCCTGGCCTCCTTAACAATTCTCTGCTATCCAAACCTTTCTTCGGTAACCCTTCTCCATCCTCTCACACCCAGAGTCCGAAGCTATTTAGAATTAAAAGGATCAAATTACTTTAATTACTAATTAAATTAAATTAACAATTAATTATTACTCGAAATAAATAAATTTTACAGAAAATAGGGGTTTAAAATATGACTTTTTTTATCGAAGGAATATAGTATAAAAAAATATTTTTCATTAAATTTCTGATACGGAAATGATCGGCAAGTTTTCGATCCGAGCAACACAAAAAAATCTAGAGCTTGTCAAAAATGTCCCAAAACAAGAAATGTAGGCAAACCAGACTTTTTTCATTCAAACCAATATAGTTCCTAAATGGTAGGTCCTTGCGGCAAATGTTATATAACAAAAAATATTTTCCATTAAATTTCTTAATGGAAATCAGTCGGTTAATTTCCGAATCGAGCAACACCAACAGAACTAGAATGTATCAAAATTTTACATTTTTGAATGTGAAAAAAACTTTACACCAAATAAGTATAGAAAGGTTACTAAATAACCTTAAAAATTTTACTCAGAAGTTAATAAGCTTTAATTTTTATTATTATTTAAAACAAATCCTTACTTTTAAATTATTTAATTTATTTTTCGGTCATAATGTTAATATAATCGATATTTTAACAATACTCATGCGCTCTGTGAAATATCATGCATACTTTCTAATTTAATTTAATATAATTCATCCTATTCAGCCTTCAATCTTTATTCGCTTTTTTAAAAAGTAAATTGTTTTATTTTATTTAAAAGTAGACCTGTCACACTGCAAGAAATTCACATCAATTTAAATTGGATATGCTCTCTAAAAGGTCATAAATAAAAGTGAAGTTTCAGGTCGCAAAAGAGCTCTGGCACCAGCGGCAATGCGGAAACCCGATAAGAAGCATGGCAAATGTTTACACCCACTTATCAGGGATATGCTAATTTTTATTTACCAGGGCTGATGTTGCCCGCTGATAATGGTTATCCAAGAATTAAGGCCTATTTGCATAATTTCAATAATGGACAGCGGTGGCTCACTATCAGATAGCGACTGTTTGTTCTCCGCCAACGTGACTTATCCCATCTCCTCTTCTCCGGCCCTCCCCTTCGGCTATATCTGTCTTATCAGATCCCAACCGTTCGGGGTCCAAGAGTGGGCTATGGTCAAAACCTAGTAAGACCAATTTAGGTTGTAAAAATTTGAGAAGAAAATTCAAAGAGAGGGAAAGAGAGAGAGAGGGAGGGAGGGAGGGGAGGGAGGGAGAGAGAGAGAGAGAGAGAGAGAGAGAGAGAGAGAGAGAGAGAGAGAGAGAGAGAGAGAGAGAGAGAGAGAGAGAGAGAGTGATGTGGGGGTTTAAGAATGCTAAATAATTGCATCATGAGAACTAAATAAAAAATAATTGAAAATATGCTTATTTTATTTATTAGCAATATTGATACACTTATACAATGTTTTTTGTGTCAGCGTTTTTGTTGGGTCTAGCGTTTTTAAGCTTTTTAACTTTGGCTAATATAATTTAATAATAATTCGGCAGGGAGTTTTCGTTTAAGAAAAAGCATAAATAATCAATTTCAAAAGGACAACAGCCGATTATCCTTCGGTAGTCAAAAATTGTTAGATTGGGCAGATGTGAACAAGTACTCTTCATTGTCCTGTAAAAAGCATTAAATGTGGAGAGAGTATCCTTTAAAATAAGAAACGATTTTGCACTTTTCAGAAGGATGAAAATTAATTTGTCGGTAATTTGGAATATTCTTCGGCTATCAAAAATCTTTAGATCCTGGCAGATCTTAAACTAGCATTGTTGAGTGGATTTGAATTATATTATAATAGATATACGCTATTTTTCAACTAGTGCCGCTAGGACGGGTTATCTAGCCCAGGTGGGATTCGAACCCATCACCTTCTGTACCGACTGTTTTGATCTGCTTTAGAGATCCCAATCTCAGGATCTATTCGTGTCTTTAAAGTTTAATATGCCTGAGTCTATAAACAGCTGTAACTATACTTAAAAAAATTAAAAGTATATTTAAATAATGCATGCAAATTGCTATTTTTTTGTCCTATAAATTAATTAAATAATTGACTGTTAAATTACTAAAAGTAATGAGAATGGACTTAATTTATAAGAAAAAATACTTAATGATCAATAGTGCTGCGTTGATTATAACATTAACTTCAGAAATAAAACTGCGATGCGTAGAAAAATTTTCAGCCTTAGTCATCTTTCCGATCTCAAATCCCGAGAATCATACTAAAAACCCTTTATCATGTCTATCTATATGTATGATAAACTAATAAAAATAATAAAAGTAAGACCCCTGGGGGGTGAGCATATGGAGGGAAGGGGAGAAGGTCCATTTTTTTTTTTTTTTTTTTTTTTTTTTTTTTTTTTTTTTTTTTTTTTTTTATATGTCGGAAATAGTGGACTCTTAAAAAATATGTTCAAAATAACAACTAAAGTTAAATAAATTAATTGGAAAAATTGTTTCTATCTGTCGTACTTTCAACGATTTTTGAGATATTTAAAAAATATCTAATAAATAAATAATAATTTTATTTAAATTATTACGAATCATAACATAATAATGAAAATATTCACATTTACTAGTTACAATTAAGATAATTATAGGTATAATGAAAAAATTAGCATTCGAAGTTCGACTTCTATACATTATTACAGCAATTCAAATTTTGTTTTATTACTTTTTTTGCGTGCTGGCGTGAGTATTTTATGGAACTTGATCAAAATTTCTCATAGCAAATTTAACTAGCTTTCAGATGGGGGAAAAATTTGGATTGGATAAATAGTTTGGGAGTTATAGCCAAAAGATTACCGACAAACGTGTTTTCCCAGAGAAGTTCTACTTACCGCAACTTACCCAATCTTTGGATGCTAGTGGTTGCCAAACCGCTGAACCGATTTTAATGTTATGAAATTCAGAAAATTAAGTTTTATCTATCCTTTTGCAGTTTTTGACGAAATACTGTATTTTTCCCTCCTCCACAGCTCTAAAACTATTGACTGGGAAAAAAAAATAGTAGAACCAAATTTGATTTGCTTTAATAATGTATGTAAGAAGAACTTTGAATACTTATTAGGATTTGCTTTAATAATGTATGTAAGAAGAATTTTGAATACTTAATTTTTCATTATATAAACCCATAAATGGAGCCTTCTCTCCAGGGGCGAGAACATTTAGTATGATTACCTTCTCACTATTCTTAACGAAGTCCTGAATTAAAAAAAAAAATATCGCATATTCCATGCATTATACAACGTGTTTATTGACACGACTAACAGGGAAATTGGAAAAACATTGCTGCAAGGTAAGAATCTGATGATGAGTGTATTCTGAGCGGGTGCAGGGGTAAGCCGACTTTGAGTTGAAATATATTTTTTCTCTTATTATTATTTTATAAATCAGTCCTAAAAAACTGAAATTAAAATGACTGATATTATGAATATTGATATGTATATAGACTAAACGCTCATCAATTCTCAAATTCATTTACATTAAAAAACACAACAACCTAAGTACATAAAAAAAAACACGAACATATAATATATACTGCAGTCAAGTAACTAATATGATAAGTAAGTCGGCCGGTAGCAATGATCAGGTAGTATGGTTGTCCTGTCTTCATTAGACTACAATGGCGTCACGATTTCGACTGCATGGTTTCGTTTATTTGACTCATGTTTCTCTAATTTTTGCTCATGTTACATGGGTTACAAAACTCTATTCCTTTATCCATTATCTGTTGACTCAATTCATAGCCTGTGTCATTTCAGCTATTTTAAGTGTTTCATTAAGCATTACGTAAATGAAGATTTTTGAAATTTTTTACTGCTTAATTTAATTAATTATTGTAAAGAAACCATATTTAACCAAAAAAATATAGTTTAAAAACAAACTAGAAAAACGCGCTTTTCTAGCAAACCTAACTAAAAAGCTAAGTGTGGTGAACAATTTGCAGCAGTCAGACCTTTTAATTTTTTCAGTTCAAGGTTCGAAGCTAATACCTCTGTACTATTCGTGATTTGTTTGCATTTTTATCACAGTTTATCCAAAATCAACCAAATTTTTTTTTTTTTTTTTTTTTTTTTTTTTTTTTTTTTTTTTTTTTTACATATCTCAGAGTAGTAATGGGCCAATCGTTACTTTAAAAATCTTATCTTGCACAAAATGTAATCATCTACAACGTTTAGTGTTTAACATTTTTTGATTTAATAAGCCATTTCTGCGTTATAGTCTCTTAAACATGACCAAAACTAACTTTTTAAAGTTGGCAAAAATCTTCAATGTTCCACATTTAACTGTGACTAAACGCCTAAATCAAATTCAGCTTAAGGGATTTTTTAGAAGCACAATTTAATAAACTTTAATTTTGTAAATAAAACATTTTTAGATTGAAAGCATTTTTCTAAATTTTTTTTTTTAAATTTGACAAAAAAAATACCAAAACTATTGGCAAACATATTTCCCTTATCAAATTTAGTTTTATTTTTGATATTTTATTCTCAGGATCATATAAAAACGTAAAACCTACTACTTCACCTTTTGCAAGGCAGACCTCCATTTGGTGGGTAATTTAACTGGACTAAGTGAGAATATTATAACAAAGTCGTGCAATTATTGTGTTGTCATTGGTCCTTGAACCGTGCGCAAATTTTCAAATTGAAGAAATATTCCGTTACATACAGGTGAAGTTAATTTTTTTAGTTAATCTTAAATTTTACAGTTTAATTTAATTAATTATTTTAAGGGACATGATTTGTTATTTTTTATTTTGATAAATTAGTTTATTTTCTTCAAAGTTTCTTCTCTATAGGCTAAGATATTGATAGTTACCAATAAAAAACAATTTTCAAATAATTTAAAATTCAATAAAAACAGCAACAAAGTTATGTAGAGAAAAGTTTATGAATATTTAGAGGTTTAGAGATATTTATATTTATATCCTCTATTTTAATGATTGAATTTTTAAGAAATATTTGGAAATTTCAAATGATTTGTTCATCAAACATTGACCATCCACCGGCCAATGTCCTAGTTTCTGTACTGTTTTTGTCTGTAGAATAGTTCTGTAGTCAGTTAGTAGTCTGCATTCATATATGAGGTGGTGTATATTTTGTTCTTGAGTGAAATCACAAGGACATAGAAAGAATCTCTTATTTTAAATCGATAGAAATAACTGTTTATTGCCGCATGTCTGTGACTCCTTGTGTAATGTAAAAGTTAGTCCATGAGTTTGATTTAATGTAGGTCCGTAAGTCTGGAATGAAGTTATGTAGATGTCTTCCCTTGTGTGTAGTGTTCCAACGTGTCTGCCACTGGTCTACTGCTTGTGTTTTTAGCATGTGTTTTACTAAAAAACAATTTTCAAATAACGTAATTTGATCATGTCCAAAAAAAAATACATGAAAAATGTTTTTTTTTTTGTTTTTTTTTTTAAATAATTGTAATTTTTAAAAAATCTAAATATGATATAATAGCAATTCAATCTTACGGATGATTAATTAAAAATCTTACATTCATAAAAAAAAAATGTAATAAATTGGTAAAATAAAAATTGTGAAAGTGATTTAAATAATTATTTTCTTGTTTTCTTTATAGGGCAATTGAATGAGCTCAAGCATAGAACAGCCACAGAAAATATCATATTTATGCAAAAGTTTTTCATAATGATATTGTTGGGGCTTGGTAACTGTTCTACTCAATGGACCTTTAGCCTACCAACTACCATTTTTGTGAAAATTTGAGCCAATGTTTAATCATTAAAAAATTAATATTTATTTAATTAAACATTATACTATTTTTTTTAAATGGATTAAAAAAACTAAAAAAATATTTCAAAATTTTTTTAATAATTACAAACTTTAACTAATAAGTAATTTAACTAATACTACGTAAATGGGTTAGTAAAAATGTTTTGTTTTTTTTTAAATAATTTATTTTATAGTTTTATTTTAAAATCATAAACCTGCATTAATTTCTGGATTTGCCAATACCAGTATGCATACATAATTACGTAAAATAACGTTCATGTCATATGCTTCATTCGTGTGGAGCTCACTTGCACAACCAACTACCGAGAACTCGAAAGGATACAAAACTTGTGTATGAGGATAATCAATGATTACCCTCGGAATACAAAAATATCAACAATGCTGCACGATCTCAATCTTATCCCTATCCAACTTCACGTCCACGATCAAACAAAAAATTACTTTGGTAAAACAACAATTTCGGAAAATTCACTTATCCGAGAAATCGGTAATTACAATAAATCATTGCTAAAAAGATATACGCACAAAAGAACAAAACATATGGGTGATTTCAATATTTCGGGACAATTCCAATAAAAAAAAATGTTCACTACATAAAATGTAAATTGATTTTTTTTTTCACAAATTGTTTCTCTAATGTGTGTGAAGTAAGTCTGCGAAGTGGGCATACATAATCTGCAATATTTCTAGATATAATAAATAAATAATAAGTATTAAAATCTAGGGAGTGAGTTTTGATCTAGGGAGTGAAAAACCACGACTAGGAAGTGGGTTTATTATCTAGGGAGTGGGGAAAATATAATATTTATTACATTTAAGAAAAGAAAAGCCAAATTAACGAGGTATGTATATTATAAGCTTGGAGTGTATACATGTATTACATTTTTTGCGTTTTAGGTACGTACTATCACATCTACTTTAAAAATTTCAAACTAAACTTTAAAAATACTAAATAATATAAAAGTGCACTTAATAACGACAGTTCTATTAACTTTTAAACAACAAAACCTAAATAGATTGTAAATGATAATTAAGCTACGAAATAAAGACTATCACAATATGTATTAAATAAAATACGAGTATATTAAAAACATTGTTTTGATAAAAATAATGTTCCTTGAACTTTCATTGTAACTAAGTAGATGGGTATAACGTTTAAACTTCAAATAAAAAATTGCAGGCTGTACACTTAAAAAAAAAAAAAAAAAAAAAAAAAAAAACGAGCAGCAATAATTTAATTCGTTGGTTCCTCTTGGGCTGACGTTGATGGTCCGGCTGTGCTGAATGCCTAGAAATTTCCCACATTTCATGGTATGAGAGGACGAAATCAAGAAACTTATTTTTGTAAAAGCAGATAAACGCTAAAGCAATTTAAGTTCAAATTTAACACGATATCCTCACTCAATTGTAGGGAGTGAATTGTAGGGAGTGTGATGCTAGGGAGTGAGTTCTAACCAAAAAAACGTTGGTATCACGTTATGCACGTGGCCTATTTGAAAAATAAAACATGGTATCTATTGGTTTTTCAGTTGAGCTTTGAATTTATCTTGAATCTCATAAAAAATCTAATGTTTTCAATGGGTTGATACACCTTAGGGAGTGAGGATGAATTCAAATACGGTACTTACCGAGCACAGTCAATGCACCTCCACTTGTCTACTAATGAACTCAGCGTCTTGAAACAGATGAAGTAGACAGGTCTACCGGAAATAGCGTTGCCCTATACAAAACACCCCTCAAATTTTCCTTTTAGAGAGCGATGGAAGGAGTTTCAAAAATAATTTAGGGAGTGAACTAGAGGGTTGTGACACTTTTTATGATGGTGTATGTCGGGCTAAGAAGGCTAAATAGAAAGCAATACCCCTTCATATTTTCAAACTAGAAAATAAGCGTTAGAGAAGGCCTTAAATATTTTCGAAATGCAAGCATTTTCAAGTTATGACAACCTAGGGAGTGAGTAAATGCTATACATAAACGTCAATTACTCCGGTTATATGTGTAGATTATCATTATTGTTGGGAGTCCATAATGGTACAAAGGGTACTTGGCCATGTAAACTAAAATCTAAATTTTAAGTTCAGTACAAATTTCAAAATTCCATTGTGGCTTAAATTGTACCGAAATTTTGAAATCACCCATATACTCCTCACTTAATCTAATTTATAGATCCCTTATTAGTTGTGTTCAACATTTGTTATAATACATGCTTTAGTTATTTTTATACTACTATATGATGTAAGAAATATACCTATACGCTATTATAATTTATTTTATTTATTTATCAATATTATATCTTTTTTTTTTTGTTGTGTAGGTTTTTTCTAATTTTCCTACTGTTTAAAGATAAACTTTGAATTGTAAAGCCTATTCACAAATATATAAAATTATATTATTCATGTAGAGGACGTGTGCCGGAACATGAATACTTAATATGAATTCTAAATTGTAAAAATATAAATAAAGTATTATTATCTCTCTCTAAAAAAAAAATAATAATAATAAAAAAAAAAAAAAAAAATTCATTTCAATAAACTAGATTATTTAATTTTACTGGTATATTTTGTTTTAATAATTAATCCCGTATTTCTTTTATTGTTACGTGAAATGGTGTCATGTACCAATAAAGAACAAAAATAAACACAAAATCGTTAAATATTAACAACAAAAAAAATGTACACATATATTTATTAATCGATATGATGACATTTTATTTATGGTCATTATAGCAGTTATATTGTTGTTGTTTTTGTTTTTTTACATAGTACGAGTAAATATCTACTCAGGACGATATTTATCTAATGCCATCGTTAGCTATTACAGAAGAAATCCAACACATTTCCTATAAATCAGGAACCTTAATTAGCTTTAGTGAGTTGTTAAAGAAAATTTATTGAGGCTATCGGTTCCCACGGCGGGCAGATCTCCATGTAGATGCTATTTGCAGGCCTAATTCAATATATACACTACCGAGGTCTTCTTTATTTTTGCAATATATTCTGCCAAGAAGATAAATTTTATTTCCAGCACACAATTATTTACACAATGTTTCAAAAAAGTAATTAGTAAATTTAAAATAGAGACAAAAATCCATCATCAAACATTTAACAATATGATTACGATTGAAGAATTTCCACTTCTATCGGAATTTCTATTAAAAGTCCAGCTTCGAATGATAAACATTTGTCATCAGTTCTAAAAAAATACAAGCACTCTGTACATAGTAGGTATATTAATTTAGGTATAAATGTGGATGTATGGTAGGACCTTGCGACATATGTTATATGACAAAATAATCTCTATTAAATATCTGACGAGGAAATCGTCATCAAATGTTCGATCCAAGCACCACCACCTGAGTTACAGAGTTACAGCGTGTCAAAATGAATTTGAAAAAAAAATTATCACCAAGGTATTGAAAGACATATTCATGTCAAAAAAATAAAATTGGATTAAATATTTAATTTAATTTTTTTTAATGATTTGCTAAAAAATATTTTACAAAGTTTTCAACATATGCTTTTTTGGATGCAAAATGAAGTTTCTTTTGAAATAAGTTCAGTTCTCAATAAAATCTGCATAGATAATATTTATCACAAAGTTATTTTAATGTTTAGGATTTTAATTGTTACTTAGAGCTTTTTTTGGAAAAAAAAATATAGGAAAATGTTTTCAATCGAAAAATGTTTTTTTTTTTTTTACAAAATTGAAGTTTATTAAATTGTGCACAGTGCAGTGTTTAACATCCCTTAAGCTGAATTTGATTTAGGCGTTAAGCCACAATCATTGTCAAACATCGAACAATTATGCCTATTTTAAAAAGTTAGTTTTGGTCATGTATGAGAGTCTATAACTCAGAAAGGCTAGTTCAATTAATAACTGCTCTATGCTAAAGTTGTAGATCGTTACATTTTGTGCAAGACAGGATTTCCAAAGTAAAAATATGAACTCAAAAAATTAAAAGGTCTGACTGCTGAAAATTGTTCACCAAACTTAGCTTTTTAGTTTGGTTTGTTATAAAAGTGTGGTATTCTAGTTTTTTTAAACTATAATAATTTTAAATTATATTCAAACGATATTAAAATTTTATCGAGTTTTATGATTTTATTAATACCAGAAACTGATAACATAAGAAATACATTCTACTATTCAAATGTCAAAAACCTCCTATGCCTACCCTACTACCCCTCAAACGATCTACATATCAGAATCCATATTCAATAATTGAGACTGCATTGGTATTTGGAGGGCATTAGGGAGATTAGACAGCGATCAGTAAGGCTACCGTTAAGGTCCGCTGGAGTCGTATGTCGGCGCTCATGAGTGAAACGTGATTCCAGCCTGGAGCGGTCCGTCCTCCAGCAGTCCAGCACTATCTCATCATGCTCTGCTACAATTAACCCTGCCCTTGCTCATCACGACCTCACGAACAGACCCATCTCCTAGGATAGCGATTATTGGGTAAGCATCTTCACTTAAAGATGATAACTGCATTGTACGATTGTATCGAACGGTGCATTAAAAGTTTCTACTTTAAGGGAAGACTGAAAGTTTAGGAACTAACTAAGTTAATGTCATAAAAATATTTCAACGAGAATACTGATAAGATCATAAAAATCACAAAAAAATTGAAGTAAAATTATTTTTAATTTTTCATTCAATTTTTTTTAATGATTTAAATTAATAGTTATATTTATAGTTTCTTACAAGAAAGGTAGATAAAAAGACCACATTGAAACGACTTAAAAGTCAAAAATATATGAGAAGTTAAAAGTTACAAAAATTAGAATTGGAAAATATAAAATTTATTGATATTATTTTCTCTTAAATTCACATTTCCAAATTTCACCTGCAGGAGAAACATCTAACATTAAATTTTAAGTTTAGTTTTTTAAAACAAAACCTACCGTGTTCTCAATTTTGGTGAAAAAAATCTCAACTTAAAAACAAGACAATTATCTATAATTGTATACTACATCCTTTTGGGGAACTTTTTGAAGCTCTACAAAAGAGGTGCTCATAACAAAAAAGAAACAACAAAAAAACACTCGAATCCCCATTTCTATAAATAACTGTCAAATCGGAGCGGTATAAAGATTTACATTTTTCATTTCACTCTTCGACTGAATAACATCCCTATCCCTTCATGCAATTTCATTCACCCCTTCTGTTATCTGGTATACCAATAATAAGATTAAAAAGGAAATGGCTAAGGGATCCCCTGACCTAATCTCGTGGAATCAAGTTCTACGAAGAAGCTCGAAGGAAAAGATATAGAGAGAAGAATATGGTTACATTGTGCGATCATTAAAAAACAAAATAAAAATACATCCATTTACTATACTGATGTTTTAGTTTTCATTACAAGCTTTCGTAAGGGATGCAAGAAATACACAAAACAAAAAGGACGTGGCTTATTTAAACAAGATTACTAATATTTATTCAATTTTTCTTTCCTATCTTTTTGGTGTTTATTGCATCATAACGTCCTTATGTTCTCTAAGTTGGGTTTGAAAGAGCCGATTCATTATTCTTTATTTATTTTATTACTTTCTTTATTCATTGATTATTACCTTTATTTTTATTTCGTTTAAATCCATTGCATTGCTAATTTTATCTTTTAGTTATTTTTTTTTTTTTTTTTTTTAGCCCTGAAAAAGGATTGCTATGTAAGCTGAAAGGTCGACGTAATAATGAACAAATATCATCATTGAAAATTGAAATTCAAATGACAAATATCATTTTCACTTGAAGTACGCCTGATGAAATAGAAGGATCAATACAATTAGGATTGATGAATTAATTACCAATTCTATTGGAATAATTTTATTAGATTTCCTCAGAACTGAAGATGTATTAAACATTCATGCTAAACGCATTCGAAACTAGTTTTCCATTAAAATAATTCCGATAGAAGTGGCAATTAATTCATCAATCCTAATTAAATATCATCTTCTCTATTATATTAATAGAATAATACTGTAACGTAATAAGGGGAACTGCCCCCGTTGCTAAGGAGTATTGAGATAGACTGGTTGCCATGGACAGAATAATAACAACATGGTTATGTTTTTGGTGTTGTGTATATCGGTGTTGTAATTAGCTGTTTAATGCCCGTTATTATTGTGGTAATGTTAAATAATATTGTTCTGTGTGTGTCTGTATTAAATATCTTGGTTATTTGTTAATAAACTGTAAATAGAAAATCCCTGTGTTGTTCATGTTACAATTGGTGTCAGGTGTGGGGTTCAGTTTATTAACACAGATAATTTAAGGATTCAGAATACCTATTAAGAAAATTCAGGAATTAAGAGTAGCTGAATTGAGGGCAGAGTTAGAAGAATTAGACCTCGATACAACAGGTTCTAAAAAAACTTTAGTGCAAAGGCTTCGAAATTATTTTGAAGGTAAGGGCACAGATCCTGAAACGGTTGATTTTGAGGATAGCTTTTCAAAATATATTAGAGAGTTAAATAGTAAAATGGATGAAAAGTTTTCGAACCTCGCCTCAGAGATGTCTCGGCGCCTCGATGTGTTCTCTCGGGAAGTCTCCGACCTAAGGAGAGATGTTGAAGGAGATATTGAAAATTTTCATGAAAAAGTCGAAGCGGTGGTTGAGAGTCTAGTTAGGGTTGAGGTTAAAAATCTGGTATCCGAATCCCAGGTCATTGATGCCCAGAGTGATGACAAAAGGGAAGAAACTGTTCATAAAACAGAAAATGAGGAGCAGCGCAAGATCCTGACGGTCGACGTGGAGTACATAGATGGCCTGGCTATGGAAATGGAAATGGTTCCAGTACATGTTTTCAAAGATTTTGATAAAAATAGCTGTAATAGTACTAGAGAAGGAATATTTCGTCCCAAAGAACATATTCAAAAAACGTTGAGGAAGAAAATGAAGATAATGGCCAGAAGGAGAAACTAAAGAGAAAATTTAAAAATTTAACAGCGGAAAATTCAAAGGTAGTTGTTACTATTCAGGAAGCTGAAGATATAGATGTTTGGAAAGGTAAAAATAATTGTTATAAATCATGTGAAAGGAAAAGAAGAAGGAGACGAAAAACTTTTTCTAAGAAACGCCATAGATCAAAATGTAATTTAATCACAGAAGAGTTTCAGTGTTTATGGACAAAAGAAGAATAAGAAGAAGAATATATGGTGAAACGCGTAAAGAATTTGATCCCCTTGAATATGGAGAGCCCAAAGAGCTAAGATATAGAAAGGAAAACCAAGAAGAGGAAACAGTATTGGTCCCAGAGGTATCCGAGGCGGTCCGAAAAGCCACAGTTCCTGGAGGAACTAACAGCTTTTCTAGGGGATGCTGCGACGATCCTGGAGGATATCGCAACGTTCTCGGAGGAAGCTGCAGTGTTCGTAGAGGATGTCGTAGCATTCTAGGAGGAAACCGCAGCGTTCCTGGAGGATGTCGCAGCGTTCTAGGAGGAAGCAGAAGCTTTCCTAGAGGAAATTGCAGCGGTACTGGAGGAATCAGAAGAGTCTCAGATGGAAGTTGTAGCTCCTGGAGGGAGCCAACACGTTCTAGGAGGAAACCGCAGCATTCCTGGAGGAATGCATCTGAGGAGGGGGCAGTGTAACGTAATAAGGGGAACTGCCCCTGTTGCTAAGGAGTATTGAGATAGACTGGTTGCCATGGACAGAATAATAACAACATGGTTATGTTTTTGGTGTTGTGTATATCGGTGTTGTAATTAGCTGTTTAATGCCCGTTATTATTGTGGTAATGTTAAATAATATTGTTCTGTGTGTGTCTGTATTAAATATCTTGGTTATTTGTTAATAAACTGTAAATAGAAAATCCCTGTGTTGTTCATGTTACAATACTAATAATTACATTAGATTTGGATTTATAAACTGATCTTGTATACGAAAATAAATTTTTAAAATAACTTGCAAAACAAAACAAAAAAAAAAAAAAAAAAAAAAAAAAAAAAAAAAAAAAAAAAAAAAAAAAAAAAAAAAAAAAAAAAAAAAATCTAAACGAACGAGTAAGCACTAATAATACAAATTATAATGGTAATAATAATCTCTAAGAAGGAAATTAATTATAATTATAGATTGAAAAACTAATAATTATTAATAATAAAATAATAAAGAAATACATATTTCCATTGATCACTTTATCATAATTTCTTATTTACAATAAGTAACTGATTTGTGTGCCAAATGAAAATACTATTTCATTTCAATAAGAAGTACTCACCCTGTATGTAGATATATATAATAAGTTCCTCTACTTGCTGAAAGTTCAGGCAGGACGCAGGACGTGATCCCAGTTTTGCTCTCTCAGCAGCGTCACTGATATTATATCCATTGGAGGCTAAGTGGGAACGCTAATGCCAAAGGAACTCAGGGCTTAAGTGTAATACCTGTCTATGACCTAAATGTATGTTACAAAAGGTCTCAGTGCCGCTGCCGACTCAACCTTCTGGTAGTGTCATAGGCATAACTAAAACTGGGTAGAGATTGAACCAGAGGGTTAAGATGATTTTATAGATATCTTGGTGTTCAAAATAGAAAATGTATATGCAAATAATTTTATTTCTCTTTTTTTTTTTTTATAAATTATATAAAAGCCAATAATTACACACACCATTTAATACATACAAGGTAAACCTGACAATAGAACATATTCATGTTGAATGCAAAAAATACCAAAAGGGAAAAAAAGATAATAGAATGATGAATCTGTCATTTCAACATTGGTTGAAAACAACTCGTACTTCCATAACCACATTATTTACTTTTTGAAACAAACAAATTTGTACCAGGACTTATAGTTCTCAGCCTGAGTATGGTGCCTCTAACCAAATGTGGTGGTACACGGCACCAGAAAGTAAATAAATACTATAAACGAGTATTTATTTGTTCCGTTTGAGGATACAGAGAGAATTGGATAAATATCAAAATAACGTCTTATTTCAATTTGTCCTTTATATCCATATATTTGTTTCTCACAGTGCCAGAGAGTTTAAGTCATGTAATAAATTATTTCCATTTTCTGAAGATATTAAAGGAGGTTAATCCTCTTTCAAAGAAAAAAGCGCTATTTATTTTTAATCAATTTAAAATCAAATAACTATCCTTAATTATGGTAGTTACTATTCCGTCGTGCTGGAGAGGCAGAGAGCTTTGTTAACTTTGTAAGTGGATCCAGTACAAGATGCAACAATAATCCAAACTGCTATTGACACAAGCTTAGCCAAAGTGTTCTCAGACCTTCGCCGTAATGGCTTTATTTCTAATCCAGTCAAGTAGTTTACATAGTGTTGGGTCTTGTGACTCTTAGCTAGGGTATGATTACAACTAGATTCATGGAACAACCATCTCAATGTCTATATTCCAATGTATCTTAGAGCAACTGCTGCTAATTCGCATGAAAGACTCAGGAGGCAAAATATATTTTAGGTTCTGGAGAATGAGAAGCAGCTTAAGTTGCTCCACCTAAGAGAGTGAGAGTTATTTACAAGAAAGATATCAACTATAAAAATAGAAATACGTAATTAAACTTTAAATATCAGCAAAAATTATGAAACGATAGAATATAAAAATTAATGCATTCATATATGAAATGTTTATATTGATAACGGTCTGATGAATCAAGACATTGCGACATTACTAGAAAACAACTCGTATCTCCGCAAGCACATTATTTAATTTTTAAAAGAAACAAACCTGTACAAGGAATTATTGTTCTGAACCTAAGTATGGTGCCTCTAACCAAATGTTGTGGTGCATGGCACCAAAATATAAATAAATAAATAAATTTATGAAATATAAACTTTAAGGATTGTTAAGTATTCTTTCTGAAATCTCAAGAATTTAATATTAAAAATATATTCACTAAATAGTTTGTAGTTGTTTGTGTTCATAGATATTTTATGAATGAACAAAACTTGTAGCAAAATAAGAAAACAATATGGTTTTAAGTATAAAACATTAATAGTTAACATTGTTATAACCCTCACATATACCGTAAGATACACCGCACTATAACATAGATTTCACAAAACTTATCAAACGTATTCATATTTAAATATGTATGTCAAATTATATACAATACCAGAGAGGAAAAATTATTATTGTACAAAATCATGTTAAGGATAATTGTCACATACGCAAGTAAAACATGGGTGATCTACAAACGTATAAAAAACGCTGAATGCCAGAAAAAGAAAGTGGATCCTCGTTGGAGCGTACACTCTTTGGCCCAGTATGGGGGGGGGGGAGTGGAGTAATTGGTACAGAATAAGGAAAAATGGGGTATTAAGATATCTGTACCAGGAAAAGTATTCGGTAGACTGGATAAAGATAGAGAGTAAAATGTGGTTAGACACGTTGAGCATAAAGGAAAAAAGTATTATATGGAAATTTTTGGAGGAGAACTCTGGCGATCTGCAAAAAAAGGGTAAGAGTGAGAAAAATGGTGGTGGACATCCAGGAGCCTGGATGTAAGAAAGTGGAGAGGGGTTGCTTTCGAGTGAGATGAGTAAGAGCGAGTGGTTGAGGAGTACCACTAAAGAAGAAGAATTATATGCATTACGAATATTTCTGATTTAATATTATAATGACTACTTCCATCAAATGGAAACTGCCTGGCAGTCCTGTATCCATGACCAATATTAATATTATTCATCGTTTATAGGAAATCTATAAATATGTAGTAAATATTATTAACTTGCCTCTGTGAACATCACTGCTCAATGAAAAGTCAGATCAGTGATTAGTTATGAACCAAACATAAGTATATTATGTACCTTGATCATATTTATTTACAATGATTTTTAATGTATCAACAGTGAAATAGAAATATTTTCATTAGTAGATTAAATATATAAAATGTATTTGAGGAGGTAACTTTCAAAACGTGTTTTGTCACAAAAAAATGTTTTTTTGAGTTTTTGGGATCACTAGATTTGTTTTTTAGAACCCTACGATATGTGATGAATATTAGCCATCAATACAAGCTTTGTCCCATCCAAAATTAGTAAAAAAAATCAGGTTTTTAAGCAAAGAGTGTTTTGTCCATAGCCTGTTTTTAGTTCAAAACATGCTTTGTCCACTAAACCAATGGGAACGCTGCATTATTAACAATAAAAACAACATTGACAATAATCGCTTATACTGGTACAAGATTGTACGTTTTGACCCTCCAAGTGCTGAAAATGTTGTGTAAGAGGTTGGCACTTGTGACTGCTTAGAAAATGAATGATGTGAACTGCATATTTAAAAAACTAGACACTGTTAAGAAATGAAAATATTCCTCAAAAATTATGAGTTTCATTAACATACATCATCTATTATGTAATTATAATTTTTATTTTGTGTACTTTTGAGCAAACAGTGACTTCTGTAAAAAAAAAACAGCCACTTCAAACAGTGGTTTGTCCCTTCGTTATTTCATCAATTTGTCCATATTTAAAATTAAAAATGCTAATATTGGAGTAAAGAATATTTGTGATCCTTGTTGTAATGTGTTTTTTTTAGATGCTGTAAGTCTAATTAGGAATTTTTTGTTTAGCTCTAGTCAGAGATTGGAGCTTCCTCCAACTTGAAAAACAAATTTATTTTTGTATATTATAAATTTAACGCGCCTTTATTAATATGAAAGAAAAACAAGTACAAAATAACATTAATAAAAATATTTTTTTCTCAACCGGTTTCAATTTATTTGTTGCATAACCCGAATTTTCAAATTCAAATTTCAAATTGCCACAGGTACATTATTACTAATTATTTACCTCTCCAATTTTGAAAATTAATTATTTTATTTTAACTAAATTAAATAATATGTTGAAATAAAATTGACATTTTATATGAATTGAGCCTTTTATATAATAAATAAATTAGAAGTTAATAATACCACTCTATGAATCAGGTTTATTATTATTAGTGAAGAGAGGGTAGCAGCTACAGCCTTTGTCGGAACATGACTTGCAGCTTTAGATGACTTATTAGACGCTTATTCCTTTAGAAAACATTCGTTGGGGAATAACGGAAAATTTCTTGTGCATCCGCTTCGTTGCCTAGCTTACTATACAACAAAAACTTGATTAACTATTCATAAAATGTTGAGTAACTGACCTTTTTCTGATCTTTTTTTGTTGTTTTTTTGCATAACGTTGAAGACCGGTGTTTGGCAGGAAGAAGCACCTGGGAGGAGAGGGAGAACTTCCTCTAATGACAGGAAGGAGCCATTTTTGAAACAAAATGGTGGTCTCTTGAGCTATAGCAATGGCTAATTCTCAATATTTATATTGATAAATTGTTTTATGTGGAATAATTCATAGTTTGCCAGAAATAAAATTTCACACCATCTAAGCTTTGTTTTTCTTTCTAGAAAATAATAAACGTTATTATAGCTTTTAAACAAATTTTAGTTACTTGTATATTATTTATCTGATATTAAGTACGTGTTTGTGTATGTAATAAAATATAGGATTACTGTTTGATTTATTATAATACATATCACAAAACGATAAACTATATGTAGTTATTCGTAGATGTATGTATGATTCAACAGATATATTAATAATTAATTTTTACCTTAATGTTGTAAATTTCATTCTATATTTAACGAAAAGTTTATTACTATTATTATTTTTTTATTATTTTTTTTTTTTACTGTTACTTAAACGGTAAGAATTTTTCTCGATTCTGACCGCCTGTGAAGAGAACGTTAAATACGAAAGAATTTACTGTTTAAAAAAATTTAGATAAAAAGTAATTTTTATTTAATAATTTAAAAAAAAAGAAAGACATTTCTTTCTAATATTTACAAGGTTTTTTTTTGGTTTTTTTCATGAAATATTTGATTTTAATTTTTTTTTTTATAACTTTAGAATTTTAATAAGGATCCTGTTTTATTATTTTATTTCTTTTTAGTATTTACTTTTTTTTTTACAAATTTATTACTCTTACTTCAGCGAATATATAAACATAAGTAATTAGTTGGATTCGAATTCCATAAAGGTACTTATGACTTTCACGATATGTTTCTTTAAAGGCTTAATAATGAGCATTGTTACGAAATATTCTGGGTACTTAAAAAAGGTTGAGCCTAAAAATGAAGTAACGGTTTATTATTTATTTATGTTTAGATTTTATTTTATTTTATTGAGTATGAATAAATCCCTATCTCTGTTCTCTGCTGCCACTAATGAGTTGCAGTGTATTTGTTGATACCAAATTAATAAATAATATAATTAATTTTTATGTTAAATTTATATATTAAAAGGGTGAGCAGCATCTTAGGGGCTGACTTTCGGCAGGATACCCAATTAGCGTATACTTAAGGTGACCAGATTATGAGATTCTCAAAACGGGACCCTCAATATCGGGGAAGTTAGAGACACCGTTAAAAAAAATACTATTTACCAATATATATGTATGAAATACTATTTTATTCAATAACACTACATTTAGAAATAAACTTGATATCACTTTTAAAAAAATATTGTCGAAAATACTGACTTCAATGTTTATTTTTCATATTTTTGAGATGAGTGAATTTTTTTTCAAAATATCAGGCTTTTGTTTGATGAAATCGAAAAACTGTACACAACCCATTGCAAAGTTGCATTTTACTAGCATCATTGCTTTAAGGGTCGACATTTTCATTTGAGGTTTTTCTAGTGACCAAATTTCATTAATAATTGAGAAAACTCGTTCCACTGGAGTGTTTGTTCCTGGTAAGGACAAGAAAAATGAAACCATCAGTGCAATATTCTTGATAGGGACATTTTGATTTGCAAAATGAAGAAATATTTCAACCCATCTCTGATCCAGAGTAGGTTTCTCTTCGGTCCACTTGAAAATCTTTTTCTGTGTCACGTACTTCTTTAGATAAGACACTTCGTCAAAAATCTCACTATTGGAAATCTTAAGCATGATAAATTTACTAGCAATCACGTCAATCCCCTCCTCGATCCTTTCCCAATCATGAACTTCCTTTAGAGTTATCCATTGGCAATTCTTCATGTTTTAAAGATTTAATTTAGTTAATCTATTCATCACCAATGAATGGAATTTAGGAAGCAAACTCGATGCTGTCAAAAGTACATATGGGACCAAATTTTTGTAAAACGGGACAAATAAGCGTCCCGAGCATATATTTTGGGACAACGTTTGTCTAGTTGGAGCCCTAGGGGACAGGTCCCTGTAAAACGGGACTGTCCCGTTCAAAACGGGACGTCTGGTCACCTTACGTATACTAATCTCTTCTAGGAGTTCATAATTTTTCATAAAGTTTTCATACCAAAGAGTCAAAGATTCAGAGGAAAATATGCAAAGTTTAGGATACTTATTTTTGATGGAAGTATATGCTGAAAGAGTGAAGAGAAGAAGAACTTGGACGAAGTAAGCGGTTGAGACAGAAAAGAAACAGCCCAGCCTTTGCCGTGGCACATAACCCTTAAGATAAGTAACTATATATTGTAATTAATCAGGATAAGATGAGAATGTAAATAAAAAAAATTCAGTAACGCTAAAGTCTTATGTCAAAGGAAGCTGTAAGCAAACTGAAAGAGTTGTGTCTCAAACCCAACTTTATTATCTAAGATTAAAGCGATTTATTCTTCATAAGAAAATTATTTCTGGGTAATTAACACGTTTCTGTTTAAGAAAATTTCAAGAAAAGGGAGGTAAATATTTTTTACATGTTTAAATATCATATTTTTATTCCTCTTGTCAAATATAGTGTGAAAATAGATATCTAATACAAAGAATAAAATATATTTTTATTTAATCTGAATTACTTAGGTAGATGTTTTTTTATTTCTTATAATAGCAGATATAACCCGGTTACTGAACCCGGAGGCTCGGTTCCGATAACGAAAAGGAGTACAGGTTATACCCTAGAACTCCGCGGAGACCTAAATTGATGGTATCAAACATGACGTTATCTCTCTCTTTACGTCTCATTCCAGCCCTAGGGCTTCTTCTCATTGAATCAATATTGATTAGTTCTTATGTGATCCACACTTGCCCAGTCAGGTCTTTTATTTTAATTCACTGATTAAATATTTTTCCCAACGATTCCTAAATTCTTCAAATTGTGTATTCGTTCAATTCAGGTTAATTAATTAATCATGACCATAAAATTAAGTTACATCAGGAATTATATTTCAATACAACTATTATAGATCCTGGCTGTACAACTCCAAAAATCTATAAAATATCGAATACTATTGATATTGTGGAGACGCAGGCAGCTCTTCTTCAATATAGCTTCAATATATATATATATATATATATATATATATATATATATATATATATATATATATATATATATATATATATATATATATATATATATATATATATAAGTATATATATATATATATATATATATATATATATATATAGTCGGTAATATGATCGGTATGATATCCTCTTTTTCGTCCATGTTCTTGTCCATCTTTTACGACAGCCCTGCGTTCCTCCAGCCTATCATAAGCTCCTCTTCTTATTTTCAGGGTCCTACCTTAAATAGGGATAGTTCCCCTCCATCTAAGCTTTGAGTTTTTTCTTCTGAATCTTTGACCTCTTAAAGCTAAATTTCCACGAGGTTTTTTGAAAAATAAGGGACTTCTAGAACAGATTAGTATAGGCTAATAGGGTATCCTACTAAAAGTCAGGCCCGAAGGAGCCGCTCACAATTAAGCTTTTAATATATAATAATTTTCAATATTATTTATCAATTTAGTAAACTGCTACTCATTAGAGTCCGACCTATCCAGAACAGACGTTGGAAGTCGCCATACAACAATATATCCTAAAATTTGCTATCAGTAGATGGTTAGTGTCCTATTCATTGTCCTATTCATCATCTTCAAATTGATATTCACCCATACTTCCATCTGGAGAATATAAAACAAACCATTATTGCTTGACGTTTGTCTTGCAGCTTATTCACATTCTGTTCATTTTGTATATTCGAAAGGCTGTATATTCATAATTATGAAGAAAATATTTTACTGTCTACTTTTAATTAATAACCTAACTAATAATAAGGTATGATTAATCTACTAACCTTCCAACAAAGCTCTTGTACATGATCTTATTATATCAAGAATCCTAAAATGCCTTATAAGAAAAGCAGTATTATTCCTAACTTACGTTTATAACGGCGCACAGTGGGACGAGCCAACGTAATTTGTTGGACATTGGTTGAAAACAAAAATTTATATTTATGGCTTGAATCATTTATAAAATGTTTTCCATGGTCATTGTCGATAAACTACAGTAAGTTAAACATAATTTTATTAGGCACTAACAGTACAAAAGATCGATAAACTAGGTTTGTTTGAAAGGTTCTCGCAAATTTCCCGTTTTGTTAAATTGTATTAGAAATTGTGTACACGTCCAATGTAAATTTTTTGTTGTTCACAGCTTTAAGCATGATATCACAATTGGCTATAAAACATTTTTCTGTTAAAATAATAATTACAAAAAATAAAAATAATAAATTTTTAAATTTCAACAAAAAAATTGATTTTAGAAAAATGTTTAAACTTGTTTAAGTCGAAACCCATTTTAATTCAAAATATCAATACTGAAAAGTAACTTAAGATCGAAATGGTCTGCGACCACTTGCGACCTTAGAGAATATTTGGAATTAAAGATTTTTTTTACGTATTTATAGGATTTGCAGAACTCCTTCCCCTCATATTATAATCCTTGTTTTACCCCTTTTGTTTAGTCTGTTTATATCTTTTTATTGTTTTCATTTCAGCAGTAACCCTATTGGGTTATTTTACCTACATATTTGTCAGCTAGGATACTAATGGGGACCATTTTGGCCAATAAAAAAAGTGGCTTCGTCAGAAAGTGTCCGAAAACTTTTGATAATTTTGAGTGCCATTAGCCTCTGGACCCTTTCCAGCTTTGCCTTGTTGTACTTAATCTGAATTCCTAGATGCCATATTCCCATGCCTTAAGTAATAATAGGCAAAATTGCGCCTTTTTACAGAACCTTCAGGGCCTCCGTTCTCAACCCCCATGACGCAGAGTGGGACGAGCCTATGTAATTTGTTGAACATTGGTTAAAAAGAAAAATTTATATTTGTAGCTTGAATCACTTATAAAACAATTGGCAATAAAACGTTTTCCTGTAAAAGTAATAATTTCAAAAAATTAATGTATTTAAATTTGAAAATTTCAACAAAAATTGATTTTTGAAAACTGTTTATACTTGTTTAAGTCGAATCCCATTTTTATTTAAAATATTGATTATAAAAAGTAACTCAAAATCGAAATGGTCTGCGACCACTTGTGACCCTGGAGAATATTTGGATTTACTTTGATAATTCAAATTGAGTTAGAAACAACAAAACAGTCACAGGAAATAAACAATTTTTTTTTTTTTTTTTTTTGTTGGCCAATGTAATTCTACTTGTACAAAAAAGTTTTCCAAATTGCTACAACAAATGGACTTCACAAATGTTATCCACAGGTATTAACCAATAAAAATGCTTAAAATTGATATCGGAATAGGCCTGAATGCTGACACTGACACGACAAATTTGAACGAATGGATCCAACGATAAAATTTCGATAACACAGTGTAGGAGCCTGTGGGCTATAATTGATTACTTCTATTAAATAACTAAATAGTTCCGTTTTCGGTTGGGGACAATATTTAAAATAATTAATACCTATCAGCTTTCTAACAAACCGCAAATTGTTTAATTTTTTTGAAAATCCGATCGACGAAAAAGGCATTAAACACGTATAACTCACATAACGGTAAACTGATTGAATTGCAGATTTTTAAATTCGATAGAGCACATCGAACATCATAGAAAATAATATCCCTTGAATCAAAACACGAAAAACCGAAAATTAGATTTTTTTAGACACACTATTGGTTAACAGAGCAAAGTACTGAAATGATGGGAAAAAAACCGACTTCAGATTCGAATTCTAAACCTTTAAAAACATACCCATGTGAAATTTGAAGTCGATGCAATAATTTTTAGAGGCTCAAAATCCGATGTCCAGAAAAAACATTGTTTCGTCCCACTGTGCGGCGTCCTCTGTATAACACATTTTTCTAATTCCTGGAAATTATTAATAATCAATATTATCCTAAAACCTAAAAATAGCTTCGAAATTCTTCTTCATATTTCATCTTTTTTGAACTATTTCTCTCATACGTATCATTAGCAAAACTCTAGAAAAGCTCGGTTTGAAACGCCTTTATCCCATTCTTGATTCCAATCACATTATTCCTGATAACAAGTTTGGGTTTCGCCAGTCTCATTCCACTGCCCAGCTATGCCATTCATTGGTGTCATTCTTGACGTTGAACAGGCCTTTGACCGAGTATGGCCTCCTAGAACTATAAACATCGCCAATTCATATCATCTACATATTTCCTTATCCTCCATCCCTATCTTTCGGATGAAGTATTTAAAATTAACTCCAGGTAAATCCTAAAAAAGAATCCCTCAAGGTAGAATCCAAAAAAATCCTAAAAGCTCCTTACTTTGTCACAAGTGAACTGATCCACAATGATTTTAATATCTCATATCGCTCATTTGCTGCAACAACGACATAACTCAAAAACAAGCTTTTGAGTTATGCTGAGCTTATGTCTGTATAATGAACTACTCACCTATGTAGTTTTAGTCGATAGAACATTATATTAGAGCTTCAACTGTTCAGTAAGAGAGAGCAGGATATGTCACCATTGTATGTTTAGATATCGTCCTGTACTTTATCCATAAGACTGTCCTGCAAAATTAAAGTTTTTGGGTTATGTCGTTGTTGCAGCAAATGTGCAATATACTGCTGATTTGAACCTTTCCTTTCACAATAAACTAAATTACCACCCAAATACACTTGTTTCTCAACTTTCTTACTGTTCTATTCCTTGCAACCTTCTGAGGGGTCAGAAAAGAAGATGGCCTTAGGATCTTCTTCTATTGTAGAACTTTCTTTGGAGTACTACGAATGGGTTGTTCCTCTACTGTTTTTTTTTTCATTTCTTTGCATTGTTATTTACGTATTTTCTGGATGATTTTTGTAATACAGTAATGAATTTCTATAAATAAACGAATAAAAAAATATATGCATTTATTTTATTTCGTTATTGTATTACACTTAGGACAGTAAATATATTAAACAGTTTTATTTTTTTGTTTGTTTTCTATTATATTGAATTATAATGAATAACATCATCATTGATCATCGAAAGATAAACAACCTAGAGTAAATTAATTGATATAGAAGGAGCTAGGCCCTAACTCAGCGACTAACTGACGTGCGTGGTAATTATTAGGCTGGCAATCTGTAGCTGATCTCGGTGGGTACTAGTGCACCTAGTCCGCGGATAGTTCTCTACTGATAATGTAATTTGATAAGGCTATTACTAACTTAATAGGCCCGGCTGGGGGTTGTTAGATTTAGAGATAATCCGCTCCTCGACCGGGCTCCAACATCGGGCGAACGATATCGTCCAGAATCTCCCGCGTCTCCGATAGGAGCTTTCCAAGAAAATCCTTGGTAATTAGAAACCCATGAAGAAAAAAACGTGTATGAAGATACATTGGAATCTAAAAACGTGGTCATTACTTTAAAAGTGTTAATTCTAAAATATGTCTAAACAATACAATTAGGATTTATGAATTATATGCCACTTCTATTGTATTTTTATGTCATGGGTGCGTTTTGAGCTGGGGTTTATACTTTTTGATGTAACATTTTAATTTTACATTCAAAAATTAAACATCTTGACACTCTCTAGCTCTGTTTGTGTTGCTCAGATCAAAAATGTGCCGAATGCTTTATTATCAAACATTTAATAGAAAAGAATTTCTAAAATATAATATTTGTCTCTAGAAGCTACCATTTTTAAGCTATATTGGTTTGAATTAATTCAGTAAAATCGGCTGTGTTGTTCATGAATATATATTTAGGTATCCCCAAGAAATTGAAACATTACATTATAACTGTTGGCACTTTCAAAAATATTAGTGAGTATGAACGAAGCATATTTATCAAATTTCATTAAAATTGGTTTAATCGTTCTTAGGTTTACTTGTTTAATCGTTTTAAACTTCAATCTCTAACTCGCATCAACCTCTCTAAAAAAATATACCTAAAAATTATAGACCTAACCTATTGCCAATTAAACAAACTTAAATTTAAAATTGTGGTGGTCAATACCAATATAGTGGAATCTCGGTAATCCAAACAAGCTAGTTAGCAGAACGTTGTTTTCTTTTCTTTTTTTTTTTTGTTTTACATATTTATATATATTTTTTAAAAAAATCTATTTTAAGGGCTGTTTATAAATGAATAAAAAAAATATACAATGAAACAAATTAAAACAAAGAACTATATAATGTTATTTAAAAAACTTTAAATACGTGCATTAACATGGATTTTTATTTTTTTAATCTATATTTGGATTTTTCAAATATTTAATTCTATATTACTCATATATATTATAAATTACATACATTAATAACAACGTTTATTCTGATTTTGTGTTTATTTTTCCCTAACCCCTATAACCCGAATTTTTCACTAATCCGAACACCATCCAGCAACAATTAGTTCAAATCAGAAGTAATTCTTGTTTTGTTGGATTAGATCTGTAAATAATGCATATATCAAATTACAAGTAACCATTACAGGTTATTCATTTATGTAATTCGTAGTTAAATTGCATTTAGGTATTGCAGTATAATTGTAATTCATGTCGTAATTGAATTATAACAAATGATGTAATTCTTATCCGGGATTACAATTACAATGTAATCGTAATTCTTATTTCATTTAATTAAAATTAGCCCAACTCTGGAGGGATACTTGTGTAATTTATTTGTAATATTTGTAATATTACATCCAACTGTAATATTTGTCGAAGTAAAACTTGTTTACTACATACAAAAATATATTGTTACTACCTCATATGAGCTTTGCTTTATAGCATCAAGGTGAATTCCATTTCAAACTAGTTTAAAAGAAAAAATAATAATTACAAATTTTTCTTTCTTTTAGGATCCTATTTTGGATTTATATTGACCTCGAGAAACCACAATCGTGTAAGAAATAAAAGAGTGAGACCACTAAAACAAATAGTTGTTATCCTGAGTAAGGCAATCCCCTCACCATCGTTTTATCGAACGTCCACAGGTACTCCTTAATTATATTCCTTAACATCAGAGGATTGGATCTCAAGATGAACAGATTCCCATCCAGGCTATATAATTATCGGCTGCATTCGATATCCACGCCCGATTAGTTCGGTTAACAAAACAAATTGATCCGATGTACAATAGACGGATAGTTTAAGTTTCTGTTCTGTTGGTACTTACTGAAGACAGAATTACCATATATGCTCACGTCCCAAATGGAGGGGGTCAGAGAAAAGTAGTTGATTTGAAAGACAGCCTCTCTCTGCGCTCCGTTGAGACATTCATTGTTTTTTTCATTAGAAAATGTGGTATGTAGTCGACGATTACTTAAGATAGTTAAAGTTGCGAAAGAAACCTGGCTTGAGAAATTCGTAAAAAAATAAATAAAATAAAATAAAAAAAATAAGGGACTTTGAGATTTAGCTAAAAACAACTAATTCATTACAAACGAAATTCAAATTGAGAATAAATACAAATAATAGAACAAATAAACTTAAATGAAAAATTAATATTGCAATTATTAAATTTAAAACAATAGATAGCTGATTTGGTCCAAATCAGGATACCGATCCTTTCAAAATAAACTCCATACTCACTGGAATTCAGTAGTCTCTCATTTTTCCTTACACTGAATTCCCGATAGTCCTCCTAGGTGTCAAAAAAGAAGATGGCCTAGAGACCTTCTAATGTGGACCTTTTATTTAACTGATACTAGTGAGTATTTCTTAACAGGCTATCAACATGTCATTTTAATCATTTCCCTCAAATATACTTATAGTATAAAACGTTCACAGTTTTAAATATTAATAAATCGTTATATAAAAAAAAAATAATAATAACAGAACAAATTGAATTAAACATTGTGTAATTTTAAAATTAAATTAAATTATATTATTATCAAAATTAAATGTAACAATTTACATCTACAACTCTAAGGCCTCTGCACTAATTGGAATACTTGTGTAAATCATACAAATTTCGATAAGTCGAAACTCATTAAGTTTCGAAATCGGCAAGCCGAAGTAAACCCCCACTTCCTGATTACGTTTATGTGATATATTGTATTAATCGTATATTAAATATATGTACCAACAATCAACTCGAAGTAAAATTTTTGTTACACAACTCCCGAGACTCTAAAAGTGTAATTTCATGAGGCGGGAGGCTCTATAAGTCGAAGTTTCCTAGAACCACGAACATGTACCAACCAGTCTTATCTCATCACCATCCTCGTTTATCTTCAGTACTGTTTCATTTCGGGAAAAATACAGGCTTTTATTGTGTTAATAGTTTTTTTTATTATTCATAACAGAGTTAGAAGCTGACGTCTTTGCAACTTTACACACAATTCAGTACGTGATAGATCTTTGCAACCCTACAAATATGCAGAAGAAAGTTCCAGACTACTTATAATTATTTATGTATTTTATTGTGTTTTTTTTTCTTGCATTATTATCTCCGTTTCTGTAAATTTTACTTAGAATAATTTTTTTTAATCATATTACGTTGTTTTAAATTGATTACCTTTATACATATGTATATTATTATAATCTTGCTTCAATTTTGTTTTTCAGTTTATTAGGTTTTCTGTTTTTATTGGTTTATATCTGAGCAATACTATAATTATTAAAAAAACGATGACTCGAAAAATTATTTTTTGTGAGCTCGATACCTCGAAAAATTGATAACTCGGGTCAATTTGTTCATCCTTCAATTTCGTCCTATCGGATATGTTTTTCTTGGAATGACTGTATGTTTTTCTTGGTTCGGATATTATATGGATCAGATGATTCTTAATTCCCATGAATAGTAAAAGTTTCTTAAAAATTACAACAATTTTCATACGCAAGAATATGCAGATGAATTAATTGGGATATTTTCGACGATACATCCCGATAATTATACAATTACGTCAACTTAACGCGGGTTAAGGCGTCTTCTATAATCTTGCTTCAATTTTGTTTTTCAGTTTATTAGGTTTTCTGTTTTTATTGGTTTATATCTGAGCTATACTATAATATACGTTTATTTATGGTTTTCGTTGTTTCAAGAATTTATTTCTTTAGGGCTTAGCGCTGACAGTTTAAAATTGTGATTCTATTTCTTCATTTTCTATTAGCAAATACATATATACATCAAATTGACGTTTGGCTCATTCTCAGAATGCTTAATCTTTGAAGAGAATTGTTTTAAATTATATACCTACCAATGTTGATCTTGTGTATAAAAAACTGCCGAGTTTTAAAAGACGAATAACATCGCTTATTTAAAAAAAAATTTTAATTCTTATTAGAGAGAAGATAATTAAAAAAAAAATGAATCACAAAACATATCGATTGGTTCCTTAGAATCGTCTTTAGATCATCGGTTATCGATACGGTTTTCTCAATAAATAGTGAAATCGAGAATCAACACATCCCTAATTTCTAGTATGAAACACTGTGAAATGTGGAATCACACTAACATATATCGAGAAATGTGAATGCATATATCTGTACCTCAGAACCAGAAGAGCGTAACTAAATTTTACAATATTCAGATTATTGCACCATCGTATGTAGAATTTTATGTTACATTAAGCCATAACTACCTAAGTCCCTTGAAAAATCGCATTTTCTATTTTGTAAGGGTTGTAAGAACGTGAGTTCTTGTGATTGAGCCAGACAAACGTAAATCCACTTACGTTATTCTCCTGAAAAGTTAGTGTAGTGTGACTCTTCTGGTTCTAAGGTTCAGATATGTTTCTTGAAATGTTTTCAAATCTATTTTTTTTTAAACTTAATCATTGTCCATTGTATACCCGTCGTCTTTCTTGGCTCATTAAAAGACTTTGCAAAGATGGATGTACTTTAGCAGGAGCTCTTGAGTAAAAAAAGGATTCAACTAAAGCGACGGTAGAGCACGTTATCTCCACAGCTCCTGTTCCGTTATCAGTGGATATAGTCCGAGATAGAGATCGAGGGGGCTAATTGACCGCTGCCTGCTCATTACCGCCCTCCTCAAGATATACGAGCCCGTGTCTGCCTGCGAGGGTCGAATTTGAGTCGTGACCACTTGGACCACCCCGAACACCTCTGCCAATTACATCAGTCCTATTAAACCTTGAAGATGCACTGGTACCGTTCATTGTTTCTTGATAAGAAATCTAAAAAAATCGATGGCATTGATGGCGATAATTGAGTATATTGAATAATATGTATATTCTTCTATATAAAATAAAATTATAAAACACAACTGTATAAAAATGTGTGTATGTATATATATATATATATATATATATATATATATATATATATATATATATACACACAAGCTATTATCCTCCAGTTTATTATATACATTAAAGGAATCAACAAAGAATGCGCTGCAATCGTGATAAGAGCCCATATTAGTCGTCCTTGGCAGATTTAAGCCTTTTTATAGTATCAGTGTTAACTTTTTTTTTTTTTTTACGTTTTTATAAACGTGCCCAAACCTCATCTGGCCTAGCATATCTGGCTGCAGGATTGTTTTATATGAGTAATACATTGATCACCAATCCATTGAGCAGCATTTTATTTACTTTTTATGTCTCTAACACATTTCTTTAATTTTACTAAACAAAAAAAGGCAACTTAAAGGACTACTTTGAACAAAGTTGTTGACACCTTTTAAAATACGGTGTTCCTTTAAACAATTTCTTATCGTCTGTATTGTTATTTGGTGAATATGAACTATTAGTTTCATTCATATTTATAATTAAACCTATTTTAAATTTATGCTTCTATTATATCTTTAAAATTGATTTTAATTTGATGATGAACAAAAATGAATATAGTTTACCAGTTGTTGTATAATAAACAAGTCATGAACAATTAAATAAAATTAACAAACATAATTAAATAAACACAATTAGATTTTAATTGAAAATTGTAAGTTACATAGGCACGTTTGCTCCTTTGTTTCTAGTAATTTTGTAATTCTACTCAAGTTTTCCTTGTGTGTTTTGTTTGGTAAGGACTAATTTTCCTTGAAAACTAAATCAAGTTTATGTCAATTCATTTTCAATCAGTTTGTAGGTTGTTAATTTAATAGCTATATTTTTATAAAAGCTATCAACATTGTTAAAAAAATTAGTTATTTCATTATTTATGTTTCATCTATATATCTGGTGATGGAGTGAACACAAGGCAGTTTAATATATTCAGAAGTTATAAAGTGCAAATAATTTATTCGGTTTTGGCCCAAACTAAAACAACAAAAATGCACTCTTATTATTCCTTCTATTAGTTACCATATTCACTAAAATGTCGGAATGTTCCAACTCAAATTAGTCTCCGTAACACCATACATTCATTTAGTATTTTTTAAACTTTTTTATTGTCAGGAACACAGCTGTGTTAATAGAAGTTATTTTAAGTGGCAGAGAATACCATTTTCCAGTATTATTTATTTAACAATATATCGTAAATTTACTAAATAGACTAAATATTCTGAGATATAAAAGAGAAAAGAAGATAATGCATGATGTATATAGGTACCATTTATAATAATATATAATAAACTTTATATCTGATCTGTAATCATTATTTTTAATGACCCAAATAATCCTTGTGATTGAACTGTCGGATTTTACCGATAAAAAAATAATTTTCCTTGTCATCCAAGTCTTAGACGGTCTTAACCACCACCCCAATTCTGAATATCAACATGATTTAATTCAATTCTATATTTTCTGATGTTGAACACATACTTTATCAGCAGCTTAAAATATGTATTTGACTTGGTAGAAAAATAAGCCGAAGACAAGTGATGTATTTCTAGTTTGTGGGCTTCTTTTACAGCTCTCAGCTATGAAGAAATGGCTAGGCATCTTGAAATAAAACGATCATTCAGAAGGATCAGTAAACCGTTTTATAATGCACTGAATTTGCTAAATTAGCTGGCTGTCTGATTAAGTTTTAAAAAGTATTTGAAGATCATGCAATGAGTCAGAGCAGAGGATTGTTGACTAAACAAATGACGTAAAAAAAATTTATTAGCGGAATGGGAGATAAGTTGCATAACTATGTATTCTAAAATAATTTTATTTAATCATACCTATAAGATCATAAATAGCATTGACAGGAATGCTAGACACATCGGACGGCCATGGAACAATAGTGTTTAGCAATCTGCTAAGGATCCTTGAACGGCTGATTATCGAGCGATTAATAACATTGGAGAAGTCTTGGACAAAAGGCTCGCTCAAAGAAGAAAGGCAATTCAGAAGCGATAATTAAATCAAATGGCAGTCAATTATAGTGAAACAATAAAACCAAGGCAGTAGGAATGCAGTGTTAGCTATGAGCTTCATTCCTCGCAAGTTTCATTAATTATTTTCAAGCAGAAAATAGCAAACATACTATCTCGAAGGATGATAGATAGGTTTAGTTAGAAACAATGAAAGAGAAGAATTGTTACTAAATATTATCTAATAATATATCAACGGTATATGAGGATTCAAACAAAATTTAACATTAATAATTTTTAAAAATATTATTTATGTTAATGATGATGTCATAAGGAATACCTGATAATATGTAGGTGGGGTGTTTCAGCAAACATTATGAAGCATTCACTCTTTTATTCAAATTAAATCTTCTAAGTTGCCTTTCATTATCTAATAAAAGATATAAAATTAAAGAAATGAGTTAAAGACAAAACAAAAAAGAAAATGTAAATGAATCGATAGATCAGTGTATTACTCACATGGATCAATCCTGCAGCCACATACACTAGGCCAGATGGCACGTTTATAACAAAAAACCAAAAACTGCTTCTATTATAATGTCTTTTACATTGTTTAGACCAATGCTCGTCTTCTTTTTTTTCTGATCCGAACTTTTTCAATCAAACACACCTAAAAAAAATATTAAAGGAAGCAAAGTATTATACGTTATATTACACAGTGTCCCACACCATTCTGTTTGAAACAAAAATTCGTTTAAATAATATTGGTTTAAAACTGCAATACAATTTGTTAGCTATTTAAACATCAATTTTTAAAAAAATAAAGGGTACTTATACTCACCAAAAATAATTAGTTTTCCTAAAACAACTAAACTTCACTAACCAAATTATTCACAATTTGTTTATGGAAAAGATAAATTAGATTATCCTTCCGTTTTTCCAGCAATGTTATGTCCAATGAAAGCTAGTTAAGATTGTGGCACATGAGATTGACAAATTTTACACTGTCATGTTTGTTACACCTTATCCCACTAGACCCTTTATATTTTAGGTGAACATAAAACCATTAAATTATAATTTATAACATTTTCTTAATGTCATATCACAAAGGAATATATCTCTTAGTTATGGAAATTTAGCTTTCTGAGTTCGTTACAAAATGCTAATATCTGACATTTAACTTTTTTTCTGTAGGAAGGGGTGTCCATTAGGAGAGGTTTTATGGACTAGTTGGTCAAAAGTGATACGTTATTGGGGAACGCGAGGGAATTAAGCGTAGTTTGGCACGCTCTAGCTTTGTTAGTGTTGCTTTGATCAAAAATTAATAACAATTATCCAATGAGAAATTTAATGGAAAATATTTTTGGTTACATAACATTTGTCGCTAGGGCCTACTGTCTAGGAGCTATATTGGTTTGAATGAAACAAAACACGCCTGCAAACCTTATGTTTAAGTGCAGGGGATTTTATACGCTCTAGCTCTGTTGGTGCTCCTCGGATCGAAATTTTTCGATAGTAGTCTAATCATAAATTAAATGAAGAATATTTTTTGTGATACAACATTCATCGCTAGGACCAACCGTTTAGGAGGTGTATTGGCTTGAATTTAAAAAAAAAAAAAATCTCGTTAGAAATCCCTACTTTTTCTCAACTTTGTTTGTTTCAATTAATCATTAATTGTTCATTTAATTTAACCCGGCGTTGGTCGCTAGGTGAGCATTTCCCTCACCCTTCTAAAAAATTTTTTAATAAGTTCGTCAGAATTTAACTTTCATCTCCAAATCTCAGTATAGCTGAGTTTAGGACATTAGCGAATAAGAATATTCGGTTTCTAAGTAAAACTGATGCAGTTGGTCAGGATATTGGGAGATTTGTACTGGAAATTGTTATGTCCACACTCGTCAGTATCAGGTTATCTCTCGTGCAGTTTATTCGTGACATTTTACTGAGCGAGTTTCCTAATTTCTTTCGATTGAATAGTGATGATTTGGGTTCAAAATGAGTCGTGGATCTAACACGCTTTACTTGTTGGATAAAAAGCCAGTTGGGAAGATAAATTGTAAGTAATTAGTTGATAAATCGTCGTGAATTGTATTTATGTTATTTTTCAATCATTTACTAGGAATATGAAATTTTTACTATTCCAGATTCTTGTTCGTCGCTGCTCAAAACAATACTAAATAGATCTGGTATAGGTGTGCCGAAGAAATAAAAAATGAAAAAAAATTGTAAAAAGTGCAATGTTCCAATTCACAATGTACATACTAAATATACTTGTAAGAATTGTATAGAAATAGAAGAAAATGATCTATCTGATAAAAACATATTGTTATGTAAATAGTAAAATATTTAATTTTTGTTTGGTTTTTTGTTGTTTTACAATAAATCTTTGTAAAAATATATTTTTAATCCTTATTCTCCATACTAGAATTATCGATACATTATAGTGACATTTATAACTACATATTTGTTAACATAAAACTGCATTTTTTATGAAAATCTAAGAAGTGAGGAAAATGCTCACCTAGCGACTAGCGGCGTATCAGATCGGCTAGAGACAAACGCCGGGTTAAAAAAATGTAAGATCATACAGGTAAGAGGAAAAAAACAGAACATAAGGGCATAGGCAGTCTGCAGGAATAAGCTATTTAGTTTGAAAAATTATCACTTACAAATGAATCACAGGTAAGTGGAAAAAAAATATAGAAAACATATGTGCATCGACGGTCTAGAAGGCAACTCCTAAAACATGTTCCTTATTGTTCTTTCTTTAGCAGACAGGCTCAAGGGGGCCTTAAAAGTTTTCTTTTATGTGTTCTATTATTTGAGAATAAATGAACATATTTATATATTACATATTAGACATATATTTGGTTTGTAGAATCATTCTAAATAACAACAATTAGATTTTACAGATAAATAAATAAAAAACTTATAAAGTCATTATCTAGTTAAATTAATATACTCGTTAGCAATAATTAAACTTAGCAATTAAGATGAAAATTAGATAAGTTGATGGCAAGATCACTAGATTGAACACGAGCTGTTAAACATAGTAAAAATAAATAGTCTTCATTCCTAAAGAGGTTCGTCATTAAAGGGAAGAGCCGAAGTGTCTTGTTTCTTTTGGGCAACCCGAGACCAACTTCCTCCGACTAATTTATTGTTTGAATTATTTATGTTTGCACAACAGGAAGGATTATTTTGTCAATGTCAGCATTATCGTGCAAAAATAGGCGGTTCTAGGTTCCTTTTTGAAAAAAAAAAAAAAATCCTTCACATGGTTGCCTGCCCATCGCTAATGACCGTTATCGTCCATCTTTTCAATTTCGTTCTCGCTAGCCGATGCCTATCTAGATTGTCTCTCAAATTGCCGTCATAATGTTAATTATCCTCTACCAGCTTTACTCACGTTATTTAATTTCACGAGCATGCTAATTTGCCTGTGTATTTAATGTCAAAGATCGCTTATTAAAAATATAATTACTTAATCAATATCACTACGGGTTATTTAGTTATTTTCCTTGGATTTAACTAGATAAGGAGTTAGTATACAAACGCTTAAATCGATGAGCCGTATTCATAAAAAAAAGCAAAACCTTTTACTTGAAGTATAAGGTTATGCTTGCAAGTAAAAGGTTGAAGTATAAGAATTTCCTTTTTTCCATATTCACAATGATCACCTTATACTTTTTCCTTTTCGTTACCTGTATAATTTTAAATTAAATTCACAAATACTGATAATTGTAAATAACCAAAGTTGAGGAAAAATAGGGGGTTTCAAACCTGACTTTTTTTATTCAACCAATAAGCTCATAAACGGTAGGTCCTTGCGATAAATGTTATATAACAGAAAATATTTTCCATTAAATTTCTGATTGGGAAACTTTCGGCAAATATTCGGATCCGAAACTGTTTTTCAACATTCAACATACTATAAATGATATAAGATTCACCAAAACCTGTTAATTTGGATTTAGGAAAATTAAAATTTAAAAGAATGTGTTATTTGAGTAAAAAAAATAAATTATTTATTGAACTGTGCAATTTATTTAACAAGACATTTTTCACATAATTATTTTTAAAAAATGTAAACTTAAGTATTATTAAAATTGTTTATTTTAATACTCAGGTATAATATAATACTGTATATGGAGGACGGTATACCACTTTAAAATTAGGAACTACAGAGGTCTGCTACTGACCAACCTTAGAATTTTTGAAGGATGTCCTTTATACTTGAAGTAAAAGGTAAAGATTATGAATAACCATATACTTCAATTTGAAATAAATGAATCAATCGAGTAGGAGCAAAACCTTATACTGGAAGTATAAGGTTTTACTTAAATCTTTTATTAATACAATTGGAAGCATTTGCTTAAAATTATGCAATTTTTTTTTTTTTTTTTTATCCTCTGATTTTATTTATTATTTTATTCATACAATGAATTATGATAATGGAAATGATGATCTTTTCTTCCCTTTTGGCATTTTAAGACGAACTTCTACTCTGCCATCTCTGGAGGGTCCTTGGTCCACTGAAGGTACTCCCTCTACGTGTCGAGTGTGGAGGAAACACTCTGCCGGCTATGGTGGTCATCGGGTCAGTCCGTAAGGTGTGAACCCCTTCCCTCAGCGAGTACGTCCTCTAAGGGGATTGTGCCTTGCCACCTCCCAGGAAAATTATGCAAGTATAAGGTTATTTTCTTGTGAATAAATATGACCCAATGAAACAATCGAGTATGGGCATAACCTTATACTCGAAGTAAAAGGTTTTGCTTCACTTTTTTATGAATACAAGTGGAAGCATTTGCTTCAAATTTTGCAAGTATATGGTTATGCTAGTTTTTATGAATACGGCCCAATGTCTTGATTGCTCGGGTATGTAATGTTCTTTTAGAAATGTAACATAAATCATTGAGCTAAACAGAATATAATGAGCTGGAATATGTCTAAAATTGGATAATAATAATTTACCATATAATTTTCCATAAACAGATTATTGAGTATACAGAAAAGATCAAGAATATGGGATGGATTACCAAGATAAAGAAGTATCTTCGGAAAGCTGGAATAACAGAGAGATATAACAGATAGAACTCAATTCAGACATAAGGTAGACAAATCTGTCTGTCCGGTAGAAAACAAAATTAAAACAGGAACTAAATGGTCGGAAGATAGGAAGAAAGGGCACAGCGAAAAAATGAAAGATATATGGAAGATGAAAAAGGCTCAGAAGTGAATGCTTTGCTCAGAGGCCCATTCGCACAGAGTAAGTAATAATTTGTCATATTCCATGATAATTCATATAATGCATATTATAACTAATATACTCGGACTTAACGTAAAACGCCTTCAGGATATTACTTTTGACGTTCGACGTAATATTTCTGCAGAAAAAAAAAAAAATTGTATTTCTATATTTGACTAATATAGATTTCTTTATCATGGTGTAGGTTGATTTATTGCCTGTAAAGTACTGCATTGGGACCAGAATAAGGGCTTCTGAGATAATCATTGACAATTACAATTGTCAGTTTCAGTTGATTCCTCGACTGAAAAAGCTTTAATCATCACGTCAATCGTGTTCATTTAAATTTATTACTCAGTTTTTGTAGTTTATTTTAGGTTTTGGTTGATTTTTTTCCTCTCCAATATATGGTATCAAACTTTATTAATCTCCTTTGAAGTAGTAATTCTTTAATATTTTTTCTTCGTATTTCTTCGATTTTATACAAGCATAAAGGAGGATTGTCATGATACAATGAATTTATAAGACAACCAATTCGCGTTTCTCTGTTACAATATTTTTCATATTGGCTTAGGAGTGAGCAACTGACCAAGCTATCAATTGACTAACGACAATCTCAATGGCATCAGTCAATAGCTTTCCAATAAAAATAATTGGATTTAATTGAACTCAACCTCAAATGAAGTCAAACATCATTCAATTGAAACTCGAGCCAATCACCTTCAAGACGGTCAATGAGTACCATCAATGACATCAATTACCGTTCAATTATCAAATTTATTTATCCTTTCCAGGGCCCTATGCGATCTTGTGTGAGACTTTTCCACTTTATCAGACAGAGAATATTCAGTAAAAATAGAAAAGCAAGAACGTCCTTAAAAGCTTTAAATAAAAAAAAAATCTACAACAGTACCCGAAGTTTATTCGTTTTAATCAAGGTGCTGTAAATATGTAGCCTGTGACTTTATCCATTTTAGTTAATTATTTCATTAACTAATAAGAGAAAGTTCTTAAGCAATACCGATCTGATTTTTTTTTAAATATAAAATTTCTATCAGTTGCAATTTTAAAGGTTTATTTAGCAGCTAGAGTCATTTGATTAAAACTTATGCTATTTCTCATGTCACTAATTTTATATTTTGTTATAAAATATTTACTGGATGAAACTTTATAAAATCAGAATATGAAAAAAAAAATATTATTACATACATTTACTATTTCATAATCTATCTCAAAACATAGCTTTAAAATAGCTAAGAAATAGCTGTAGCAATATAGTTTTGACCTATCTAAGGGAGGTCAATATTATTTACTATCGGAAAATAATATTTAAAAAATAAATGAATAAATATAATAAAATAAATAAATACAATTAAAAAATTAATAATAATAATAAAAAACTACTGCTTTTATTTTTATTATTAACTTTTTTTAATTTTTAATTTTTTTTTTATTTATTTATTTCTTCAGAACTATCGATATAAGTTATTTACATAGTTTGAAAGAAACTTTCAGTTTCAATCATCAGTTAAAATAAGCACTTACAATTTTATCGATACCTATACATTTACATGGCAGTAATTAGACCTATTTGAACGGAATTAGTTAAGCTTAGGAGTTCCACTAAAGCAGACGATTCACCTCGAATCCAATCGTTAGTATCCAAAATCCTTTGAAAAATCCCAAATACTCTATACTTTCAATAAACTTTTCCGATATAGCCCAAACTAGATATATATCCTTTCATAGTAAACCTCAATCAACTTGTCTATCCATTTGCTTCCCACTCCATTCCCAATAATCCTCCAAGGCGTTTGGTGAGAAGATGGCCTAGAGACCCTCTAGAGTCACATTTTTATTGAAATGCTACTGATGAGTAGTTATTTTCAAGTATATGAAAGTCATTGTAATTACTATCAACACATTTACTTGTGCATAAATTTTACAGTTTTAAATATCTATACGTAAATAATAAAAAAATTTAATTTCTCCCTGACTGGGAAAAACGATAGGTCATGAATATGTCTATCTATAATCCAACGCTTTCCCCAATTAACATTTTAGAATTAAAGGATCAAATTACTTAAATTCAATTAACAATCAATGATATTTTTTCGAAATATAGCTATATAAAATCCAAATATAAAAGTTGAAAGAAAATAGCTGTTTCAAACGTGACATTAAAAAAAAAAAAATATGTTCTACATTAAATTTCTGATAAATGACATCTATTTTTTGATACGAGCAGCATCAACAGAGCTAGAGCTGGTCAAAATCATTGTGAAAAAAACCTCAAACCAAAAAAGTGTAGACCCCCATCCATCGAAAAAAACAAAGCACAGATGCATTTAGCAGTTAAAGTCATTTGATTAAAACTGATACTATTTCTTAATTACGGATGCTATATTTTATTATTTTCGAACAAATATTTACTGGATGAAACTCATTGGGACTTGGAGACAGTGAAAAAAAGTTTTATATTTACTACCGATAAATAATTTAATGAAAAAACAATGACTTTTATTTATTTATTTTTAAATATTTTGTGTCGAATAATTTGTAACTATTAATTAAAATTCATAGTGTATAATAACAGTCGTTGATGACCGACAGGTTTTACGACCATAAACAATAAAAACCAACCAACCGTTAAACAGAGGGAATACTGTATGTAAATGAAGAAAAACTTCCGCTTATAGACTATGTAAATGTCATATAAAAACAGGATGAAATATCTTGAAGCTTGATAAAAAAAACGTATTTCAAGTTATCAACCAGCCATATACTCTAACTCATAAAGTCCACGACTTGGAAAAACTCAAGAAATAATGTTTGAGCAGCTGTAACAGTCGGCAGATGTTGAAGGTATCCCATCAGCTATATCGGATTACGCCATTATTTATTACCTCAATAAATCCTCGGTTAATTGTTACTTTTTATGATTAAGAGACGGGGCTGGTGAGGTAGGCGACAAGATAAGAATCCTTGTTTGCCAGGCACAATTATAAAGATCGGGTCTTACAACTAAAGCAATTAAGAAAATTTCGATTAGGCGGTGCATTGGTTACAGATAATATTAACCGAACTCTTAAAATTGTATTATTCTATTAAGTTTTTTTCCTTAATTCCATATGGTAATTGCAAAAAAAAATAATATATAAATAACCATGAGAGTATATAAACTCCTGGACAAAATCAGTGCATCACACTATTTTTTATAGTTATCTTCTTTTACTTTTTAATTACTTTCTTCAACTGGCTAAAAACCTCAAAATTAAAAAAAAAAAACTCATAAAAAACTCAGAAATACACATTCTGAAGTGTGACAAATACTGAATCATTTGTTTATTCTTTCGAATAGGGAGATTATATTAAAGGATTATGACTAATTCTGGCCCCAATGTCATTTGAGTCGCAAGAAATAAAGAAATATATAGAAAAGGAAATGAAACAAAGTAAAAGAAAAAAAAAAAAAAGTGATTTTATCCAAAAATATATCATTGATGTTCGGTCAAAAGGGCTTAAGTCTAGGAATGTGCAATTTACAAGACGATTTTCCAAAGGTTTGAAAACTCATTTTTAATCCTACCTAAGTATTAATTTATTCTTAAATCTCTCTATTATATCATAAGGGACTATTTACTACAGTAAAATACAAACATGAACAAAATTTTATTCATTTATTAATTTTTGTTTTCATAAAATCATTTTCATAAAATTGATGACTTAAGCCCTTTTGGCCGACACATCAATGATATATACAGAGCAGTTTGACCTTATTTTATATTTAGAGAATATTGAAACCTGCACATCATTTAACTCAGAGACAATGAACAGTGCTTTATTTTAAATGAACAAGTTTATTAAACAAGCTTTTAGTTTGCTCCAGGACATGCAGTCCCCTCTCCACCACCTCCACGCCCACACTTCCAGGGAGGAAGTCATCATATGATATCATATTTTCGTCCTGTCTTACATCTCCACCAAGTGCCTGTCATAATCTTGATATCATTATCGGCATAAGAGGCTATTTCACGGTTCGTTTAACCCTGTCTCACCCTCTGTAGAGACCGTTTCCGTGGCAGAAACAATACCCAATCAAGTTGGACATCTCTATCTTTTGATAGGCGAGAAGGAAACAGTTCACACGGAACTACTTTGATTCGTGGATACAGGCCCCAATAGGAGGAAGACAATAGAATCGTGCCCCATTACAAGGGACAAATAGTTGTACATTCTAAGAAGGGGTCTTTGTACCCTTTGTTTGTTCCACTGTTAATGTTTTAACCATAACATTACAAGTAGAACATAACAATGTATAGTTGGTTCATTGATGTTAGAAATAACATAAAAAATGTAAGTTTAATAGCCATATCATTATTATTGTATTGATTTTTTAATAAATTTATTTGTTTTTACTTTATATAATGTATAGTTGGAGGTTATTTATTTTTAACTTTATATATTGTTTAATATATTATAAGGCTCATTATTTTTTCCTCTCTTCATTTTATTAATATCTAATTGTAAATATTGTGTGGATGGATCCATGAAGCCATTCATATTACTTAAAGCCCTCTTTTAGATAGATTGTAAAACTTACTCAATTTTTTTTTTTACAAAAAAAAAAGTTGGCAGTCATTCCAGAATATTTCCATTTTTATTTTATTGTTGTATTTAAAACAAAGAACCGAGATTTGATAATGTACGTAGGTATTTGTGAAAGAATAATCTGGTTATGGAGTATACCGACAATTGTCTACGGATAATTGTTTTTTTTTTAACAATTATAAATATAAATATAAGTAAAAAAATATACTAGAAAAGAATAATAAAAGAAATTAAAATACAATAAAAGAAAACTAAAATAAATTAAAAAGTTAAAGAAATGAAAAGGTAAAAAATAAATAAAATGTATTTATTTTTTTATCCAATGCCCGTCTCCGGCAGTTTAGCCATCTGACGAGGAGCCTCCCAGTAATAAAAATAAAGTAATAGGATATAAATGAAAAAGTTAAAGAAAATACAATAAAAGAAATGGAAAAGTAAAAGTAAATACAATAAAAGAAAAAGAAATACTAAAAAAGTAAACGAAAAAAAGAGAAAAGAAAAGAAAAAGAATACACAATAAAAGAGAAACATAATAAGTGACAAAATTAATAGAAAATAAAGTAAATAGAAATTTTAAACAAATAAGAAAGTAATCGAAATGAAATTGTAAATGAAAAATGATATTAATGAAAAAGTAAAAGAATATACAATAAAATAAAAATAAAATAAATGAAAAAGTAAAATGAAATAAATGAAAAAGTAAAATGAAATAAAATAAATGGTAATGAATCAAATTAAATAATTTTAAAATTTAAAAAAATGGAATAGTAAAATAAAATAAATGGAAAATCGATAAAATGAAAGAATTTAAATGGTTTAAAAATTACGCAATGTAAACACTTATTAGTTTTTTTAAAATTAATTATTGAGTACTAAAATAAATAAATATTGGTTTTATATTATTTTATAAATAAAGACTAATTAAAAACCATCTAGTAAAATTATGCAATTTCAACGCTGATAAATTAAATTTCTATATTATAAATTAAGTTTATGTTCTCAGTATCATCCTTTTCATTTAAAAAAAAAATGGTCACCTATACATAATTATTATTTTTAAATTAGATGCAATTTATCTATCCATCGACTTCTTTTCTCCTTTTCCTGTGCCTCAGTAAGGATTGAATGATCCCACCGTGAACTGTAAATTAATTATTGACCGCAGCCCTGGGGAGACAGGCTTTGATAAACTGCACTCGCTCGGAGAAGGGCAGGTGATCCTGTAGTACATTAAAGGTTAATCGTGCCGCCTCCAGGTACAGGAAGAGCCTCTAATTGCAGGCTGGACCTGGACAACAAACAAGACCTGATATCATCATCATCAACGGGGCCATTGGATAGGACGTCCTCAGGACATACATATTTATAGCGACCCCCCCTCGGTGCTCTAAGACACTTTCCAGGTAGACATGCATATGCAACGAGCCGAATAGTGTCGCAGTTTAGTGCTGGCCATGTACGCTCTCTTTTCTCATTACAAAAGCAAATGCTAGACGAAATTTTAATAAATCCCTACTCAATAGGAACATAAAGTTCCCTGGTCCTTCAGCTTTGGCTAAAAAGGGCCGGACTGTTAAGAGCCGTGGAGCGCTATGGACCTGGAAAGTGAACTGCGGGATCACGATTGCTTTGTTAGTGTATGAGGCCGAATTCATTATGTAGGCACCACAGCAGCCTTCTTGTGTACCAACATACAGTTTCTCTTCCGCCACCATACGGCACTGGTTTATTTTATGAAAGCCATAAAAAAATGCACTAACACTGACTAAGACCGAGTATGAATAACATTATTACATGTTAAATAACATTACACTAGGTCGTAAAGATTCTATTGTCTTTCCGAGATGTCTTAGCATTCTTACCCGATCATCTGGTAGGGAAATCCTTGATTCGTCAACAAACTAGACCATCTTCCAATCAACAATTGCCCAATATGCATACTGCAGTGAGCATTGAAGCCCAGCTATTCAATGCTGTCTGGTAAGAAGTGGCCTAGCAGTCTTGGTTGAGTTCACTTCACATAGGCTTCTTCTTATTGTCTGGTCTGAAATCAACACGTTTATGGCAAAATGAAGTTTATTTCTTCTAAGTTGAGGACATGATAGACACCTCTGTCTTGTCCGGACCTCCCACAGTTGCATCCGGTCTCCTTGAATCGAAGGAGTATCCCTAACTAATTACCGGTCTATTAGTGCCATAAGTGTATGGCAACTGAAATTTCGGATAAGCCTTCGTCCAACAGTTTTGGTGAACTAACTGGCTAAAAGACTAAGGCCGAGTATGAATAACATTATTACATGTTAAATAGCATTATACTAGGTCGTAAAGGTTCTATTGACTGCTGTAATAAGTGGCATAATGTAGCTGACTAATTAAATAAAATAATTGGACGTGTGGAGGAATAAGATTTTATCTAAGGAGATGAATTTGTCAGGGGTGCAGTCAAGGTTGAATAAACACAGCCAGTTTTTAAATGAAAAACTTATATTTTGGCGTGCCAACGTTTCGACCTGCCTTGCAGGTCTTCATCAGGGTGAAGTAGTCTAGATCAGGGGTGCTCAAACTTGAACTGCTGGCGATCTACCTCAATATTTTTAGACTACTTACGATCGACTCTGAGACTGCAAGTGTGTGTGATGCAGGGTTGTCGTACATACACGATACACCCTACCTAGGTAGGGTGTACCGTAGCATATATAGATATTAGCTTTCTGCACAATATAGGTACATTATTTTAGTCAAGGTTTGGGTTAGGTTTAGTTAGGTTCTTCTCTACAATATCAATGAAAAAACTCATAGTTATTCAAAATTGCGAGTTTATTTGTTGTTACAAAACAAAAGAGTTACATATGGTGTTAAACTTAACTAAGGAGTGGCTTTGGATGTTGAAGCGTGGCACTGCATGTCCTCAGCATACTTTTCATAAGATGGTACGTAACCACTGAGTGCTAATCTCAAGCATGATGACATATGATCGTCAGTTAGTCGATTGCGATATTTTGACTTAATTATCTTCATTTCAGAAAATGCAGACTCGCACAAGTAAGTTGACCCGAAAAATGCCGTCAGTTGAAGGGTGATTTGCCTTACATTCGGATATTTATCTTCAGATATAAAACACCAGAAATTTGTATCAGATGCTGTAGCTTTGAGATGTATATCTGATATAATCTGCACCAACTCATTTTCAACAGAACATGAGTTCATATTAAACTGACTTGCTATTTCAGTAGCTAATTCCTCAATGTTTTTACATGAAAAAGGATAACTCATAAATGATGCTATATTTTCCAATTTACTGCAATCATAAAAACGCATTTCGAATTGTCCCAAAATATTTGATAATTCAGCCTCATACGTATCATAATTCAACTGAGGAATCCTTGCTTTCAAAGACGGAAAATGTTTCAGATCCTTTCTTTTCAGTTGATCTATCATAAGTTGCAATTTACTTTTGAATGCGTTTACTGCGCTAATCATCTCAATAATAGTTTTTCCTTTACCTTGAAGCTCCAAGTTAACGGTGTTTAAGTGCATTGTGATGTCAGTCAAAAATGCCAAATCATTTAGCCATTTTTCGTTTTTCAAAATCTGAGTGTCATCACCTCTTTCGTCTAGAAAAGCTGTTATTTCGGGCAATAATTCTTGAAACCTTTCTAGGAATTTTCCGCGACTCAACCACCTGACGTCCGTGTGAAGAACTAAATCAGTGTGTTCAGCTGACTCCCTATCTTCCAACTGCAACTGAAAGAGCCGCCGTTGCAAGCTACGTGCACGGATGGAATTCACAATTTTTGTTGCAATGCCCATAATTTCCTCCGTGTTTAAAACTTTTGGAATGAAAAAAATGAAGGGAATTCTTCATTAGCTCGACACAATGCCACAAAACCGTTTTTGTTTCCAGTCATTGCTGGTGCTCCATCGGTTGTAATGCACACTAATTTATATATTGGTAGCTCGTAGTTTTTTACAAAATTGAAGAAAACGTCATATATATCTTCGCCACGGGCCTTCCCCTTCAGAGGAATGATTGTCAAAAATTCTTCCTTAGCCAACATGTCATTGAATACCATCCGAATAAAAATACACAGCTGGGCAGTGTCTGTCATATCGATGGATTCGTCGAACTGTAAAGAAAAGTATGTACATTCCATGATATCATGTTTTAGTTTATCTGCGATGTCCTGACTCATGACTTCAATACGCCTTGTGACAGTCGGACGAGATAACTGAAGTTCTCTAATAGCAGACATGATTTCTGTTTTATTTTTAAAATCTCCAAATAAAGTCTCACCCGCTTCAATAAATGCTTCCTTCACCACCGATCCATCTTCAAATGGTTTCTTGTGTTTCGCCAAAATATGAGATATTTTAAATGACGCAATCGTAGCAGCTTTTGATTGTTTGGCTGGTCTTGTGAACATGGATTGTTCTTTTTTCAAACAAGATATCAAATCACTTACTTTTCATTTTCTTAATTCACTCGGTAGCGGAAAATCCTTTTCATAGTTTTTATGAACCGTTTTATGATGCCTCTCTAAGTTACCACGCTTAGGTATTGCAACTGACGCACGACAAATAACACAAATGCACTTACCCTTCACCATACAAAAGAAAAATTCTTCCTCCCAATCCTTATTAAAATGATACGTTTTAGATTTCTTCACTGCACTCATTTTCCACTATTTAATAATAAACTTTGTATCGACGTAGGATCGCCATCAAGTTACAATTCAGAATGACTCCAATTCCTGCAGGCGCAACATTTATATCGGCGTGAACGAAAGTCTCGAATGTTCCCGTCAAACGCGCCGCCCGAAACTAGACTGTACTGTCTCTCGTCTAGAAACAACACGGCTTTTCTTTGACAAGTGCCGCGCGTTCCTTTGATAAAGCCACCTTTTGCCGCAAGCAGTGTTATTTTATTACGTAATACATTTTTGTAGTTTAGTTACCTACCTACTTATTAACATTTTTTTTCTTCTCGAGATCTACCCAAAAAGCACTCGCGATCGACTAGTCGATCGCGATCGACCGTTTGAGCACCCCTGGTCTAGATGAAGGCTTGACTAACAACATGATTGTTAGTCAAGCCTTCATCTAGACTACTTCACCCTAATGAAGACCTGCAAGGCAGGTCGAAACGTTGGCATGCCAAAATATAAGTTTTTCATTTAAAAACTGGCTGTGTTTATTCAACCTTGACTGCACCCCTGACAAATTCATCTCCTTAGTTAAAACTAACAGTCAACAATACAACCATCATCATGAATAAGATTTTATGTTAATCAGGACAATTTACAAGAGAGCGGAAGTAATATAACATTACTTTTGTGCATAAAACAACGTTCTTCCACCACCTCAACAACTACAAAACGATCTCGAAATGGAGAAGGTCAAGAACCTCTGATAACATAAAATGTTATTCCGTAAATAAGAGATTAAATTCTTCTTCGTTCTTCCATGATGGGAAGTTAGTGCGTGAAGTCCTATTTTTCATCTGCCCTAGTGAGCGATGAGACTAGTTGCACCTTGAAGTAGAACTCCTCCGACTTCTTTGGTATTTGAAGAGTTGGATCCCATCGCATTGCTCTAGTCGTAACACCGGTACCAAACAGCGTCTTTATATGCCTGCTCATATGTCCATCTAACTCAAACTTCTGAACATCACCAAGGATGTTCCGGTTATGATATTCCGGACGAAATCCACCGTGTTCAGTAGAAGCAGGGCTACCTTGAGCATGTTACGACTAAAGCCGTGCACGGAAGGTCTTGAGAGGATAGTCCTCAGAAGGTTTGATTCCTCTTCTCTGCTGTTCCCCAGGGGTTAATGGAGGGTCACTAAACACACTGGGACACACTAAGTAAACCATAGGCAGGGTGACTCAACCACGCCTTAGCTCCAAAGGTTAGATTTAGGATGTATATCGTAAGATAGAGCACTCTCTAGAGACAGAATTAAATTCGATAGAAAATAGGTTTTTAGAATTTGTAAGTATTAACAAGACTTATAATTTCGTTGTTTCAAAATTTTAATAGTCATAAAATATTATTGTTGATATATAAACTGGTTCGATAGAATATTTTTAAAAAAGTGTCCTTTTATGGTCCACCATCTTACAATCGTCGGATATTTTAAAATAGTATCCTGGAGGCCAAAACAGGCGGAAGTTATCCTTCGGATAACTTAAAAACCCGTTAAAAACATATTATCCTTAAGGATGAAAAACTAATAAAATTCCGCTATCTTAAAACAGCATCCTTAAGGACGAAAAAGCTAATTCTAATTGTGGGAGGAGAGAGCTGCCAAGCATGCCCTTCGGCCTCAAAAAATCGTCAGATCCTGGCAGATCTGTAAAACTTCTACTTACAGGAGATATGAAATTTATATTTTAATCGAAAACCTGCATTCATTTCCGGACAAACCATTACGAAGTCTCATCCATGACTTACTTGCATGATATTAAAAAATTAATGATAATAATTAATTTATTTATGTTATAATTTTATTAATCAACATATTTTTAAATGTCTGGATTTCTTGTCTATGAAATCTGAAACAACCCATATCTGAGTGCTGTTTATGATTCGTTTCAAGCTAGTCCTATTTCTCGCCCTGTTTTTCTTGAAGAGCGATATTTGCATAGTAATGATGTAAACAACTATATAAGCCATTACATTAAAGTTGAAAATTCCCCTTTAACAAGTTTCCCTAACCAAATGCTGTGCCGGTCTCGCTATAATTATTTCAGCCGACTGATGATCGCTGTTACGCCTAAATTAGATAATTATGGTTTGATTATAATAATTGAGAAGTTAAAACTCCAACCCGGGCCCAGCCTCTAAGTATGTTATTAGTGCTGATGTTATTTTTGTCGATATCACTTAACCATGTTTTCTTAAAACGATTATTTATAGCTTAATTAAATAAAAATGTTCCCAAATGATTAAAGTTAATCGGTGTAATCATGGATTTAGATTTAAAAGTATTCTGTATATAAAAGTAAGTGAATTAATGATCCCTTAATCATTTACTTATGTATACTTATGTATATTATAAAATAAACTTTTAAAATATTTGCCATACCAATTAATTTAACTACTACATCAGTGTAATTTACAACTTGGCTTCATATCTGCATATCTTAACTTCATACTGAGACTCTTCTTGATCTATTATTTTGAATGAAAGTATCTTCAACATTTAAACATTGAAATCTTCAGTATTCGTTTATCCTGTAACAAGCTTTATTTAGCAGTTACAGGTTAATCCTGTAAGTTTTAGCTTACAACGAAGTATTTAAACATAATATCCTATATTTAAATCCTAAACATGTTACCTTAAGCTTTTGGGTAGAAGAAAGTAATTAAGTCTTAATCAATTGGAATATTTCCTTACTAATACAGTGAAACTCCAACCATCCGGATATCCGATCATTCGGTTTCATTTCAAGAAAATAAAAATATGTATATATGTATATATATATATATATATATATATATATATATATATATATATATATATATATATATATATATATATATATATATATATATATATATATATATATATATATATATATATATATATATATATATATATATATATATATATTTTTTTTTTTTTTTTTTTTTTTTTTATCACGAAACGGCCTTAATGACCACGCGAATATCCTGACTATGCATTCTTCCTTCTGTTGTTTCTTTCTATCCATTTTTCTTTCATTATTTTTGATTGCCTTTGTTTCCTTTCCTCCGTCCAGGCAATCCCCTTCATAGGCTTCCTTCTGTCCACAAGAACTGTGACATCATGCAACCTCTTCCTGTATTCCTCATTCTCCAAACAATCTTGGTCGTTTATACCCATTGTTCTTGTTTCCTCTTTCAACTGCTTGATGTACCCTTGCCAGCTCTGGTATTCCCAGAGTTTCTGCAGTATAGCTTTATTCAGCCTTTCCGGAGGCATCCTAACCTTGTGCCCGTAGAATTTTAGTCTCCTGATCCTTATCTCAGCTTCCATGTCTTTGATTTCCTTGTATATTTCATGGTTTGCTCTTAACCTGTAACCTTCTTGAGTCTTCCTAGGACCATAGAAGATCCTTCCTAGGATCTTTCTTTCGGCTTTCAGCAGCTTTTCTAGGCTTGGAAGGTTTATGGTTTCTGTCCCATACAGTATCTACGGTTTTGCCACAGTGTTGTAATGCCTAATTTTCGCTTTTATGGACAAATTTCTTTTGTTGTATATGTTACTAGTTGCGAAACTCAGTCTTTTCAGCTGGATAATCCTCTCCTTCATGCTCTCCCCCTCCAATCCCCTGTTCCAAATGGATTTTTTTTTATTACATAATTTTTTTTTTATATAGTTTATTAACTGGAATTGTAGTGCGTGGATCAAAGGTCACGTAAAATACGATATTAATTTTCGTGACGCAATAAAAGACATAAAACTGAATAGACCAAGCAGCAGCTACCGGAACTGCTCAGAATTAGAGGCGGAGCCCACAGATCTAATAACAGCCAAGTTCTTAATGAACGTACTTGTTCAATTTCTAGAAGTATAGCAAATCCATCCTACAGGGTTTCGCCTAGCCCTATTGTCGTCGCGAGTGGTCTCTTAATAAACTTAAAGGGTTATGGCAAAACTTGTATCAACTGTGACCGAAAAACAGTCCATTCTAAGATGTCTTATCTGGTAAAACATTTGCTGATGAGTTTCAGAATACCCAAGATTTCCTACAAGACATGTTAACTAAACTTTGTTGTTACATAAATATATATTAACAGCTATATTTTTAATTATTCTTTGAATTTTAATGTTAAAACATCAGATATGTCTGTATTTATTATTTCAATACCCTAATTCAATAGTAAATCTGAGTATCTGTATTTTGGGATATTCAGATCAATTTCGTCCCCATCTATCCGGATAATTGGAGTTTCACTGAACTAAAAAAATTGAAAGAACCTGGTTCAAAACCTTTCTAGGATATAATAAGACATAAAAACACACTTTTATTTTATGAGTACTTATAACTATTATAACATCATCTGTTGATCAAATGCTGTAGCAGTCAAAATACAAAGAGGATATTATTAATTCACAGTAATAAAATTTTTTGTTTTACTCTACCAAACGGTGAGGGTTCTTATCATTGTTATTAGTTCCTTTACCTATGTTGCTATATAATACTTTTGACAGAATAATCAAATCATGGTTATTATTTGTTTTTTTCTTGAAGGAGTCTCATATTGTAAAATAAAAAAAAAAAAACATTGTTAACGAAAACAATTTTTTTTAACATAACAATTGTAAATATTGATGTAGATTAAATTACTTTTTAAGTTTTTACATCATTTTAATTTTTATTGTTTTACTTTCCCAGACTAATATTTTATTATAAGTTTTATAATTTCCCACACTGCTTATGGAAAGCCATGCTCTTGTAACTTAGATCCGAGGGTAAGATATGCAAAACATTTCGTCGGTTCCTTAGGTAATACGTATTTATTACATGTGACACTGCCTACAGTCACCGTTAATGTCGCGTGTATTTGTTGAACTAGAGTTGACAATAGGAGTGTAATTCTTGTCAAGGGGGCTATAAATATCGCGAGGACGGGCTTAACTCAAAAAAGGCTGTGAATCTGAAGCACGTGGTAGCCTCATCTGAGCCGACTAACTAATGGTGTCGCGCCGGCTGAGGTTCTTCTCCAGCGGCGAGGAATTAGATATATTTGAATATGGATGGGGATAATTAGTGGCGGAATCCCAAGAAGCCGGGGATTTACACCCTAATTGTCGAACAGTTCAATAGAAGCCGTCTCCCGGGGCCCGTTTATCTGGATTTATTGGAGCCATATAGGGGTGGTAATTAATTCACGGAATGGATAATACAGAGAGGCTGGAAATAGTGCATATTTAGCAGGTCGGGGGACGTAGGAGGCTCCTCTCTTAGTTATAGCCCGCTCGGTCCTGAAGAATGGCCGCCTCCTTCTCTACGTCTCTATTAGCAGCTCCTTCCACCGCCGGCTTTTTAATTGGCCCTTTATTTATTATTGTGCCTCAGCTTTGGAAATGTTTAATTATTTATGCTGATTAATTACGGGATCAAGGAAACACTTCAAATGTAATTAAACATAAATGTTCGTAATGCTCGTATGAAAACGACAAGATCTATGAATGGCCTGCTTATTAGCATTCCTAATTTTTTGACAATCATCTCCTTTTACTTTTTTAAATTTTTAATTACTTAATCCTTATATTACCAAAGCTGCGAATCATGTTTTTGTAAAAATAATGTTTGCTTTTTTTCGGCCAGAACCTTTTTAAATCATTTAACCCACATCCTAAAATTTTCAATCTTAATCAGCAGAACTAAATATTCTACTCCAAATATCTCCTTTTGAAGCATTTCATTCTTTCGAGGTATCAAATACAATCCTCAGATTATCTTTCAACAAAGCTCCTGGGCTTGATCTGATCACATCCTATATCCTTAAACTCCTTACTCAGAAAGCGATCCTATTCCTATATTATATACCTATACAATGCTGTTATTCGCACCGCACACTTCCCAGATCCTAGATAACTATTTGCAGTAAAGATGATACCTAAGCCGAACATCCACCTGAACAACCATCCTCACTTGTCCACTCACTCTTGTCCATTATGGGAAAAATCCTAGAAGAACTCATTCTTAAACGTATGAATCCATGGTGAACGTTGTCTCCTCAGCATTGGAGCGCCAAATGTAATGCACCGGAGCCTTTTTCGAGGTTGAAAACAATTTTCCCGAGCCTGGCACCAGCGACTGCATTACAAACTTCGCAAATTCCTACCTCCTACATACATCCTTATTATGCATTCCTATCTCAATGACAGAACATTCTGAGTAAGCCTCAATTGTGTTCTTTCATCCCTTATTGATCAGTCTTCCGGGGTTCCTCAAAGTAGTAATCTAGGTCCCTTCCTCAACGCGGTGTATGCAGCTGACATCCCGACTCATCCTACTAACGTCCTCACCACTTACGCTGATGACACACATTTGTTATCAATAAATAATGACCCATTCATTGCAAACCAAGCACTACTATCTCACATTACAAACCTGCAAGAATGATGTCGAAGTTGGAGGACCGTAATAAATCCAAACAAATCTAATCAAATAACTTTTACTCTTTGTCGTAAACCTACATCTTCCTATCCTACAGTAACGTTTAATAATGTACAATAAATAAAAATTGTCATGACGTAAGGAGATCCCTTGGCCATTGTATTTTGAAATTTTCGTGTTGCTGTTTTTTTTTTTTTTTTTCTGCAACGGATTTGAATAGAATGGTAAGTCCTGCGGTATTTTTCTTTATTTTTGATCTAGTTTCATCTATTTTTTTTTTTTTACACTAAGAGGTACTCACTCTGTATATATATATGTTTGATAGGATTCTCGAGGTTCAGTGAATAAAGTAACAATAATAATAATAAGTAATAATCAATTAAAAATAATTTTTATATTTTTGTCATTGATTTACTCATTTGCTTAGTTGCTGTATTCATTTTCGACGTTTCGAGACTATATTGTTTTATAGTCTACAAACAGGTCAAAATACAATTACATAGGTTAAAAATTATTGTTAAATTATCTAATTGTATTTAATTCAAAAATATGGAGGAGTATGAATCTACTTTCATTGTTAAGGTGATACAACTTCATAAGCCACATAGCTAACCCTAATTGATACTCGCTTTATAAAGGCTGGGAGTTGTAATGTTTTCGATTTTTCACTTTCATATAATATAATGTGCATTAAACAATAATAAACACATTATTAAATACTAACATCCCTATAATTTCCTAAACATTATTTCAAGTTTTTTTTTCACTTAAACTGTTTAGTGATTAGTAAGGATTTTATATTTTGTTTTCTAGATTATCCTCCGTTCTAATAACAAGCTACTGTACTATAAATTCAACGTGCCTAAAAAGATCATTTGAAAAATAAAAAATCTTATGAATATTTTTCAGAACGCTTAAATCTTTCGAGAAACAAAAAAATGAATAAATGTAATAATCAATTAAAAACACTTGTATATTTTTTGCCTTTATTTACTCATTTGACTAGTTATTGGACTAATTTCCGAACTTCCTATAGTCAGTAATGATCCATATTTTTTTTTCTTTATTAATAGTTACAAGCCTTGATTCCTTCTGAAGCATTGATCCCCTGGACATATAAATTTTTAGTGCTCAAAACTATTTTTTACTGGAAGTTAGAGATAAACAAAAAAATCCAGTGAAATGATTTGTAAATCACTTTAGAAAATTAATCATAGCTCTAATCTCGAGAAGCATGTATCAAAGCTTTTAGGAGACGTTGAGTGGAGACTGACCTTTCGCAAACAGCGCGAACCGCTCCGTTTCCAATGAAGCCGGCGATAGCCCCAGCATCATTTGTCAACGAGAGGAAGCAGGTGGAATACTTTCCCACTGACTCAGGTTATTGAATAGTAATCGCAGCAATTTGTTTTCGGTAGTACCTGGATCTGATTCAGGAGGCAGTGCTTTCATCTGGCACCGCATGGTCGTATCGGATTACGTCGGGTTCTAAGAATGATAATGAATAAGACTAGTTCCTCGTATTGTACGGAGTAGAGGAACTCAACGGGTGAAGCTTGAAGCTCTTTGCAGAGGAGAGGGGAGAGGAATGGTTAATTACATACACTTATAAAAAGATCATGAGGATTGTAAATAGGTTTAGAAAACAAAGAAAAAAAAAAAAAGAGGATACCTTTCTAGGATATAATAAGGCATAAAAATACACTTTTATTTTATGAGAATTTATAATTATTATAAACATTATCTGTTGATCAAATTATCTAGCAGTCAGCAGTTAAAATACAAACAGGATATTATTGACAGTAATCAAAAAAAATTTTTTCTACTCTACCGAACGTTGAGGATTCGTATCAGTGTTATTTGTTCCTTTAACTATGTTGCTCACGATCTAAAATGTTGATCGAAGAATCAAGTCTGGGTTATTAGTTTTTTCTTTCTTGATGGAGTCATATTATAAAATAAAAAAACATTAACCCAGAAAGAAATTATTTTTAACATAACTATTGTAAATAATAATGCAAGTTAAATTAGTTTTAAAGTTTTAAATTTTATTGTTTTACTTTCTAGACTAACGTTTTCTTTTTTAATATATTTTTTTACGCAGTATTAAATTATCTTTTTAATGACACTGTTATGGTTTTCTTTTTCTTGTAACATCATGGAAAATTATGTCCTTGACGTCAACACCGCCTTTCGTCATGTTATTAAATTCTATCTCTTCAGATTTTTTATTTTTCCTAAGGTTCCTTCTTCCACAACAAATAAATTGAGCACATTGTCGAAATTTGGCAAAGGAAATTGAATCTATAAACTATCATCTTTATCTTCTGATTTCTCCTTTTGGAGACACCTTTCTTAAAAAAATACTTCAGGATGTATAAACAATCATATTTGGTCCATTGTAGGTATATAAAATAAAAAAAAAACAACTAATAAATATTGAATCGCTGAAACAGTAAATCTTTTTTCACATAAACAGTAAGAGTGGGTCAAATTGTCCCTGAGTTCAAATTCGCCTTGCATTATTACGCATAGGAAAAAAATGCCACTTACAAGAGTTATGACGCTTTGGTGGTTGCTAGAAGGATGCTTGAGCGAAGAGTGCATGAAGTCTCATGAAGGTTGTCAATAGTATAAGTTCGCATAGCTTTAAGACACGTTGTTTGGGTCAATCTGATCCAAGAGACCGCTTGAGGGTTAAATTAAAATGTTTAAAATAAATCTGCTGCTCGAAGGACTGTTACACCGAATAAATAATAATCATAATAGCAATGTAAATGTGCATCTCTAGTTAAGTATTGATTGTTACTTGGGTAGTAGTAAAGAATTCCTAATTATTAAATCGTAGCTTTAAAATTAGTAGATTATAGTAATCCACCTAACTATATATTTATATATTTTATAAGCCAAAAGTATTAAATGACTTAGATAACAAATCAAAACCGGTAATTAAAAAGAGATTTAAAGTCATAACTTAATTATAAGGAGCCTCTCTTTCGTAATAATTACAATCGCTTGAGATACATAGAAGATGTGTTGCAGCAGTGAGGTAGCACCAAACATTGCACTGTAAGAAATTACACGGGGTGGAAAATCCCTCGAGTACCCTCAGATGTATTAATAAGTAATCGTAAATCAAGGAAAATGAAAAGCTCAAAGAGACCCTGCATAAAGTACAATGAAAAACCATTACTAACATTGAATGATCCGTATTTACACATTAAAATTTCAAATAGGCCTCTATCACAAGGAAGGGCTGAGGGTAAGACGTGAAAAGAATATATTAAAGGAGACAATGCCACCCCTGAAAAGGGTACGTTCTCAGCAAGTGTGGGGAGGTGAAGACGCTAAAAAAATTACTGAAGAGGTCACGCTCTGGTCTTAAATAGAGAATGAAAAGTGCACCATTTTTCAAAAAAACACATTTTGGGCATTTTTAATTCTTATTACATAGTACCATACCCCGTCACAGCTTCACACACTCTCAAAAGTAAAGAACTCCAACAATTTTAACAAATAATTGAAGTTTTCTATAAAAATCTTGTATTGAAGTATGCAATAGAGAATTATTTCTTCAATGATATTTACACGCATAAATTTTAAATATAGTTAAAATTAAAATGATTCAGCAATTGCAGATTACGTAAAAGCATAGTTAGACATCTGATTTTTAATTTTAATTTGTGAGGTAGTAATCCAGATGGGCAGAGACTATTAACTCTTGCGGAAAATGGACTGTACTATCAGTGCTTACAACAAATGCCTCATGATCCATAGTTTTACATACAATATTAACTTCGCTTGTTAATATTGATCAACATATTGGTTCGAAAAAAAAATATAAGGCAGATATAATTTTATTTATTTCATCTGGTTTGAACCACAAAAGTATCTGACAGTGTGGCAAATCTCGTTTCTGCCATTCGGCATTGTACATTTAAATTTTTATCGTGGTAAATTTTTCTATTGTAAATTTTATTATTGCTGAACCTTCCTTGATCTATACCTAGAAAAATGGCTTTTTCTTTTATATGTATAATAGTAGAGATAAGTCAAAATAGGCAGGGCATTAAACTAGTCTCTCCGAAGTTCAATTCCGGCTAACAAATGATTATTTATTTTTTAATATTTGGATATTTTAATATTTTATAAAATATTTTAATATTTGGAGGCCGTCTTATAGCACACCGAGCCTTTGTAAAGTGGATAACCTCAAGAAGGGGAAAACCTAGTTGTTGAGCAAAATTTACGTAAAATTAGATACATGCACAGACTTTGTCAGGCACCAAGATACCGAACCCAATATTGAAGACCTTTCAATAGTTGTAATAGTACATTTTTTTTAATTAGTTCAGGTTTGAAGTTTAATTATAAATTTTAAAAATAAAACGATTCTGGGGTTGGTTTTGTTTTGTTTATTACTAAAATATTTAAAGTACTGGTATGATTTACATAATAATGGATAATGTGACTTGTAAAATTATTATTAAACATTTTTAACAGATCGGTACAGTGAATAGTTTCCAAAAAAAACAAAAAAACTTTAATATGGTTTGAATGTCAAGGAAGGTTATTTTTGTTGTAATTTAATTACAGGACTTTTGAATTTCATTATAGAGACCGCTGGAAGTGCTCGTTCTGTTGACATATATATATATATATATATATATATATATATATATATATATATATATATATATATATATATATATATATATATATAAAGGAGAGAGGGAGGAATGGAGGAAGGTAGAAAGAGAGAGAGAGTGTGTGTGTGTGTGTGTGAGTGAGAGAGAGAGAGAGAGAGAGAGAGAGAGAGAGAGAGAGAGAGAGAGAGAGAGAGAGAGAGAGAGAGAGAGAGAGAGAGAGAGAGAGAGAGAGAGAGAGAGAGAGAGAGAGAGAGAGAGAGAGAGAGAGAGAGAGAGAGAGAGAGAGAGAGAGAGAGAGAGAGAGAGAGAGAGAGAGAGAGAGAGAGAGAGAGAGAGAGAGAGTGGGAAAGTAAGAAATATATCTTTCAAGAAGTCTATAGCTTACAAAACTCAACTACTGTAAGAGCTATTAACTGTTGAGTGATTCACAGTTCTTGGAACAAATTGCAGAAAAATAAAAACACTCATCATGCAGCCTACGCACATTGTACATTAACTTCAACTTTTGATGTTCTAATCAAATGAACCCACTCCTAACCGCAATTACAGAAGTCTTATGGGCATAAATCGTTTTAAAATTCAAAATAGGTTGGCTTTTGAAAAATTTTTGTTATTAAGCGCCTGCAGTTAAACATTGATTTATAAGTTGTTTAACAATTCATCAACAGACAATTCAGAAAAAAAGTAATATACACTGGATCGGAATCAGTATTCTTGGTTACAAATTCATTGGATACCCGCTGAGCGCTGCTTCGGGAATTTGAATGTTTTCTCATTTTCTTTGAGCTGCTGGAAATGATTAATATGTCTGCACTGAAGTCCATCGTATGTTTGGCAATATTTCGAGACTTGAATGAGTAATCGCACAAATAACGCAACGGGGTATAGATTAAATTAATTTCAATATAAAATTAGACAAATTAGAAAAATTAGACCTTGTTTTAGATTATGAAATTATAAATGGAGATAATATAGAAATCAAATAGAAAACTAGATGGCCGAGTGGTCTCGGAGCTCTCGAAATCAGGCCGTGGGTTCGAATCCCACCTGGGTGGATTAAAATCTATTTCGTGACGAACCCACGAATAAATTTTGGCCTTTCCACCCTGGCTAGAATAGGTTGGTAACCTGTAGGATAACCCGTCCTTCCTGCCCTAGTTGGAGTACATAAGGGCTATATATATATATAGGAATTAAATACAAATTAACTCTTCAAGGAAGATAAATTTGTTTTTATCAATATAAGATTTTGTTTATTTTTCTTTGTAAATGGACATTTTTGTTGTTAATGGACACAGAAAAAATGTCTTTTAAAAAATCAGACTCACCTTTTTCTCATACTAGGCCTTTCATAAGATAATTTGTTCAATAAAAAAAAGCATGCAATTTTGTAATTTCCTAATAGAAACGCTTTTTTATCATAATATATTTTTTATTTTAACTCATATACGAGTACATCACAAACAAACAAAAAATAATTATCTAATACAAAAATCATAACTCGTATTTTCATTGAAATCCCCACAAAACATGAGATTCACAAACCTACATCTCACTTTTCATCACACTAGATGCGGAGAGACCTTTTGCATGAATCTATGGCACATCGGTGCCGATTTCCTTTATCTATTAAGTCTTCGATCCTATTATAGCTTACATCTGCCAATAATATTATCTCCTATCGATTATTGTGACATGCATGAACCTCATTATTTGAATGAATCTATCGCGACACATTGCCGAGGACACTAGTTCTAAAGAGTAAAAAAAAAATATTATAAACGCATATTTACCTATTTTTAATAAAAAGTTTTTTTGATAAAAGTCAAACTAGAGCATGGCACGACTTTATAGAGTATAACTCTATATTCATATCGTTAGCTTATAGTTCATAAGTGTTCAAATCTCCCAATTAATTAAAAAAGGATTATTTACATCACCGTAATTAGACCTAATTGGTCATATGGTTTTGAGCTTTGGGCCTTCATTAAATCTTCCAATTCTTCCAAATATCCAATCTGTAAAATCAAAAATCCTTCGTTAAATCCTCAATGATTCTTACCAAGTCAAAAATAAACTTATCCATAAGGTTCTAAATGTCTATTTATAGGAAACATTATCAATTAAGACTCTACTGTATTTGTGAAAGTTATATACGATATATTCCAAACATGCTTGGAACATGAACTCGTCTAAGATACTAATTCAAATTTAAATTAACAAAAAAAAAAAGATGAAATAAAAAAACAAAACCTACCGTATTCTCAATTTTGAAGAAAAAAGATCTCAACTTAAAAACAAGAAAATTATCTATAACTGTATACTACATCCTTTCGGGGAACTTTCGAGGCTCTGCAAAAGAGGTGCTCATAACAAAAAAACAAAAAACATTTGAATCACCATTTCTATAAATAACAGTCAAATCGGAGCAGTATAAAGATTTACATATTTCATTTCACTCTTTGACTGAATAACATCCCTATCCCTTCATGCAATCTCATTCATCCCTTCTGTTATCTGGTATACCAATAATAAGATTAAAAAGGATATGGCTAAGGGATCCCCTGACCAAATCTCGTGGAATCAAGTCCTACCAAGAAGCTCGAAGGAATATATATAGAGAGTAGAAGATTGTTGCAGTATGCGATAATTTAAAAACAAAATAAAAAATACATCAATTTATTATACTGACGTTTTAGTTTTCATTACAAGTCTTCGTAAGGGATGAAAGAAATACACCAAACAAAAGGATGTGGCTGGAAATAGGGTAAATTTAAACAAGATTACTGATATTTATTCAATTTTTTTTCTTTCCTTTTTTTGTTCTTATGGTATATGTAATGGTTATAACAACGCAAACTATTAATGTTTCATATTTAAAAATTCATTCAACAACTTGGATATTTTTCTCTTATTTTTGCTACAAGTTTTGTTCATTCATAAAATGTCTATGATCACAAACAACTAAAAATTATTTAGTAAATATATTTTAAGTATTGAATTCTTGAAATTTCAGAAAAAAATACTTAAAAATCTTTAAAGTTTACATCTTATATATGAATTCATTAATTTTTATATTCTATCGTTTCATAATGTTTGCTGATATTTAAAGTTTCATTACGTATTTTTATTTTCATAGTTGATATCTTTCCTGTAGATACCTCTCACTCTCTTAAGTGGAACAACTTACAGCAGCTTCTGATTCTCCGGAGCCTAAAATAAATATTTTGCATCCTAAATCTTGCAAGCGAATTAACCGCAGTTGTTCTAAGATACATTGAAATATAGACATTGAGATGGTTGTTCCATGAATCTAGTCGTAATCATACTCTAGCTAAGAGTCACAAGACCCAACACTATGTAAACTACTTGACTGGATTAGAAATAAAGCCATTACGGTGAAGGTCTGAGAACACTTTGGCTAAGCTTGTGTCAATAGCAGTTTGGATTATTGTTGCATCTTGTACTGGATCCACTTACAAAGTTAACAAAGCCCTCAGCCTCTCCAGCACGACGGAATAGTAAGTACCATAATTAAGGATAGTTATTAGTTTTTAAATTGATTAAAAATAAATGGTGCTGTTTTTTTTCTTTTTCTTTTTTAAGAGGATTAACCTCATTTAAAATCTTTAGAAAATGGAAATAATTTATTAATTGCTTTAGAAACCCTCTGGCACTGTGAGAAACAAATATATGTATAATAAGGTCTAATTTAGTTATTTGTCGCAGGTAATAATTTCGAAATTTGTCCTCGTAATACTCGTAGTATATAGTATGTGTAATTATTGGCTTTCATATAATTTGAAAAAAAAAAAAATAATCTGCAAATACATTTTCTATTTTCAACACCAATATATCTACACAACCGTTCTAATTATCTGTTTTAATCTCTACCCAGTTTTAATTAATCAGCTGCGGCCAGCCAACTACCTACATCTTTAAATACTTATCAGTGTTAATGATATGCCATTGTAACCATCTGACCTCATATTTACTTTTTCTATATTTTGTATGCAGTTTTAAATATCGATAAAGTATAAGTATAAAAGAAAAATAACAATAAATTTTTGTATATATTTAGAAAATGCAAATGGTTGATTAATGAATATGATAGTGATGAAATTGAAAGTTATCTGTTTGAAATAAACTGGTGCAATCAGTCTAAGCAATTGATCCTGGCACAGTTGGCACGCCTGATTGAGGGAACAGCCAAGGATCATTGAGGCGTTGAACCCAGTGACATACCTGAGGAGGAGATCCTAATTAAAGCTCCCAAGTACCTACCTGACCTATTGCAACTACCTTCTGGCCGAGAGCCAAGCCCTAAGGAACACTACCCAGGATCGCATGAGCAATTAAAACGGATTTATTGCAAAAGGAGAATGAAATAAACTACAAGTGGTTAATTATTTGTTCAATACTATTGAACATTAAAGATAATTAGTTAATAATAAGACTAAATGTATTGTCTGCAATTAAAATATTTAATTAGGTATTAAATTAATATAGTTTTACAGTTGAAAATTCAAGTTTAAGACGATGCTTTTACTAAAGACACTAAGGTAAATCAAATATGGTCACCAGTTTAAAATATAAAATGGAATAAAAAGAAAACTTTATTCCGGGACCATATCCATTAAGAATAACATTACATAACAAAAATTAAAATCATATCTGGTCTTGACACAAAAATATTATCAATTGTTTGTTGTTTTAAGAAAACAAATACATAAAAAAACTATGAATAATATATACAAAACACCTTCAGAGGATAAAGCTACCCCTAAAAAATATATTTTGATACCATACTACGGCCCAATATCCGCTAAAGTCGGGAAAGAATTAAAAAAATTAACCCTGCATTTAAAACATATAAACCATTGTCATCATACCTCCCTTCACCGAAAGACAAAATAGACCCTTTCCAAAAAAGCGGCGTATACGAATTAAAATGTAATGACTGTGAAGCAAAATACACGGGAAAAAACCGGACGATCGGTAAATCAAAGAGTAAATGAACATATAAGAGCATACACTAATAAGACCCAAAATTCCAATTTCGCTATCCATCTAAATGAAAATAACCACAAATTTAATAAAGACTCGGGAGTAAAAATATTACATCAATTAGAAAATAGCCTAAAATTAAATAATTTTGAATCACTAGAAATAATAAAACCGTTTAAAACCGATCCAGATTTTTGTTTAAATAATCAGATTAACATATGCAATAGCCCCATTTTAAATTTGTTTCCCATAGGAACGGAAAAACCCAATGAGTCATAAGGGAAACCCCATTGTAAATCTAAAACTTAACCTACCTGCCTCCCCCTTTTACTTCTCACAAAAACAGTGTTTTAGTTACCTTGAAGGTGAGTGCCTATGCTTGATTTCTTGTCTTATCTTTTTAAAAAACTTTAGTATATATGATCTATGTAACATAGTACTGATGTGTTGAAAAAATGTTGTATGTTTTAGAACTGAAGATGAATATTTAGCATTCGAAACTAGTTTTCAAATAAAATAATCTCAATAGAAGTGGCACTTAATTCATCAATCCTAATTGTATTGATCCTTTTATATCATCATGCGTACCTCAAGTGATATGAGAATACACACAATATCATAAAGGCAATACATAAAGACTATTGAATCAACAATTAAATTAACAAAAAATTAAAAGTTAATGAGTAAATACTACAATTTAATGGGTAAATATAAAAAAAATAATAAAACAATGAGTACATACAAAGTAAATGAATTAATGAGTAAATATGAACGATAAATAACAATAGTAGGAACTTGAAAATATAGCAGATAATATAAATATATTGATAGAATTATAATATATAGCTATGAGAAGTACATTGCAGTAAAGGAATAATGAATATTGGGGCAAGTGTAGTAAAATAATTTCAAACGTACATAGTGGGAAAAAAGGAAAGGAAAAGAATTGTCAATAGTCTTTATGTATTGTCTTCATGTTATTTCCTTTATTCTCATACAGTTATTCTTTTTCATACATTTTTTTTTTATACTCTTTGTAATTTTGCCATATCTTTGTGTTTGTTTTCTTTTTCTTCTAGCCCCGATGAAGGCTTGCAATGCAAGTCGAAACGTCGGCATTATAAGTTAAAATTTATATCTAATTGCTGTGTATCTATGACTGCATACCCCAACTACCTCGTACATATTTAATAACACATAGACCTAAAGATAGATTTTAAAAAATGCGGGTTGAAAAATCAATAGCTTCTTAAAACCAATCTATACAATAGAAAAGTTTATTCCTACAAATAGACAACAATCTTTTAAAGTACTATGAAATCAATAAATATCAGATAGAGAATACAATCTGAATTTTTATTATATCCGATAGTTATTGCACTTAATATGAACCATGTATATCGGAATACATATATCGAAATTTCGCGTATTAATGTTCTAAAAAAATAGGTACATGTTTTATGAAAGCAGTTCCGAATTCGTTAAACCAGACATCTATCGACACCTTTATGCAATATTCGTCCTATAATTATAGAAAGAGTAATTCAATAAAGTTGAAATTTACTGTTGTTCTTACTTAATTACTGTACTTTAAGCTAAGCAAGAAAGTTTTCAATAAACATTGATACTGGAATGTATTTTTTATTTTATAATTCGCATGGTATCGATCGTTTTAACATGCAGATTTTCATTTATTTTTTTAAAATTGCTATTACTTTTTTTTTTTTTTGCGCTATATTTACTTTGTTATTAAATATTTTCAAATGTCAAACTGTGATTGATTAGTATGCTGTGTATTTAGCATCCCATTTAAAAATGGGCAGTAGTGTGTTTCTCTCCTTATAAAATTCTCTTGAAATAATATTTCATTGATGTCTGCAATTTTTTTAAAAGTTCATTCAAAATTCATAAATGTTACCTGGTTATTGTATTGTAAAAAAAATATTTTGATGCATTTTTTTTTTCCACTGTGGCACTACCACTAAAATAATTCCATAAAAGAAATGGATAGAAGAGAGATGCTATATTTCTGTTAGACACTGGCAACGAGACGGCTTATATAGAAAATATAGACAGACAGAAGAAAGGCCAATAAGGAGCTAGTGAAATTGAAGGTAAAGGGTGCTCTGATTGAAAAATAACATCGTTACCGAATCATCTGGTGGTCTTTGTCAACCGCTAACCAACAAATGGACGGCTGTCTTTGATGATGGCAACCCTTCCTCTGGTTCCATCCCATTTAGCACCGACCTCCGGTAATTCTTCTCCTTTGTGACGTCTCTTCAATATGTCTGGAACAAATTGTGATAGCCTTTCTTAGGGCCTTATAACATCGCAAACTATTGTCTGGCTGAATGTCAAACATTTATAGCCAAGATACTGCAATGCATTTTCTTTGACTAGCTAGTAATAACTATCAGGAAATCAGCTGTATATTTTATATGGAATGTCTTCTCAGAACTAACTAAAAATCCCTCTCCTTTCAACATCATGGAGTGTTTCCTCCTATTGAAATTCTTATTAAATCACATCTTCAGTAAATCTTTCATAAGCAATAAATAAATACAAAACTATTCCCAGTTATGAATTAGTTTAAAAAAATATATTCTACTGAACAATTTTCTTTAGTTTTGTTAATGTGTACAAACGTGGGTTGTGTGAATTACTAACTAAATATACATTTATCAGTTGTTTTAAAGATTGTATTTTGTTTTATAAATATTTTAATTTTTCTAATTCACGTTTCGGTTTTAGCTTTGATGGCCATTTCTGTTTAAAAAAAAGGTGTACTTGGTGACTATATGTTTATATCTTGTAGGTTTTACAGGACCAAAAATATTTTAAAAAATTAAAGATAAATGTCAATATCAACAACACAATATTTTATATTTTCTAACGTTTCGGTTTTAGCTTTGATGGCCATCTTCTGTAAACAAAATGTAAGTTACTATTGACTTTTCATTTATTTTCTCTTTATTTATTGTACTTTCTTAGAATATTTTCCGATTCTTAAAATTTTCTATTTTCTCTTTTTTAGCCCTGATGATGACTATCAACTTAAATGAATGAGGTTTAATTTATTCTACTAAAAAACTTTATTTAATTTCGTTGATGTGCATAAAAATGGGGTGTGTCAGATCTAAATAAATATAAATATATTAGTTTCAAATATTGTACCTATTTTTAGTTAATTTGATTTAATCTATTAAAATTCACCTAAATTATAAATTAGTTTATTATTTAAATAGTTTTTTTTTTTAAATTGTCTTATTTCGTTACCAGACTGGCTATTTGACTATTTAAATAGTTGAAGAAGTGTGCTTGGTGGTCGAATGAATAGGTCTTCTAGGTTATTCAGAAAAATCAAAGGAATAAAACAATAGAATTGCTAAAATTAACAATACAATATTTTATTTGGCCAAAAACAAGAAAATTTCAAATAAAGAATTAGAAAATTTACTAAAACGATAACATGAATGAAGAAAATAAATTAAAAAGTCAATAGTAACTAATATTTTATTTGCAATATGTTCTTACTTTTATTTTATTTTTAGTATTTGTTCTGATTCTGTACTTGCCATTCTTGTTTTTATCTATGATGATGGATATCAAAGCTATGGCCGAAAGTTGATAAAATAAAATATTATAGTATTATTTTTAATAATTCGGATTTTGTACATCTTTAACTAATACTTTTGAATTACCTAGAAGAATGTTTAAATATGTAATTTTGAGATCATAGTAAAACTTTTATTCTAATTTGTTCCGTATTTTTTTTAACTTTTTAGGTAAATGATGTTATTCATTGCAAGAAATTCTGGATTCCGTATCATCCTGATATAGCATGTAATGAGCAGATTCAGCCTATAAAATTAAAGCCCCTCATCTCATCACATCTACATTCGGCTAGTTGATTGGATTTTTAATATTTTGTAAATAACCAGGTCATCATGACAAGGTATAAAAGTTTTTTTCCAAACTGGGAACGGTGTCAAGCTATAATAGAACGAAAAATACCAGTCTAAGATAATAAAATTGTCATGACAATAAAGATTAGTAACGATGACAAGACTGAAAAAATGTCATAAGTGAACCTACTGCCAGTACCAATTATGAGCAACATCTCATAAAGATCTATATGGAATGTAAACATAACAGCAAACAATGAAAATCTATACCCAGTAACAGTGTCGAGAAATGTTTCTAAAAGTGATAAAGATTTTATTTGTTAGTTTATTGCGGCTTAACTTCCTTATATACTCCAACTATGGCAGGAAAGATGGGTTATTCTACAGTTTACTAATCAATTATAACCAAAAAGGGAAGGCAAAGATATATTTCGCGGAAAACCGTGATATAAAAATCAACCGATCCAAGTTGGATTTAAACCTACGACCTCGTAAGCTTTAAATAGACGTTGATGTTAAACTATAAACTTTAGAAAAAAAATTTTTAGTTTCAGTTTTTACGAATAAAACATTTTAACTAGGTTTAAAATACTGCCTCTATCCAGTGCTACATATCACCATAAAATATACAAATAAAACATAATTCCAACATATATTCATATAGTTATTACCCCTTAAAACATAATATAGGACAATACTTTTCTATACTTGATTTTAAAATAAAAATAAAAATAATTTTTAGAGAAAAAAACAAAACCGACTTCAAGATTAAACCTACATATACAAACTTGAACTAAAAAATAAAAAATAATACTTTAATTGCTTCAAAACAAAAACAATTAAATAAAAATCAACTAAATTATCGATACTTATATACCTATTCACAATTTATGATCAGTTATCTTTGGAGTCGGTGCCAGCCAAGAAGGGCAGTTTAATCCTGCCTTTACAATAAACTTTCGAATGGCCGAAGACAGCGGTGTGAGGGTGATCAAACAGTGGGAGGATCTTTACGATTACAATTTATTTTTAAATTCTGTTTGTTTTGGTTTGTACCAACTCCAAAAAAAACTGATCATAAATTGTGAATAGGTATATAAATATCGATAATTTCGTTGATTTTCATTGAATGGTTTATGTTTTGAAGCAATTAAAATATTATTTTTTAGTACAAGTTTGTATATATAGGTTTAATCTTAAAGTCAGTTTTGCTATTATTCTAATTATTTTTTTCAAATAATCTAATAATTAGGTAAATACTATTCATTGATCTTATATTTTGCATCCTTATCGGTGCGTCAAAACACAAAAATCGGAGTTGAAATCATTACGTATATTTTTCTTTAATTGGTATGTGTTTGGTTGTTTGTACATGAATATAAAATCATTGACACAGAAAATTAAATACCCGGTACCATTTTATCATATAACTTTCAACTGAACTGCGCTTTTTTCTGAGGGTGCCTAAAAGTAGACTTACTGCCTTTCACCAGTGGCGATCTTTTCTTTATTTTTTAGGACGGTTGAAAGAGAATTACGCGGAATTCACTAGAAACAAACGCCCAACTTCTTTCTGCTTTCTGCACTTTGCAAATCAATTTTAACTTTTCGTTAATTGAAAGAATTTTCAATAGCCACTGTAAAACCACTCGAGTGAATAACTAATAATAAGTGGCTGGTGTAACTATGAACTGAAAAAACCAACAATGACAGAAAACAGGAATACAAATTAAATTACACATGAAATTCTTTTAATTTTAGTTCGAGTTATAGAGGCGACGACTTCGAATAGTTCGTTTCATAGAGGTGGTCCTAGAAGTTCTCTCTTTTGAACCCTATTTTTAGTTCTACTTATTTTCGACACACTTTTTCACGTTCTTTGTCTGAAATCGTCTCATTGAGGTGAAATTTAAGTGTAATGTACTTCCGACCGCAGATTTTGGGACTTATTTAAGAATTCAGCTTATCGAAGTACAACACATTGAGAGTTGACTGTATATGTAAATTATTTTTGTTAATAATTTAGATTTAGTTACCATGGAGATTTTAGATAATCATAATCATAAATATTTTTCAAATGTAAGGTTATATAACAGTGATCAAAAAAACAGTTAATAAGTGATTTTATGAACTGTTTTTTTGATTTTTCTTAAAAAGTGCTTGGTTGATTTCAAAATATTTTTTTATGGGACCACCTCTAAAGTGGTTGATGTTGATTGATTCAGAATTGGCGGAGTAACTGTGTAACATACATACAAAAAAAATACAGACGAGTTGAGAACCTTCTCTTTTTTGAAGTTGGTTGAAAAATACAATTAATTCCTTCAAGTCTTATCTTTATTTTAACGTTATATTGACGGTGTTCAAACATATTTGATCAGAAGAATGTCTCACTGAGAATGATTGCTATTGGTTACAAAAATAAATCATATCATATTTTGAGGTTTAATGCACACTGGTGTCGAAAGTTATTGGGACGCTGCTTCATAAGTCTTCATATTCAACCACCGTCAACTTTCATAACTTTCGAGATGGACACTGGCGTCAGATATGTATGCTACGCGTGAATCCATATTTCTTTTACGATTTAATTTTCTGTCTCCTGCTTACATCATGCAATCATCATAGTTATAAAATAATGTCTCAATTTCAAAACAAATATTTACCAACAATATACCATAGGTATCATGGATTTGAAAGTAAACACATATTTGAATTGCTAAAATAGCCGTTTACTTTTCGTGTTCCTACCATTATATTGCTTTTCAATTGAATATACTTTTTTTAATTATGACACAATACCAAAAGTTTGATATAGAAGAAAATGTAGCTTCTTAGAGTTAATCTTTCTGAAAATTTTTATTAAGAGTCATTCTTTAACTTTAACCTCTTATATAAACATAACCCTGTATTTATGTGCTATTGCTGGTACTTTTTATTTAAGTTAGATGTCCATTTAAATTATTCCTATTGAGACAATAGGTTCAACGAAAAAATAATTATGAACACAATTAGAAATAAATATGGATTTATTTTTAATAAGTACGTTCAAATTGAGAGTCCTCATGTGATGGATGTTGGCACAATGCTTGCTGAAACGTCAAGTCAGCTCCAACAGTTCAACTCTTCTACACTAAATGTTCTCCTCCAACTTATACTAGATAACATAGATATCTAACTTAAACGATATTTGCTCTTCATGGCAGCAAGAGTAAAAAATCCAGTTTCACATCAATAAATAGTAGCAAAAGGAATGAGTACTTTTGAGACATTTTTACTCAAATAAGCGTATTCTTTTTTAACACTGATCAACTTTACTCACTAACGTGAGTAAACATTTCTTTTTTTTCTAAAAGTTCAATTATTTTTTTAAAACAACTAAACTTTGCTCCCCTTTCCAATACTTTCATAGTGTCACCCACTTTTAGAACCTCTGTGTTGAATAACAAACAAAAAGTTGAATTGAAAAAAAATGTAATTAAAGGCCATTTCATTTCAATTAACATTTAATATAAATGAATAAAAATGGCCGAGGAATCGGAGCTCTTTTCCGACTACTCGCCAACTACAAAACTACAAAAGCAGTCGATTAGTCGGCTTTCCCGACTAGTCGGTCCATCGCTGCTAAATAGAGGGAGAGTTCCTCTTAGTGTAAAAAAAAAAAATAGAAAGAAAATGAGTAAAACTCAGCTCCTTTCTATTCCAATCTGGTATAGATATATAAAAATTCTAAGATTGTTTTGGGTAGCCTACATTTTTTGCCATAAAAGCTTTAATAACTCCACTTGGCTCAATGATGTTTCAAATTATGCCCACATTAATGAACTTAACATTAAATTTCCTGTAAGACCAGATCACATATAACCTTGGATGTTTCCAACTTGGGACCTAAAGAACAGCATCATCTTCAACTTATTTAGTAAAGTTACTATTACTTATATTACTATATTGTTCAACGGTCTTAGTAATAACAATCCGCAAAACTACAAATATTACAAAAACTTGCACATTTAACCAGCCTTCCAATGGAATGATCAAATTAATGATTTCTTGTTAATTTCATGAAGAAATTTACTTTTGAAGCCTGAAAAACGTGGTGTTTTGATTCGCCGTACCAATCAGGAAATTGGGTAAATAAAATATGACAATAGCTTGATGAAAATCTATTTTTTAAACAAAATAAACTCTTCATTGGAGGAAAAAGCAAAGGCGAAAATTCTTGTTTATTAGGAAATAAAGGAAGACTGTAAAAAAAGCACCGATAGATCAAAGGAGGCCATTATTCTATTAGATCTTCAAAATGTCGTCCGTTGTTTTGTGGTTTGTTTTTTCGAAAAACGTTGAGCGTTGAAGTAATATGAGAAATTGTAACTTTCCTAAATAAGTTGAAGATCAAGCCGTTCTTTAAGTCCTAAGTTTGCAAAATCTAAGATTACGTGTGATCTGATAGTATACATGTGATAAAAAATTGAAACATCTCTAAGCCAAGTGAAGATATTACAGCTTTTATGGCAAAAAGATTACCGAAGAAAATTTTAGGATTTTTATTCTTATATGCAACGAGCTGGAATAGAAAGGTGCATTCAGCGCCATTTCCGGTCTAGTTTCACACTATTTTATTTTATTTTTTATTTATTTTATTTATTTATTTTTTTAATACTAAGAGGGATTCACCCTGTATGTATTATTTTCATAGGTCTGTTTCATTGTTTCTGATATTCTATTTTTTTTCCCAATTTAAATTTGTAAATATTCATGTTTATTATTTAAATGGCTATCAATTTTATTAAACTAGATCATTTTGCATCTAATGTAGTTGAGGGCCCCTGGGGAGGTGCAACCTATTCATTACTTGAAGAAGGCAACAAATCCCGGGAAAGTAGGAACTAATCCAAACGCAAACAGCTGGCCTGGCCGATAATGGCCGATGTAAGAGTTGTAATTGGCTACCGGAGATCTATTTCGTTCAACCTTAATCCTCCAGAGTCGATGGGTGGCTATAAAGTACGACTGAGTCAAAAGCCCCTCACAGAGCGAAGGAGGGCAAGCGCGCCCGTCGAATACAAAGGAGCACCCTGTATTGTTTCAGTATTTATTGACTTTATTACTTGCAATAAGGCCTTTATTAATATTTATATAGTTAACTTACTCCCTTTGAAGCTCTTTCCAGTAGCAATAAACCAGGCGATGGTTCACTCATAATTTTTCAATAAGTAATATTGAATATAAGTCTATTGAGTCAGTGGAGTATAATTTATAACGTCTCTATGTTCAAGAATATTGGAGTCATAAAAAACCAATGTTCTAGAATACTTGAATATGCTCTTCTTCATATTAATTGTATAAATAGTATTTAATATTGTATATAATTTAATATTCATCATTTAATCGATTCTCCTTTTTTTTTCTGCAAAACAGCCTGCTAACTATACTGGCCTGTTAAGAATGCAGCATCAAATAGTCAAATAGTGATTTTCGTTTTAATCGACATATTATGAAATTGATTTAAAATATTAAAATTGCAAATAGAATCCCTTATTTGCCTTAAGATTTATAAAAACATAAGGCAATTTAAAAGTCTCCCAGTCATAATTTTAAGATATTATACAGAACTAAAAAGCTGTAGGTCCCTTTTTTTTAACGAAAAGCTAATTATTTTGCAAACTTTTATCTATTTTCCAATGGAAAACTCATGTGTTGTTCCTAAACAGTGGAGAAAATCGCTTCTACTTCATAAGATTTGACAGAAATCGTGAAAAACGATATACAATTTTGAGGCTATTTTTTCTCTTTACAAAAATATTGGTTGATACGGCCCTTTTTGTTAGCAGAACATTATACTATACTATATCAATAATTCTGAATTCCTTAACATGCCCTGGTACATTCTCTTAGTAACGCTCCTGATCACAATTTCAGAACGCTTAAAAATATAGAAGCGCCTTTCTTTTCTTCGTCTTTATGGAGGGTTGAAAGCATGGGTATGAACATCTCACAATAGTTATATCAGGAGAATTTATATTTTACATATAAAAAAAAAAAACTATAATAATGAATTCATTTTTATATTTTTTTTTTCTACAACATTGACATAGCTGAGGGAGAAGCGCTGGGATCTCTCAGGACCTGGCTTGTCCCTTTGTAGTTTAGGGACAAGTCTGGTTGTGGTAACCCTCTGATGTGTGTACGAGTATATTGTAAATAATTTTTGAATGCATTTTTAACTTTAACTTTAATTTTTACTATTATAATTGCTTTTATATCTATCCTTTTTATTATTTTTTTATGTATTTTTTTTTTTAACTTTATATACTGTATAGTTTGAAATTCTATACTTATTTATTTAATTTTTTTTCTTGCTTTATTTTTTGTATTATATATAATGAGCTTCTTTTTTTTTTTTATTATTATTTGTTTTATCTCTTTTTTTTATTTATTTTTTATTGTACGTATGGTGTGAATGGATGTTTTAGCCATCCATAATACTTATTACCCACTTTTAGCCAGATTGTAATGCTTCTTCAATAAAAGATTATTATTACAAAAATAGGTTCATAAAAATAATTTCATACCTTTGGCATTAGATATTCAATTACGTATTATTTGTAGGAGTTTAATTGATGAAGTACTCTGCTTCACCAGAATTTTGTTTGCTTTCTTGAACTTATGATCTTCGTTCATTCTTTTAATTCTTTGTTTTATTATTGAAACCCAAACAATCTGATAAAAAAAAAAAAAAATCTTATCAATGAAAACAATATTTAGAGTTTAATTGATAACAAAGAAATGGCTGTATAATTACTCACTGTGGCTGTTTAACCTCATAGAACTTAAATGTTGCGAAGAACAGTGAAAGGTTCACATATAAATTTGAAAAATGCAGGTAAACGCTTTTAGTACAGTAAAAGGAAATGATAGCAGCTATATAGAAATATTTATAGGCAAAATAAAATTGTTCATAAATATCAACCTGGAAGAAATAACGAGTACACCTTACCTTTGGGCTATCAAAGAGTCTACCTCTATCGTAAAATCTATTTGGTAAGTACCTACTCTTTTGTGGAGTTCTCTAGAACACAGCCCATGTATGTCATTATATATGCATTTCCCAAAAAACAGAATTCCATGTTAAGAATTGAGATCAGGTGCTAACTTATTATTTTTCCACTACTACTTACTTTTACATCTTAACAACTGTTTTGTAACAGAAAATAATAACAATTCAGCTAGAAAAATAACGGAATTTCGAATACTTTCACACTTAAAAGTAATTAATATTATATATTTAAGAAGATCACGTAACCAAGGACTTTAAGTAGTAGCATAAAACATTTAACGTTAAAGTAAGGCATATTTAACAAACAAACTATTTACGGTAATTGAAACTAAAAAAAAAAGACCTAAAATTATGCAAAAGCAGATCATCTTTTGAATAATGACGGATAAGTTTATTTGTAAGATAAAACGGATTATCGATGGCCGAGTGAGCTGAAGCGAGGGTCTCAGCGGAAGGTACTGAAGGTCGTGGATTTGTGCCCTAGTTGGAGTACATAAGGACGTTAAGCCACAATAAAAAAAACAAAACAAACGAGAACCATTGGGAGGTTTAGTGGTGCCCTAAAACTCAACTCTCATCCAAATTGGTCTGATTACTCTCATGTAAATACGTTTTTTGTAATCAATTGGAAGCGTTGAACGTTCGTCTAATAAATAATGGAGTGGTCGAAAATGGCGGGCAGTTTCTTGTCATTTTAGTCTTGAATGTGGATTCGAAGTAAGGTGTTCGTCCAAACGCCTTACTTGGACTGCTACCTATGGAGTCATAGGTAGCAGACTTGTTCAACTGGGATCAGTGGATCATGTGTGTGTTTATAAATTTTAGCTCTATTGGGCTAATACTTGTAAATATTTGTTAATTAAAATTTCTTAAACATAAATTTATAATTCTGTATGATTATAACGACTTTAAATTGAAATAATTTTATTTTAGCATAATTTATTATTTGTAATAAATGTATATGTACAATATATTATTGACCTAAATTCATATTGATAAATGAGCTAGGTACTTTATTAAATAGGACAGGTATTAAAATTTAGATTTATTTTATTTAAATTAGATCGAATTATTTTTAAATAAAGTTTGACTACTAGCAATTATATAACAATATTATATATTATATTATATAATAATAATAAACACTTTATTTGTTAAAGAAAAAGATCTTGTACAAATATTTCAAGATATAAACAATTTAGTACATACTTCTTATGAGTAGCTCACTGCACATCTTAGTAAAGTATACATTGTAAATAAAATAAAATATTACTCCTACTATATATTGTACATACTGCACATTATTGTATAATTGCTGGTATAAATGCATAATTTTACATAATTAAAAATTATATAATTATATATATATATATATATATATATATATATATATACATGAACAAAGATTAAATAATTAGAAATACTGATATATCATATCCATAAAGCAAATAATACTTAAATAATAACATCAGAGCAAGTAACTAGTTAATTAGTAATTTTGGGAACAGTGTATATCTTAGCAACTGATAATAAGAATAAGTAAATATAATTTTCTTTTTCAATACTCTCTATATTGAGAATGTTCTCTATATTTGCATAAGGAGTTGAATCAGTTATATATTGCTGCAGATATCTCTTCCTATATACGGTGGATGACGGTCACAGGAGAAGAATATGACGTAGGCTATTAGATATATGTTGCTTACAGGCACTGCAGATTTCTTCATCTTGAATAGTGTAGGATGTATTTTTTAAATATATATTTACAGCGTGTGGGTTTAAAATTCTTAAACGCCTGACAACTCTTGTTTTGTGGATGCAGGTATTAAAAGTTAGATACTCTTATGGAGAAAAATCCAGGCGGCTGTTAGTTCTGTAGACGGGGTTAGTATTTGAATTTAGAGCTCTATTTATGTCCAGAGACAGGAAATGATTTTCTATTTTTTCTATCATATTCTTATTGTGGTATTGCAGTTCCGATCTGTAGATATCGTTAAGTTCATTGAGGGTGTTAGTCGATGTGGCTATATGATAAACTTGTAAGACCCAGTTAAGATCGATGTCAACTTCTTGCATTCTTCTTAGTCTATTGAAGCACATTCGTGGATACCTGTTCTCTGGCAGCGTAGAGAGTCTTGTCCAAAAGTTTATTACTTTTTTCATGACCATCATTTTCAGAGGGCGTCGACCAGTCTCAAGTCTAACTATATAATTCGGAACACTTTTTGGCCAGAGGAAAAGATTTTTAAGAAATTTTAACTGGATGACTTCGAGTTCTTCTAAATACCTGAGGCTCCATATCTCAGCAGCGTACAGCAATGCAGTCGAAACCATTAAATCGAACAATGTCATTTTAGTTTTCCAGGAATCACTCTTTCCTTTTCTAAGGATTTCTGAAACCCTGCCACTCGCCACGGATGCCCTTGGAATAAAATGTTTTGTTGCTTTATGGAATTTTCCAGAGGATGAGAATGGCACCCCTAAATAATTATAGTTCTTGGTATATTCCAGTCGAGAGTTCTGCCAATAGAGAGGTTTCAGAGTCTTGATTTTGGGAGACTTATGGAATACAATTACTTTGGATATTTCTGGATTTAGTATTAGGTCGTTGATTCAGCAGTATTCTTCAAGTATTCTTAATTTCTTTTGTGCGCCTTACCATGTAGTGTCAAGAAGAACAATGTCATCTGCAAGTAACAGCATTATTACTTCATGGTTTTGGTCTATGTAGATACCTTTAGCCTCTTTGTCTTTGAAGTAAGCGACAATATCAGAAATAAATAATATGAAGAGCGAAGGACTCAGACATTCTCCCTGTAATAAGCCAGATGTAACTTTTATTTCTTCAGATAAGGCCATTCCTATTTAAATCTGCTTAGAAGAAGGTTATGGTTTATAGAATCAAAGGCTTTTTTGAAGTCTACAAATATTCCGTACACATAGCTACCTTTCCTCCTCAGGTTAATGTTAAGTAGTGAACTCAGTGTGAAAATATGATCCACGCAACCTCTTCCAGTTCTAAACCCTGCTTGCTCCTCTGGTATTATATTTTCTGATTCGGCGCAAAACATGATTTTGTTAGTTAATATGCTTGTGAATAATTTAGTGATTGAGTTTACTAATGAAATTCCTCTGTAGTTAGCGGGATTTATCCTGTCCCCTTTTTTAAAAAATAAGCGCAATATAGAAGTTGCCCAACTTTTGGGTGGTTTCTCATTTCGTAGGACATTATTAAACATATGTAGAAGATAATGTTCCCATTCCGGTGTAAGAATCTTAAAAACTTCGTTCTTTAATTTGTCTATCCCAGGGGATTTATTATTTTTACTGCGAGCTATACAGTGCTGAAGCTCTTCCAGAGAGATTTCTGTATTGAGGAAGCGATGGGTTACTGAGAAAAAATGAACTTCTTGGATAAGCGATCCACGATATAGGGCATTATAATATTCTGTCCATTCTCTCAATTCAATTTCATTCTGGTCGGGGTTAGCTGGTTTTAGCATATTCGTAATTTTCCAAAATTCAATGTTATGTTTTACATTTCTTAATTTCTCTATTATTGATGTCCTGTATTCCTTTTTTTTTTTTTTTTTTTTTTTTTTTTTTTTTTTTTTTTTTTTTTTTTTTTTTGTTTTGTTTTTTTTTTTTTTTTTTTTTTTTTTTTTTTTTTTTTTTTTTTTTTTTGTATTTACTAGGTTTCTATAGCATTTTCTACTTTCCAAATATTTTTCTTTTGCATTTTGAGAATATCTGCTCTTTAGCCAACCTCTATATTTTTTACGTAGTTTTCTTTTTTCATTGGCACATTCTGTATCAAACCAACGCTGAAGTAGCTGTAATCTTGGTCTGCTTGAATTTTTTTTCTTTACCATTATTCCTGCATTAACCATAGCTTCGTTCACACCTTCAAGGAAATTGTTATAGAGGGCATTATTATCATCACTGTGAAAATATATTTTATTGGATTGAGATAGGTGTACAATTAAATAATTTATTTTGTTTGGATTCCAAATAGTATATTTTGCTTGTTGAGGTAGTGGGCTTTCTGTAGAGTTTAGATTCTTGTGATCGGTGATTTTTAAAGTAGTAAAACAAGCCAGATGGCTGAGAAGCTCAGAAATACATATAATTTCCATATCTTGGAATATCGATGAACAATTATCGTTTATCCATGTTAAATCAATGGTACTTCTTCCTGATGTTGATAGGTATGTATACTTTCCAGGTCTGTCTGATCGAGTTCTCCCATTACATAAGACAAACCCTAGGCTCTCCATGGTTTCTACTAACAGTTTACCTCGTCTGTTTATATTGCTGTGAAGGGTAATCCTTCTATCGTAGAGATTTGAGGTCATTATTGTGTCCTCATCTAAGTAATTCAGATCCCCGACATGACTATTAAAGTCTCCGTTCAGAATAATATAACTACTGGGGAACCTGGCTGAGATACTGGCAATAGTAATATTGAGATTATCCAGGCAAGAGTCTATTTCACATCCTGGTGGCAGAAAAATATTTCCTACCGTTACAAGCGAGGTACCAAATTTTTATGTTATTAAAAATCCAATACCTAGAACATTCCGCAATATAAGCGATACATGCAAGATCAGTCTTGATAAGTGTCATCAATCCTCCACTACCTCTTCCCTTCGCTCTAGTTTTTACAGCTCTGGTCGAATACGCAGTATATTATATTATATAGCAATAATGAAACTTTAAAAACGATATTTTTCTGTCTTTTCATTTACATTGTTTTATCGATATGGTAATTACCACGCTTATTCCAAAAATCAACCTAGCAGATTGTCTCTCTTAAAGGAGAAATTCTTCCTCCTAGACATCTAAAATTTTCAAGAAGTCAAGGAAGGCGATGTAGCTAATACAGAAGGTAAGAGCGAACTAGTGTCTTTTTGCCCGACCCGGTAATGGAACAATTTGTCGAGGGGGGAGTGCGCTGGCGTACATATTTGATAGTCCAATCCAGGCTGTGTGTCGCCTAATCAGTGCAGTCCCGGTTCTATTAAACATTGAGCAGGACGATTCCTCATTTGTCTGAGCCTAACCCCTCGCCTTGAGATTATTTCCTGGATGATTTGCATTCCGAAGGAGAGAGAACTCATTTTCCCCTATGGAATGCCAACTTCTGCAAGCTGATACTATATTTTCTAAGATTTTGAAACTTAGTAATCCGATCAGTGGAACATTTAAACAATTAAATTTATAATTAAGATTGATGAATTATTGATCTCTTCTATTGGAATGTTTGTATTCCAAGACTAGTTTTAAATGTTAAACATTTATCAGTTCAAAAAACTGAAAACTAAAATTCGGTCTATAATTGAACAGTCTAGGAAAACGTTTATCAACATCAAAATGTACTTCACAATATCCGATCTCAGTACAGAATTAACAATACACATGGTCAGATGCTATGTATTTTCTATTATGATATATAGCTGTGAGAGTTGGACTCTCTGCCCAGATACTGAGAAACATATTGAGGCCTTCGAAATGTACTCTTACAGAACTCTTGGCTGAAGGATCTTCGCCGTGGGTATTATTGCTCATCCTTAGACATATTCTGTGCGGCCGTCTCCAAAGCACAATTAGCCATTTGGATCGCCAACCATCGTTAGGAGAAGGCGTACTAAGATGTTCTAAAAGCATGAAAAAAGTTGAAGACATCAGCAATTTCCTACATAGATAATGCATATTAAACATTTAAAATGTAATACAAGAAATCAAACGTGCTGATTCTCATATAAGCAGGAAAAATGCAAGGGTTTTTTAAAGGTATCAGCACCTATAGTGAACTCTCAATAGGAGGGACACTCAGTCTCTCACGGACCTTGTAGGCAATTTTCTTGGATGTTTCTGGTAAAAAAATATTAGACACAAATTTTGCCGTTCCGACCAATGTGCCCTAGAAGGCGAGAAAAAAAAATAGCACTAAATTAATTAATTTTATATCTCGAGTTTAAAAAATGACATTGACATGATTCTTGCACAAAAATTTTTATTTTTGATTGCGGATTCAAGGAACAATACAACCGCTCCATAGATTTTGGTTTAGGTTAATAAAATTCTAAAAAAATGATCAGATTTTCAAGCAAACTACCTCTATAGTTTTTATTGGTAACATTCCTTAAATTCGCCATTACTTTGTCATGCAGTTCATTGATTGGAATCGCTGGAAAGAGGAGAGTTCTAGCTTTCTTTTGATGTATATAAATGCAAAATTTGATGCACAAGAACCTTTTAAAAAAATGAAAAAACATTTTGATTTTTAACTTGAGTTTGAAACCAGATAGGCAAATGAAACCAAAGACAATTCAAGCGTATTATATTTTGGGTAATGAGTAATGAAGTTGATACGTTAAACCGTCTATGCGTAATTCATGTTTTTGTCAGTATAAACTAAAATTGCCTACCATTTTATCAGCAATTTTGAAGCTTCAGAAATTTTCTTTTTCTTTTTGGATGAAATTTTTCAAGTGAATTACGTTCGATATATTTTTTTCACAAGAACCAAAATTGGATTTGAATTCAGCGTTTAAAAAAAACCTTAAATACAAAATTTCATTCAAAAAGAAAAAGAAAAATTCGTAAGCTTTAAAATTTGCCAGACTAAATGGTATGCAATTTTAGTTTAAACTAACAAAAACATGAATCACGCTTAGACGGTTTAACGTATGTTCCTACTTAAAACAAATTTTATGGGATCTATTCAATGCCAATCAATTAATGATTTTCGAGTAATTAACAATTTAAATATTACTGGGATTTTAGGATATTATTTCTAAAACCATGCTTAGTAGTTCAATGTATGCATATGTAAATGGTGTTCGGTTACATTACCAGCACTTTACCTATTGAATGTTACCCAGGAAGAACATGTTTCGTTAACAGGAAGAAGAATGAATCCAACAATTTACCAACTTATTCTTAAATTAATATCTATATATGTATTTATGAAATTAAAGACCATGGTTTTATAGCGTACAATTATCAATAGGTACCAATTATTAGTTTAAGAGACCGCGAAAATATGCCAGATATACCGAACCGCCCAAAAATTTCACCTAAAACATTTTTTAATTTTCACTCTTATCAGTTTCCTTCTTTTTTAGGAGATCACGTTCCCAAATAACCAGGGCATATGGAACTTATAATTATTTCAATATTAATTAAATAAAATCAACAGTATTTAAACAATATTACCAAACAATGTTAAAGTAAGGTGTATATTTGCCCTTTTGTTTCGTTACGTCTTGCAATCGATGGGGTATAGATCTATCGTAATTTTGAATAAATTCATGATAGATATTCTCTATCTAATGCAAAATTATAGTAAATCATAATAATTTATAATTTCGTAACTTTACTTTTTCAAATACTTGGTTTTATTTAATCAATATTTTGAATTATCTGAATACGTTTCACATATCCTGGTTAAGGTATGTAAGAACGTAAACACCTAAAAAAAATAAGCTATTAAATAATTAAATAATAAAATTAAATAATCAGTTAATTGGAATTAATTGCCTTTCGGTACATAAGATCTGAATAAAACACATTTTTTATTATAGCTTCTTTCATTCTGAATCTGCAATATATCAATAGCATTCATTTTTTTTTTTTTTTTTTTTTTTTTTTTTTATAAAGAAGGAAGTCAACAATATCCGTATCGGAGAGCTAAGCAAATCTAAGTTCATTGTTTTTCTTTTCACTCCAAGTTCTCCCTCTTAAAAAGAAAGAATAGAGTTAATTTTTTATTACGAAAGTTTATTTCTCCTGCCTCAGTTTTTCAATATTTCTTTTCCTATTCTTTATATTAGACATCTTGAGAGGTACTTTATTATTTGTTTTTGTTTAAATCAATAAGTTTACTTTTAAGATTTTCAAATAAAAGCATTTCAAATCATTCACGAACCAAGCAAATTAACTCTACGTTGATTATGTAATAAAAAAGAATAAGTATGATAAAATATGTTCAGAAAAGATAATATGTTTTTGGAAGTTGACTCGGTCCAACAGCCACATGAAAAAATTATCTGGATTAAAAACTAACTAACTAACCACCTTTAATTTTCATGAAGCTTAGTTTCCATGTTCTTCATCGAACAGCCTCAATCATGTTATTTATTGGATATCTAAATCATACAACCTTACTGTCTTTCTTTAACATCCTCAATATCCTTTTAATATTTTTCTTGATTATCATTCATCATCTTTTTTCGGAGGCATAAGTTGTCAATTATCCTAATCTTAATAACTCTTATATTTATTATAAGTACCTATACTTTATTTGACTTCCCATCGGTCATAACCTTCCGTAATAACTTTCTTCGCTATCCGAAAAAGAATAATTAGTTTAATATTTTTGAACCATTTTGATCTATTGGTATTGTTGTTTGAATGTTTTTTAAGTTTCTCCCAAAACGATCAACAAATTTCTGGTGAACTTTTTAATAGACTCCTATGCATTATTATTTATTTTTTAATCCTCCGATAATATGTTCACTTTACGTACTTCTTCTTTCTAAATTAAACCTACATAAATTTTTAAAATTATTAATGATTTCATTACCAGATATTGCATTATACTTTTTTTTAAAATCAATGAAACAACGTTTTAAATATTTTTTTATAGAGTGTACAGTTCGATTTCAATTCTCAGTTACATTTAAAAAAAAAAATCATAATTTCAGCCTCAAAATAAATGGATTCTGTTTCTAAACAATGTGATATCATTCTTCCACCAGGTAAAAGTTCTTGGCGAACTAAAATAGTATAATTAGAAAACTATCTATATTAAACTGAAAACTAATATCTAATATTGGCCTACAAAAAGTCATAAAGTACTTTATGGACTTAAACTTTAAAATACACGGTACAGATTAAAAGTTACACATAAAACGAGTTTATACTTTTCAGTTTAAGGCAAAAAAAGTAAACACTAGCACCATGGTTATTTGAATACAAGCTATTTATACAATCAAGCGGCGCCAGCAATAAATGAATATATGTGACCGGTATATAAAATGTATTATAGTTATCGTATTTACGTACCACAGTAGTTAACAAAAAACAAATTTTAATAGTAATGGCAGATAAATTGAGATAGCCGACTATGACTTTGGCCAACAGATAACTGCCTAACTAATCGGCTGGCAAAAAGGCCAATTAGTCGGCGGACTAGTCAGCCAAGCAAATCATTGCTTCAGGTGGAATTTGGGTGATATCGACAAGGTTCGTGGTTCTTTGTATATAGCTTTAGCTACGTTTTTATATTTTTTTTTTTTTTTTTTTTTTTTTTTTTTTTTTTTTTTTTTTTTTTTTTTTTTTTTTTTTTTTTTTTTTTTTTTTTTTTTACTTTAGCTTAAAGAGCTAATTGTTAAATTCAATCATGCCAAAAAAGATATCGTGTTATGGTCTTTCTTTGACTAATCTGATAAATATATATATATATATATATATATATATATATATGTGTGTGTGTGTGTGTGTGTGTGTGTGTGTGTGTGTGTGTGTGTGTGTGTGTGTGTGTCTGTCTGTCTGTGTCTGTGTGTGTTTCCGTAAGTTATAAATATGGTTACGCTATAACTTTATATGATTTCAAATTTCTTCAGGTCCACAAGTACTGGCAGGTGTCCCAGGTCCAGCAAGAACATGCATGACCCTGTTAAAAATGTATTCTGCCGGTACACATTAAAGGACTCTTTATCCGGTACTGTAGAAGTTATTGAATTTTATAATCAATAAAGGCTATATTTTCATTTCAACCAACATATTTTTAAGCGCTGAAATATAAATTACCGACTTAACGCCTAATAGTTGGCAACTAATCTATAAAGATACCGTCTATCAATAAATATTAAAATTCAATATATTTAGAGTTAGAAACAATTTCAGTTAAAATTATAATTTATAATAATTCCAAATGTTTAAAATAATTACAATAAAATAATTAATCTGAAATGAAGAATCTTTAGCTGAAGCACATAATCAAAAGTGAAGATTTTTGTATTGGATGTAGTCCGAAAATACTGTCTGAATATTCACACTTAATTCATTACCAAACTAGTAAATATAATTGTATTTTTAATGCAAATCGATTTCAGTTTAATAAGAACATATAATTAGTCACAGGGTTGGGCTCTGTTTTCAGTAAACGTAGGATTAATTTGACGTGATATTGATAATTAATAGTTAGCCGTGTAAAATTAATGCGGCAATATATAACGCCGTAACTTTAAATGATTTCAATTTTCTTCAGGTTCACACGTAGTGGCAGGTGTCCCAGGTCTAGCAAGAACATGTCCCCGTTAAAAATGTATTCTGCCGGTACACATTAAAGGACTCCTGGAATTATCATAAAGGAAGAAGGGAAGGCAAGAGCTTAAGGCTTTAGTTACCAGAAACAGTTGGAGAGAGACTTACTAAGTAAAATCCGTTTATAATTTAATTCCTTCCTCAGTGGGACGGCTAATTAGTTTTCTGTAAATTTTGCTGAGGCCTCAGTCTTTGTTTCTTGTGCCAAACTGTTCCCCGGTTCATTGTAGGGCCCTTTTAATTAAATACACGCCCAAACAACGAACTCTTAGCAACAAGAATGGCTGGACCATTTGCAGTCAATGAATAACAATTAGCTTCCATTCTTACTTAATAAGGAGAGAAAATTTAATTATAATAGCCAAGGCTCAAATAACCCGGAAGCTCATAAGCATTTTGTAGGTAGCTGCGACGGTGCATGGATCGGCTGAAAAATGGTTTTAAGTTGTTCTTATTTGACTTCAATGGAATATTAGAATTTCAAAAATGGTACAGGTAGGCTGTGTTGTAGGTTCCTTTGTTACTTAATCATTAGAACCTGCGAACAGAAGAGCCATCGTAAGGACCTAAGCCAGTTATGATGCTTAGTTAAAATAACTTTATTTATAAATCTTAAACTTGTAGCTTCCTGTATGAAATAAATTAATTCTAAGTTAAAGATTTCAATATTCAGTAGAACTTCACCAATCCGACACCTAAGGGATCAATGTGGTGGGCGGAACGGTCAAAAGGTTGATTAACCGTAGATTTTTAATTTTTAACATCAACACAACACAACGCTTTAGCCAGTTATTTATTCTTAGAAACATTGACCGTAGTAACCCTATACTTAGTTAGATTGAGCAATCTTAGTTAGATTGAGCAATCAACCTCACCGTAAAAACGCCGTTCTTAAGTACATATAAGTTAGAATAACAGTCTAATATTGTTCATGAAATACCTTCTGAAGATGGTTGTGGCAAGTCTTATTTTGGTACACCGGAAAAAAAAATGTCCTTCACGTCTTAAGAGAATTCCGAAAATTTGAAAGCTTCTATCTTAATCTCTGTTAAAACCATAAATCTTATTTTCTGTTCAAATTGCAACAAATTTAGTTTAATTTTGAATATAAAAAGGTTTCCCTTAGAATCAACCGTACATCAGTTATTTTGGTGAAACGTGGAAAAGATAGAATGTTTTGACGCTTTGACGCTACCAATTGGAGAGCGGCGTTGCTTCATGGTCCAAATTTTGATTTCAGCTCACAAGCAAAACATTGACAATATATAAATTAATCAAAACTTAATGCATACTGTTGAGGTATTAACTAAATATAATCACACAATTAGAGCTAATTGCAGTTGTCTATAGTGTGCTTTATATATTTTATGATGCCAATATCAATCACAATTTCTTCTAAAACAAATATTTTAAATAAATTCAGAACCTTTATGTTCAGCACCTAAATCATTTAACTACTGCTTCTTCTTTACTTTGTACACACGGCTTTCAGCGTCGAGTAAGAGCTTCCACTGGTCATCTGTCTCTTTTCCCTTGTTTTACTTATTCCTTCTTGCTGTTTCCTAAATGTCTGTCTCGTCTACCCCCCCCCACTTCAAACCTGGCCTCCTTGTGTCCAAGTTAAGAAGCACTGCTCTCATCACAAATGTCTTATTCCCCTTAGCAGGTTTTATCCCCCTCATTTGATTAACAGGATATATTGTATTAGGTATTAGGATAAGAAAATAAATGTACGTATTAATTATTATGTTAATTGATTTCAATAGATGTTTAACCGTAATGAATGGCTAATATGGCTCCAAATATGTTAATTTTGTAAATATATATTACGTCTGCTGAGAAATGATAGAAAAATATGGACGCGATTACTAACAACTCTTAATCCATATAATAATCGCATTAGTTGACACAGTAAAATATTAAAAAAGAACAACTATATAATGAAAATAAATTAAAAATAATAGCATTTTATAATATTTATTGTATACAAAAAGATCCACTAAAGATGATTTGCTATGCTCGTGATGGTAGATCTCGAGGCTGACTAAGAATGTCCTGCCTGGATTAAATAGACAGGTTTTGCAGGAAGAAAGGGACAGATTTCCGTCAGATCAGGATCCTTGCAAGAAACAGAGAGGAGTGGCAGACCTGGAGGGTATTGGAGTGTACGGGTCGCAGGGGTCGCAGGGGTACTGTAAAAGAAGAAGAGAGATTATATAGTGTATTATAAAAACACGGTAATATTTTATTTTTCATTTTTATCAAGTCATCTATGAATATTGGCTTGTTAAATTAAGAAAACTACTTACTAGAAATAAATAAAAGTGAATTGAATATGAGTAAGTATACCAATTATTTTTTCTAAGGATCAATTATGAGTCAGTCCTCCTTCTGTAATCAGTATTGCCTGTTTGTGTCTTCAAGTTCTCCTTCTTAAAAAGAAAGCATATAGTTAATTTTTTATGACCATCTACAAATGATTCTTCATTTCAGATGATTTTTTTATATATAATTTGGTGAAATAAAATTAAATTTAAGGAGAAGGTCAATGGATGGTAATATGGTTGGATAGTAGAAGAAGTTTTCCATTTAACATCATTCAGGCTGTTCGATGAACAAAATAGGGACTTAGATGTGACTGTCTGAGTGAATTATCTTCAATTATATTCTATGTTCAGAACATATTTTACCATAATTTATTTTGGTCTATTATTATTAATAATAATAGTTTTTTTATATATCCATTTATTGAAATTTAAAACTGTATAAAATATATACATCTAGTAAATGAGTTGATTATGATTACAATAACATGCGAAACTTGAAGAGAACTACTCATTAGTAGCCCTAAAAAAAAAAACTTTACACTAGAAGGTCTCTAGGCCATCTCCTTTTCAGACGCCTCGGAGGGTTATTGGGAATAGAATGGGAAGCAAGTTGAAGGAATAGTGGATTTGTGTGGTTATGGAGTTTATTATGAAAGGATAGGTATCTGGTTTGGGCCAAATCAGCAACATATGGGACATTAAGATCTTTATGGATAAGTTTATTTGCAACAAAGTAAGGAGCGTTAAGGATTTTTCGAAGGATTTTGGATTGTAAGGATTGGATACGGGAAGAATTAGAAGGTTTAGTTGAGCCTCAAAGCTCAACTCCATATGTCCAAATAGGTCTGATAACTATCATGTGAATGAGTCTTTTGTAATAAATCGGGTGGTTTGAACGTTTGTCTAGTAAATTGAAGAAGTCGAAAACGACGAGCAGTTTCCTGCCGTTTTAGTCTCGTATGTGGATTCCAGGTTAAACGTATGTCTAGTTGGAGTCCAAGATAGCGGATCTGTTCAACAGGGATCAGTGAGATATTATTAAAGGATACTGTAGGACAAGAAGACGTAGGTTTATGGCGAAGGGTAAAGGTTATTTGGTGGGATTTGCTTGGATTTATTTTAATTCTCCAATTTCGACACCACTAATAATAATAGTTACTTTCTTAATATATGAATGTTTCGAAAAGCTTAAATTTAAAGTGTTTAAGGTAAATGTGAACAAAAAAATATAAAAATTCAATTTCTCCCTGACAGGGAGCCCTTATATTTAAAATACGTAGGCAAGCCTGACTTTTATGATTTAAAGCAATAACTCCCAAACGGTGGATCCTATTGACAAATGATATACAACAAAAAGTACTCTCCGCTGAATTTCTGATTAGAGCAATACCAGCAGAGCTAAAGTGTATTAAAATGTTACTTTTCATACAGACACATCCATGTCAAAAAAAATAAAGCACCATTCTCCTTCCATATTTAGATAGGAAGAGAAAATTGAAAAAAACTTAAGCAAGGGAAGTAAACTTTCTAAATTTCTTCGTTTTATCCACTGCTGAAGTGTAAGTGTGTTAGTAGAAGTAAGGAGCAAGCTGCAGTTTATGATCACATACATAACCCCTGCTACCACACGCTATGACATTTAACCCGGGGCAGACAGAATTGATATTTGTTGGGGACGATTTACTGGAGAAGGTAGTGTGGGCACCTCTATGCACTCATTACAGCTGCGATGTCTTTTATGCCCCTATCTGCTCCCGCACTATGATTTGCACCAGGCCAAGTTGAGAATATCTCCGCTGGGTTTATGCTTGTTATTACTTGTGCCAGTTCTTTTACGAGTTTCTTCCATCCCGCAAGCAATTGAATTCTTAGGACTGGAAACTTATGATAAGTGCTGAACTTTCTCTAGTTAATTTATAGTATGCAATGATATTCCTTAACAGATTATTATTATTATTATCGATATTTTTTCAAATTCATTTTGTAAAATAAATCCAAAAAAAGTCCTATCAAATTACCTTTAATCTTCGTCAAAAAACCAACGTCTTCTTGTCTTATAGTATCCTTTAACAATATTCCATTAATCCCCGTTGAACAGATCCTCAATTTTCCTCCATCTGGACAAACGTCTTACTTGGAATTAACGTACCAGTTCAGCTTTAAGACTCCACCAAACCATCATATTCAGCTCGTATCCAATCCTTACCATCCAAATCAAAAATTCCTTAATGCTCCTTAATATATCACCAATGAACTTATCCCTAAAGATCTCAGAGAGAAAAAGAGAAACAGAAGTCTTCGAGGTAATCTTCTTTCCAGTGAAGAATTAACTCCTTCGAGTTGAGAGACCAGTGGAATTAAATGGTCATTCAGTTTCCAATAAAAGGAAAGGTATCTTGTTCTGGCTAAATCAACATTAACAGAACATTAAGTTCTGTGTGGTTAAGTTGATATGTGACAAAGTAAGAAGCATTAAGGATTTTGGATTGTGAGGATTGGAAGCTTTAGAGGAGTCACAATGATCTGCTCCATCCATATCCAGATCTACTTACTACCGTCTAAATAAGTCTTTTGTAATTTTTTAAAAGCTTTGAACGTTTATCTAGTAAATGTTGGAGTAGTCTATAACGACGAGCAGTGTCTTGTCGCAGTAGTTTTGTATGTAGATTTCAAGTGAGAAATATGCTCAAATGGAGTCCTAGGTAGAGGATCATTTCAACTGGAATTAATAGAACACTATTAAAGGATACTGTAGGGTAGGAAGTCACCGGTTTACTATGGAGGGTAAAACATTGTTGAGCTTAAAGTAGAACTGCATTTAAGGGGGTATAAAATTATAGTAGAAAATTTAAGTATAAAAATAGAAAGTAGAAACTTTCTTTCTTTCACTCACAATCAGTATATATTATTCTATAGTGAGGAAGGTATAGTTGACTATTAAGTATGAATAAAACAGATGATCAGGTGTGCAGTAAAAAAACAAACAAAAAGTCCAAGTAACAATACTATAATAGTGTGCCAACGTTTCGAGGTGTCTTGTTGGTCTTCTCCAGGGTCACCGAAGTCAATCTGCAAGGCAGGTCGAAACGTCGGCACGCAATTATTGTATTTTTATTTTGACGTGTTGTTTATTTGCGACTGCATTTTCTTTTTTATATTGCTTATCATTAAATATAATAAAAAAAGGTTTTTATCTATTTATAAATTTCCAGATTACATTTATTTTCCGGGGGAGAGGGGATTACCTTAATTGTTCACCAACCTCTATCTGTTGCCAGACGGTTACTAATGCTTCGTTCTTTCCAACCTAAGGATAGGGTACAAGATGAATTAGATGGTTAACTGCAACCCCAAATCTCAACTCAGTATTGGCAACCACTAATTGTGCGAAAAAGTTACCTTTGGAACGACATAATTAAATATCTCAAAATTGACATATATTTGAGCAATTTAAAGAATTTATTTTAGTATGCATTGAGGACATCTGTATACGGTCATGTTGAGTACTGCGAGGAAGAGAATAGAGAGGATTGGATATTGTTGAAGCAGAGAGCTAGGAACTAGTTACCAAGTCAATATTTGTGCCTGATCCCGGGGCAGATGCGGTCCTCGCCAGCATCTCATCAAAATCCCTTTTACGTTGGGTCATCTTTAGTTTAATAACCGAGGGGATCTATATGCATAATAAAGTGGCCCCTTCACCGAGGTACTCAAATTAGTGTACGGAGGACACTGAGCCGCTAATGTTCGGTTACTTACGCACCGATGAGGATGTAAAGCATAAGATAAATCAAGAGTATTTACCATAGTTACCAAATTGTTTGAAAAAAAAAAATAAACCTGTTTAATGATATTTACAACCGTGTACATTATATACAACAAGTAAATTTTAAAAAAATTATTAAAATGACATTTTAATAACATGTAAATAATGACTCACTTGTAGCACTCCAATAAAAGTTCTACATTAGAAGGTCTCTTGGCCATTTTCATTTCTGTCTGGGAGGGTTATCGGGAATTAAATGTGAGGAGGGTTGGTAGACAAGTGGATTCGAGTGGGTGTGGAGTTAACTATGAAAGGATAGCTATCTAGTTTGGGCAAAACCATCAATATATGGAACATTAAAATATTTATGGATACGTTTGTTAGTGCCATAATAAGGAACATTTAGAACTTTACTAAGGGTCTTGGATTGCAGGGAATCGATACTAGAAGAAATGGTAGGTCTAGTGGAGCCAGTTCAAATCAGTTTAATTACTACCATCTAAATAAATCTTTCAAAATTTATAAGGAGCTTTGAACGCTTGTCTCGTAAATGTTGGAGTAGTTGGAAACGATGGGCAATTTCTGGTCTTTTAAGTTTTGTATATGGATCCTTGCGCGGGGCCATGCTGAACTTCTTTTTTTTTTCGAATTGTATTACATGCACAATCGAAGCGAGTACAAAAAAATATAAATAAAAAAAAAGATTTGCTTTGTATTTCTTTTCAGCATCTTTTGTTTTTCATTATATTATAGTACTGAATTAATGAAAATTATTCGATCAAAGTTTCGGCTTGGTAAATGTAATAATCTTTATGATATTTTTCTTAATCTCCATCTTTATTAATATATAAATAAAAATAAGAAAATGAAATAATTATAGGTATAATAATCGGGATAGAAGGGTTTTGTTTTGTTTTTTGTAAAATATATATTTAATAGAACCGATAAGTATCTTTTATTTGAGAATCGATTCATTGGTTCCGACAAAATATTATAATATATATGATGTGATCATAATTCCTAATTTATTCGTTATTTTTTGCTACATTATGAAATTATGAGGAATAAATGCGATATAATCTCCGATTCTTTTTTCGTTTACAATTATAGCAGCAGTAATATTTGAAGGTCATGTAAAAACATAATCGGAGATCCAATTTTTAATTTTAATTTATGACTTGGTAAACTATATGACTATGTAATTTACTATTTATGTCTCCCCACATATACATCTCTTTTAAATAACAATTTAATTTAGAATAAGTAAATTTTATTATATTTCAAGCAATAGATAACACAATAGGTACCATTGTAACCTGTTTTGCAAAATGTATTTCAAACTTCACTACGCACCTCTTGTAAATCGATTTTTTTAATAACTTTTTAATTGAAAATCTAAGAATTTTATTATTGTCAAACTATGCTTCAACTATAAAGGTCATGTAGTTAAAATTTCATTGAGGTTGGTTCATTAGTTTTCGTGGTTAGTGTTTGAAAACTAAAATTGGCTTGTCCTGTAACATCATCTGCTTGGAGGCAAAAGCCATTAAGTGACAAAATAATTTTTTTCCGATTCAATATTCAAACGGGAATATGCTCATTAAAAAGTTCTCAGATAGTTATAAAGTGAATTTACTCATCATCTGATGAGTATATATAATAGTTATATTCACTTGGTGAATTTTTATACTTTTGGGAAATGATAAAATCAACACACAATTACTTTTCTTCGAATAGGAAAAAATTGCACTTAGTGACTTTTACCTCCAAGCGATATAATAGTATAGAACCGATATACCTTTAGATAATAGAAATAATAGATATACCTTTTATATTTTATAATAGGAAATAAAATAATTTCAGGTGACATTTCATTGATAACTATATTCAAACGATAAGTCAAGGCATCTGACTTCATTGAATAAAAACTAATTCTCTGAGACCAAAACAAAAAAAGAAATTCCAGTACTTGATTACCAAACCTAAGCATATATAACCGTAAATGATCAGATGCTGGAATTCCAAACTGAACCGGGCTATTAGGGCCCAACCTGCCTGGAAGGGTCCTCTGGGGCGAGGCCTGGAGCAGCCTCTCCAATTTCCAAAGGAAAAACCAACAAGCGGCCCTCTTGCCCTGTCATTACCCCCTCCTAATTACATAATGAGTTGTAAAACAAGTACAATAAGGATTATGTGAACAGGTGGTGGGGTCTCCGTCTCTATCAGCCTTCGATCATGCCTGGTGCACGGGCCTCTCCAATAGAAAAGCTATAATTATATATTTAATTTGCTCCTTTTCTGCTGTAACTTATGGTTTTCAGGAAAGTTTCGAAAAACCATTAAAACATACGAATAAAAAAATTCTTAACAACTTCGTTACACAAAAACTACCTTACGTCTCATTAAGAGGACCGAATACATCTGTTATTCTGAAGTACTTCTTGACAAAACAAACTTTTCCTCTTAAAATTATTTCTTAAAAAATTAACATATAGCTAATCGTTTTCCCAATAAAGATGTCTTCTTATACATCGACCACGCAGTTATTAATTCTTTACTTCTAAATCGACTTATAGTAAATAAAATTCATATTTATGTTTTGAATAGCGCGCTCGGAAAAGAAACATTTTTATTTTCTATATCTCTATACAGCATGGTCTGTCTAAAAAAATAATCAAACTGGAAAAAGACCCCGTTGACCGTCCATACGACTATGTTTTCTATTTTTCATTTTGTATCGTTTGTATTCATTCAACCAATACAGCTCCTTAATGGTAGATCATAGCGAATAATGTTAATAACCGTGTGATATAAGATAAAAAAATATTTTCCATTTAATTTCTGATCAGGAACCTGTCGTCAAATTTTAGATCCAAGCAACACGAACAGGTCTAGTGTCAAAAAAGTCAGTACACTTAAAAATAGAGGTTTCAAAGATGACATTTATCATCTAAACCAATAGAGATCATAAACGGTAGATCCTAGTAATCAATGTTAATAACCAAATAAATTATCCATTTAATTTTTGATAAGAAAACTGTCGTCAAATTTTCGATCAGAGAAATGCCAACAGCTAAAACGTGCTAAACTACGCACAATGCCTTCACGTTCCCCCAAAACGCATTACCTTTGACCAACTGGCACATGGATAAAACATTTTCAATGCTAGAAAAAAAAAAAATAGTAGGGCGGCTTGTTCATTCCTAGAAACAGCCGCCCGAAATAACCCTTGTTAGGAAGGGAGCTACTTCATCGGGTGTTTAACTCTATTTACATTTAAAGTTTTTGAATTTAACTTTTATATTTTAATATTTCTTAGTTTTCATTTACATATAAGTGAAATTTATTCAGTTTAGTTTTATAATTTTTAATTTATTTTGTTTTAGATTTCAATTTAGTTGAGGCACTACAGGGTGCCTGTGTTAACGTTATACACCCCTGGCACCCCCCGCGCACACTCCTATGTTATAAATACTGTCTAAAGCAGTCAAGTGACCCAGTAAATCGGGAAAACCTGTAAAAATTATTGGGAATATTCGACGTGCCATCATTTAAATATTATTGTGACGATTCTTCATATGATTTTGTATCAAATACCTAGTTTATCTTCATCGTTGAATCAACATAAAACTGCTATAAAACTATACAAATAGCTATTTGCTTTAAAAGGCGTTGTGAAGAAACCAAAACAGTGACAACTGCCCTTTTAACAAATTGTGATTCAGTTAGAGCACGAGGCCGGGGACGGAGAAGAGAAATGAGCGGTGCTATCAGATCGCCTTGGACGGGATTGAAACGCTGACTGGGGCAGTATTAGCAGGCTGTCAGGGAGGTGTGAGACCCGGACAGATAGTACACCACTTCAGGTTGTCCATCCGTCTTGGGAGATCGGGTCCCATCAACCAGAGAGCGGGGAATTACCATACAGTGGGTGTCGCCAAGTATAGGCCTTGTCTCTAGGTCGGTCTGCATCGTTAGCTGTCTCACGGCGAAACGGTAATTCTTCCCTTAAATATTCACAGCAGTATCAGTCCCATTTAATAAGGTCTACTTGAAGCGTTTAGTACCAAAACCAGCTCAATCCATTTATATAAATTTTACAGGAGAAAAAAAAAAATTCACGCTCTGTCCACTCAATTTTTTTTCCGAAAACTATATTTTGGTTTTTACAACCTTTATTGTATGATTCCAAATTGTTATTCTTATTTAAATTATCAGTACTGTCTGATTATTTTTTAATGAAAATAATTTGGATTGAGGTGGTTTTGAAAAATTTGGGTTTCACCCTTCTCAGATCTCAATTAACTTTTTTTATTAAGGTTTTTCCAATTTGCTGTCAAGTATTAAACAGTAAAATCAAAAATGTCATAGATTAATAAATTTATTATATTTATTTTGATGATTTATAGTTCATCTAAATGTACATTTAAATTGAAAATACTGAAATAAATTAAAAAAAATATATATAAAAATCATGAAAAATAATAGTGTATTTTCATGAAAAAACTGGTTATACATAATAAAAAACATTAGACAATAAACTCACTCTAAACAGATAAAAATTTTTCACCATAATTGTTACACTATATCATTTTTACAGAGTTCACATTGGAAACACATTCTTCTTCTTGTTGATTCTGATTCCTCTCTACATTTTTATGATATTTGAGAGATTAAATTTCTTTCCGCGGAACTACGAAATGCTTGGCGAGCAAATTGTTCACGTCATTTATCCTTGCTGGAGCAACTACAATGCCTATATAATCCAGTATAATAAGGCTCCAAAAGACCTTTTTCAAGAAAAAACTGCGGAACTTTTATTCTCAACGGATCTTTATGTTTTTTGGGGTGCTGAATCCGAATCTGAAGTTTGCTACCACGGCAACCATCGGCTTCATATTCAAAATCGCATTTGTCGCTCTAACTCCTCAAGTATTTGTTCGATCCCAAATTTCTTTTTTCTATCTCAAAGCTGATTAAATTCGCTATCAGATGCTATATATGTAAATTATATTAAATCCTATTAACCACCCAAGCCAGCACGCTAAAGGCGTATGTTTTGGCAAAATATGTAAATTATGACATGTTCAGTAGACTGGTGTGGGTATTTCACGGTGTTAATTATAAGTTACATACATAGGATCGAATAGTAAATTTAACCAGCTTTTAGATAAAAATATTAAATTTTGGATTGGACAAATGGTTTTGGAGTTATAGCAAATAATATGCCAAAAAAAAAACATTTATTTTACAAAAGTAAGTTATTTTCAGCGTGATAGCTTGTGTATTTCAAGAATTTTGATAAAAATTTCATATATATGATCTAATTGTAAGTTTAACCACCTTTCAAGATTGAGAAAAAAACATTTTGAATCGGACAAAAACTTTCGGAGTTATAATATCCCATATAATATAATATCCCAGACGCCTAAAAACCCGTACTGTTGTTAAATCCATGGTTTTCGGCACATTTATCATTATAACTCCGAAAGTATTTGTCTGATTCAAAATGTTTTTATAAAAATAACGGGTTTTTTTGGCGGTTTTGAATTTGAAGCCGATGGTTGCCGTGGTAGCAAACTTCAGATTCGGATTCAGCATCCCAAAAAACATAAAGATCCATTGAGAATAAAAGTTCCGCAGTTTTTTCTTCGGCAAACCCTTATTTTACTGGACTAATAGCCATAGTAGAAGGAAGAATAGTTTAGTGTCTCTTTGACACACTATTGATAGGACTAAATCTGAATTATGCTTCACCTCTCACTTTCATTTCGTTTTCCATCTTATTTGCGCGCATGGTCACTTTCAACCGAAGCATGGATTGAGCTGGGTTTGAAAAATGACCAGTTTCTGCGCTCAAAAACCTCATCCGCTGATTGAAATGGATTTGTTCTAAATCGATACGTAGCATGAAAGTATCGACCAAGAACTACCTAATAACAAAAAAATATTGTTTTTGAAAATTCTTAAATTGAGCTGGTTTTGATATTGATTGATATATCATTAAGTCTTCTGAGCGTTCAGTAGAAGTTTCAAAATTTTGATAAAACGCTTTAGACATCCGAATAAACTACATTTTGAGTTTTATCTCCAGAGATTGTGAAAATGATTTGATTTTCTATTTCTGAAAATTATGAACAGTAAGAGAAACAGTGAATCCGAAGATCCTCTTCAATACTTTTTGCATGCCTAACTTTGCAATTTGTTTATTCTAACAGAAAAAGAAACTTTTATTAAAAATTTTAACTATTTGAATTTAAATGGTTGATTGGTAGTAATCATTAGAATTCTGAGAATAAAGGCGAGTTCTTCAGTCGCTGTTTGAGTGAAAATTATATCCTTAAAGATACTTCCACGTGTTGCTGTAATTTTTAACCTGGCACCCCATTCCACCGATTAGGTGCTTAAAAAGGACGTAAAAGTATACTTAATTGGAATCCAGATTTTTAATGATAATGAAAAAATTGGTAATGGCTGAATATCGTTCGATTTTAACAAGGTCAAGATAACAACACGAAATTATAAGATCTTATTGCAGAATGGCGATTGCCACCTATCAGTCGTCTTTCAAACTTCTCTGGAATAAACATATTTTTCGCATTTTTAGTGACAATGTAATTAAAAATCAGTCAATTTTTTATTGCGAACTTTGGTACAGATTGGTTCATTAGTTTTCGTGGCTAGTCATATAGGTTTTTGTGACGAATTCGCTCTGCTATAAAATACTAAAAATATAATATAGCTAGTTTTTCCTCTGTAGTATGGAAAGGACAAGTAGAAGATAGAAAAGATAAAATATGAAAAAAATAAATAAATATAAGGACAAGTAGAACTAAAGAGTTGTTTCGAAACAAAAGATAAATGAAATACGAAATCGAAATAATAAATTAAAATAAGTTATTTTTGGAGTCGGTGCCAACAAAAACAAACAGAATAATAATAATACAGAATGTTGCAAAATAGGTAATAAGTATCGATAATTTCGTTGATTGTCATTTTAATTCTCTTTGTTTCGAAGCAACTAAAATATTATTTTTTTTCTTTTCTGAAGTCGGTTTTTGTTTTTTTTCTAAAAATTATTTTTATTTTTCACTTTTTTAAATGAACTTACATGGCCTGAAATGATTTATTGAAGTGAAATTTACAAGTAATGTAAAAAAAGGTTATTGAGTTTGACACACGAATCGATCGAGATAAGATTGAAATTGCTTCATAATCATAAATATTGAGACAGTGATTTTTATTAACTTTTTTTTTTATTTTTTACAGTTAATTTTAGCCCTGAAGAAGACTTGCAAAGCGTAATCGCGTAACATACACAAAAAAAAAAAAAAAAAAAATAAAGTTTGAGAACCTCCTCTTTTTTTAGCTTGTAATAAATCTAAAATAAACAATGAAAAAAAAAAAAGGTTATTGATGTTAAGAGGAATATTTGAGAAGATTTTTACAGTTAATTTTAGCCCTGAAGAAGACTTGCAAAGCGGTAAAAGTGTTTTAGCTTGTGTTTTTTATATCTCTCCACTGCATCCCACACTAACTTCTCCATATAAAATGTCATCTTCGATCTGATAACTAAATTTTCCAAGCTCTATTAAAACAATTCTAATTATGGAAATACTCTAATAATCAATAAACTGTTCATCAAATGTATATATCCTTCCTGGAATACTAAGACAGTTGTCCCGAGACATTAATCTCGTTTTTTATGTTTAATAGTCATTGAGAGGATTATGTTATCTATAAATTAATGAAAGTTTATGTTTTTGAAATATAATAAATTATCTATGAACTTTTCCACTCAATTTTGACTATGAAACTTTTTATCTTCCAATTATCTTATATTTTATTTTTGGTCTTCTTGTAAAAAGTATTTGTGTTATTTGCTCATATTAACGGAAATGTATGAGTAAATTATACAGACTTTTTTCTACAGTTTTTTAATGCTAGTCGACATTAACTTTTTAAATGATCTTAGCGGAACATCTATTTATCATTCGTAGCTTTTTACTAATGAATTTCGATTCTAGATTCAGTAAGGTCAAACAGCAGCTATGGAAGCAGAACTCATTGTCAGAGGCAACAAGAGAACTCGGTCGCTGTGCAACATTGATGCCACAACTTGCTTTGATTTGTTCCCAACCGATTGGCAAATACTGAATCGCTGATCAACCTCCAATTGACCGTCTCCAGATCGATTGTCTAAATCAAGCTGTTTTGCCTATGTTTGCTTTTGATGGTATTTCGTCTTCAGTACTCCTAGTCTTACAGAAAGTTGGAACTTAATGAAAATAACATAAATTTAAAAGTCGTGGTTACTTGACTTTTTGGTAATTTAAATAATAACAACTCTAACAGATCAAAACAGCTATATGTGTCACTGTTCCGGCCAAACATCCAAATATTAGTTTAATAAGTCAACATTAGTCAACTCTTGCTGCTATTGTAGAAATGCATCATGAATAATACTGTTTCAAAGTTTACTTTACTTTGTTTACTCATTTATCTTTGTCATTACTGAGGTGTAGCTGTAAAGAACGAACCTAATGATTATAGGATTATGTGGGTTTATTTATTTATTTTTATAAAGTTTACGATCTGAAATATCAACTTTAAAATATCCCATTGATGTTTAACTGTAACTGTAATTATATTTTATGCTACAATATAAAAAATATTTTTTTTTAATCTTTCATTAGTAATATTGAAATAATATATATATACAGGGTGAGTACCTCTTAGTATAGAAGAAAAAAATTGGGTGAAACTAAATGAAAAATGTAGAAAACTGACGCAGACCTCACATTTCTAGTCCAATCCGTTGAAAATATACGATAAATTAAAGACTTTTTTAAGGAAACCACGTTTTTTTATCATAAAAGCTGTAATATCTCCAATTTATTTAAATGTTATTCAAATTTTGACCACATTCTCAGATTAAGCATTAATTTGCTATAAGAGTGGAGTACATGCAACCTTCAATTTTACAAACGTGTGACCTAAAGAACAGCTTGATCTTCAATGTCTTATATTACTTCGTGAGCGTTGAAGTAATTTTTCGAAAAAAACTATCCATAAAAATGCACATCTCACAAAAACTCTCACAAGATATACTCACTCAGTATATATGTTAATTTTTTTTTTTTTTTTTATATGAGCCCTCCTCTAACCTCAGTTTAAATTATCTTACACGGTCAGATTTAGAATGGAATACATTTAATTCGGTATGAAATATGGTATCATTCATTCTTTAATGTTATTTAATTAAAACATGGTTTACAATTCAATGCCTCTTCATAATACTTTCTATAGGTGGCTTTGTTGACTGTTGGTACATGTAATCTGTTGACATTAGTAAAATTAGAAAATATTTTACAAGAGAAATATTTCATTGAGCGGTGCTACTCCTGTAATTCGTTTTTCAGTTATTTAATACTTTTTTTCTTTCTTTCTTATCATTGATCATTAACGAGTTAAGTTTATTGTATATTTATAAAAACATAGACAAAAAATTAAAGAAATACCTGCATTGGGCTGTAACTTAAAATTAATCAGTCTGAATGCCAAAATAACTGCTCACATGCTGAATGATATTATAAAAATTAAAAAACAATTGTACAAAATATTGAAATTTTAATTAGTTAAAATTATTTTTAAAAAGTACTATTTAACTTTATTCTTTATAAACATTTACTGTTTATTTTGTATGATAAAGTTACGGCCACAACATTGTATTAAAAAAAAAAAAGAGAAAAAAAAGATGAACGAATACAAATTTATTTATAATAAATCATCATCATCACCTTATGGCGAGCCCTAGTCTCTTGTACAATTCTCTTCCATTCAGAACTATCCTGAGCTGCCCTTCTCCAACTCTAAACCATACTTGTCCCAGTTATAGGAAGAAAAGTAAATGTACTAAAAAAAAAAAAAAAATAATATATAATCTTTATATAAATAAATTAATGGCAATACATAATGAAATGTACAAAATATGTACCAAGGCAGTTTATCTGAATAAAAACCCAAGTTGTTACAAAGATCCAGAGGCTTAGCATGTTTGTCAGGACTGAAATCTCAACTCTCCCATCCTATATTGTTCTCCAGGATTGCTTCCGTCGGGAGGAAGGCCGCTATTAAGAATAATAAGACACCTATATTGAGAAACGTAAATAAAGAATAGGAATAAAGCGTTGGAGCTCATAGTGAGTGGGAGACAATGAAAATAAAAGGAAAAAGAAGTCCAAACAGAAATTCAATATAGGCTATATACGAAGCTGTTGACAGAGCTGGCGGAACCCGGTGTCGTATATAATGAGACAATCTGTCCCGGGGGGATTTTTTCTGCGGGCGACATGTGGCTCCTCTGGTGGCTTACAGTCGAGAATGGAAGAGGACTTTTATAATCTTATACGGAGAGAATAAGGTTATGAGTCCCATGATACGATTCTTGTGTATTTTCTGAAGTATTAAGAAAACAGTTTATAGAAAAGAAACAATGTTATTCCGCAAACATTTTATCAAACAAACCAGTTTACAGTGACGTATTTCCTTTTATTTTTCTATTAATGGCAACATTAACGAAATTGAGTATATTCGATTTGAAGAAGAGTCCCCGGAAAGAGGGTTTCCTTTTAAAAACCGAAAATATTTGATAAAGTTTTAAAAGGAAGAAGATTTTTTTGTTGGAACGAAATAGCCAAGAATATTCCTCAGCTATCAAAAATCGTTGGATCCTAACATATCTCGAACATGTATCTTTCAGTAGCTTTGCCCAAAGGCCCAAAGCCTTGTGTTTCAAAGCCTCTGAAGGATACAAGTTTCAGATGTATCAGAATCTAACGATTTTTTTTTAAATCGTTAAAGGATTTCCTTGGCCACTCCTTCCCGGCAAAATAATTTTCGTTCTCGTGAAAATTGATTATTTTTTTTCGGTTTTAAAAAGGACTCTTCCCTTCTAATCCTTTCTGCAGGACACTGAACGATACTACTTTCAGGATTTGCCAGGATCTAACGGTTATTGGGGACTTCGACAAGGGATGAAATAAAAAATAATAAACAAATAAAAAAAAACCAGTACCACTTGGTGAACGGTTGGCTAAAGGAATATACATACCTATGTGGACAAAATCCCACTTAACCACTTTAAAGATTAAAATTTGTGAACTTTTTAGTAAATATTTGCTAATAATAATGATTATTTAAATAAACAGAAAAGATAAAATTAATTTTTATTTCATATTTGTGTTTACAATTTTATGCAACAACTGCTCACTACTTTATGCTAAAAAAAAGTTGTTTTATTAGTCAATATTTTTTTATGCTATTCAAAAAAAGTGTGTTTTATTAGTCAGCCCGGCATGACCTTTTTTTTAGGTTAACTTTGTATTCATTCATTATCATTGACCGTCACTTTCTTTAACCATTTTAATCAGAACCAACTAGTTCTCCATGTAAGGAAGATTACAAATAAAAATATGCATCAGCCTTGTATAAACAAAGTAACAGTGATTAAAAAATAACTGATATAAAAAACAATATTTTTAATAACTGATATAAACAGGGATATAAAAGTTTTCTAAATGGTTCTTGAAAAATGTTGAAATAAAAAATAAATAATATATTTTGGACATTAACAAATTGCTTAGCTATTTTATAATTGACACCCACTTACAGGCGAGATTTTAGGCCGATTCCAACGACAAAGGCTATAGAATTCGAGCAAGTCAACATAAGTTTCAGAAGACTTTCGGTAGGAAACTTTTGTACCGACACAGGAAGTTACGATGGAAGCAGCTGCGAAGAGTCTCCAATATTTTCAGGGGGGAACAGACAGTTTAGAAGTCCTCCAGTCGGGAGGTTTTACTAGGGTTTAGTAGACAGTTGGATTTACAGAACGAAGTATTGACGGACAAAAATAACTGTGAAATTCGGATCTAGCAGTAGTCCACTTACATCAAGAACAAGCCACAGAAATAAAAACGCTGAAAAGTAGTTCCGTGGAATATGAAAGGTTCTACAAAAAAAACAAAAAACAAAATTAAATTGAAATATTTTACGTTTATTTTTTTTTACTACCGACATTATATATAACCTATTTATTTTATCTTTTTATATCATATTTTAAAGCTAATACCAATATGGTTATATGTGTATGGAGCTTTCTCACTAAAAACGCCAAATAGATTATTTTATAAACTGTTAGCCTGAGCATTTCATCTATTCTCTGTGGTAGTGGTCATCATTTTGGAAACTATTTTCATTCCTCCTAGTTCCATGTGATTTAGTTTCCATTCTTTTCTCCAATCAACTAAAATAGTTTCTTGGATTGGTGAATCCAATTTTCTTAAGTAATTTTTACTTCTTAGTCCAGTTCAGATTAGAGTCAATGGTGTGCTTTAATTCAGGTCTGGTTTATCGATTTGCCTTTAAATATCTTTTGAGCCATGATGTGTTGATAAAAACTAAAACACTCAGAGGATTAATTAAAGTATTCACTTTAAATTATTTAAAGTATGCTTATAAAACAATTCAGGAAATCATAAAAGAAAAATAAGGGTTGCATCACAAACTACTGAAGCATTAGCTTTTGAGACTTCCATATAGAAGATATTAAGATCATTATATTCATTAACAAAACTTTACACCAAGATTTAAACCAAACCCATCAAATTTTCGAAATTCTAATCAAATCTTTTAATCCTAACTCCCTGGCTCATTCATTATCTAGTTCCGCACATTCAGATTAAAAAAGCAGTGGCCCCGAGATGTGTTGTAAATTTTTATTTTGTTGGAGTTTCTGAGCGAATGTCCTGCAGAGCTCTCGATCAACTTTTACATTTTACAGTTTATATTTATATACAACACATTTACTAGTTGTACAATGTTTTGTACAGTTGTATGTACAGTATCAACTATAAAAATAAAATATATAAAAAATAAAAAAAATATTTATATATAATTTTATATTTATACATTTAATAATAGTAAAGCAGCTGAGAGAGTAGCGATGGGATTTCTAATATCGGGATTGTACTCCTGTTAGTGGAAAGACAAGCTTATTTCAGGGTTCCCCAACATGCTTCAAAATATTTTTTTTATTTTGTGGTTAAATTTATTTTTCTCCACTTCAGTTTATTATTCATTTGTTTTGCATAATTAGTTTAATTTTTTTTTGGTTGATTTCATTGTACAAATTGTGAGGATGGTGAATACAATCTGCTATTCTCTCTCTCTCTCTCTCTCTCTCTCTCTCTCTCTCTCTCTCTCTCTCTCTCTCTCTCTCTCTCTCTCTCTCTCTCTCTCTCTCTCTCTCTCTCTCTCTCTCTCTCTCTCTCTCTCTCTCTCTCTCTCTCTCTCTCTCTCCATTATTTTGTATTATTTCGGAAACTCTCTCTACATATGGTAATTTGTCGAAAATAGAGACGGCCATCAGTAGTATTGTAATAGACATAGTAGAGTAATTTAGTATTACCATTATAATAACGTTGACAGCAAGCGATTGTATCATTACTCAATACTTCGCACACTACACGACAGGTTCATAGATAGTAATTACATATGTGCACCGTCACCCAAGTACAAACTATTCTACCCTCAATAACTAAGATATACAGATATAGTCTAAAATATATTTTTTATTTTAATGTCTGCGATTATAATAAAATGTGAAAATTTAATTCAAATGTGGAAAGTAGTATTATTTTTTAGAATTAGCAAACTATTTTAGGATTACTGTAGAAGGATTAATACCACTATACCATTGAAGATTTTTTAATTTTACTTAAACTGCTTGATTTTATAAATATTGCTATCTGCTTCTCTTTTATAACTTGATAAGTTATTAACCATATAATGAATGAACTAATTGTCAGATAAAATGTGCAATACAAATACATGAGTAAAAACTAACTTTGTAATATATAAAATAATAGTAAATAGAATAAAAAAAAAAAAATCGATTATAAATATATATATATATATATATATATATATATATATATATATATATATATATATATATATATATATATATATATATATTCTTAGGCTGGGGAACACCGAACCGAGCCTTTCCCGCACTTATAAATGGAGAGGTCAGATGCAAAGAAATCCCAGTCCTTCACTTTAGATGCCCCTCAGATGTCAAAACCCGATGGAGCCTAATTACGTAGGGTTTTTACTGAAGTTGTAGTATGGAAGAATGGAAGATTTACAGTGATTGGAAGGCCTTAGGTTAGAAATAATTGAATGTCTGTTCAGTATTATTTTTTTTATTTTTTATCTATCTTAATTTATTTAAAAATTTTCCCAGTAAGTAATTATTATTATTATTCCCACTTAGTAATTATTACAATCTTCCACAAACGTGGGCAATAAGTAATATAGATAGCATATGATTACATGCACACATTATGTACAATGAGAAAAAATAAATAAATAAATAAATAATATATATAATATATAATATAATATATATATATATAAAATAAAATAAAAAAAAAAAAAAAAAAAAAAAAAAAAAAGAAAGTAGTGATAATAAAGAATAAAACAAAATTAAATTATAATTTAAAAACACAATCTTACTTTATTTACAATACACACTCATCCTAGGGATCCCCCAGCCATACCTGTCACTCTACTTGTGGATGGACAAGGCTGGCACAGAGAGGTCGCGGCTCTTCTCTCTCAGCTGCGTTACTAGAGTAAAAAAAAAACAGTGAAGGCTGAGTGAGAGCGCTATAGTACATTCACACCGATTATGAGTCGAGAAGCTGGCCGTTGCCATAACTCCATAATAAATAAATTTTACAAAAGTTCTCGGGGCCACTGCTGTTTTAGTCTGCAAGATGGGTTATCAGGATGTGTGAAACTGGATAGTGATTGAGCCAGAGGGTTAGGATGAAAGGAAAGGTTGCGATGAAATTTCGAAAATTTAAAAGGTATGAGGTCGAGGACGTGTGGTATATATATATATATATATATACATATATATATATATATATATATATATATATATGTATGTATTTAACGTGGATTGTCGTTTGAGTAATAGATAGAGTAGTTTTAGTCTTTGATTTAAGGTTTGGCGGTTTTTTTGTTTTTTTTTTGTGTGAGCTTCAAGACATTCTCTTATCAAAAGTAAATTAGATAATTTACTTGGTCAGCCTATGGTAATTGATTATTATCAATGTACACAGGATAGCAAGATTCATGGCAAAATTTGAATGTAATGTTTTGGCATTAGTCGTAGTTTCATTTAATCATTCATAATTTGCACTAATCCTGTAGTTTGTATAGGTGATGTAATGTAAGAGATGCCTTTATACAATTTCGATGTCTATTTATGATTGCTATACGTCTGCGTAAGTTGCTGTCAAGTTTTTGGAAAGCATTAATAACAAATAATATACTGTTTTTATTGATAAAAGATTTTCTACACCTCTTTAAGCTTCCATTGTATTGCTATCAACAAAGCCAAAGCTAACTTACAACTGATGTCTTTACACCCCATCAGCGGACTATATTATTAAGGTTAATAGTCCTATTTGTTCTGATAGGATTAACAAAGGTTTCATTAGCAGCCAAGAAATGGTTCCAAGGGCCAGTTGCCATAGAGCTGCGGGTGTTAACACCAACTAATAAGCCTCATATATTAAGCACGTCTTATTTCTGTAACGCTTTGGACTGGACCGGAGCACTAGGAAAAAATAGAATATTCTCGACCAGCAATAGGGTAGCACTGATAAATTAATTTCTGGGCGCCAGGTAGAAAATCGCATTAATATTCGAAAAAACTGCGGACAGACGAACGAAGTTATTAACTAAATCATGTGAATGAAGACAGATAGCATTTGAAATACCTCGGCTAAAATTATATTTCTAATATATTCTGGCTAATTAACACGCCTGTATTTATTAGCCGTGGAATCTAGGAGCTGTCATCTAAAAGCGTTAAGATGTTGTGTAGTAGGTTTTGAATCTATTTATATATTTTTGGATGGGGACCAAGTTTCGGTCTTACAATAATTTTGAACTTAAATGTATATGATATATTGCGTGCATGCATATGTGTTTGTGTGTGTGTTAGTGAATGTGTATTTTGGGAGATAAAATTTCATATCAACCATTTCTGCCCAAATTCATCGTGTTGCCGTCAGCATAATCATCAATGCCAATAGATAAAAAATATAAAAGCATCATCAAGAAAAACCTCATTTAAAAAAAAAAAAATGTGCTCTATTAGTACATTTTACGGCAGAGTTATTGATTTCGAAGTTTGTTTTGTGATGTTCCTAAAGTTCCAAGAACTTAAGTTAATTATTAATGAATGGTTGATAAAATAAATATTTGAAAAAAAAAATAATAAACTCTTTCGATCTCAAAAGAAATACTTTAAAATAATTAAATTATAAAGATTTCAAAAATATGACTACATGTATTTACATAATGAATAACCAAATTTTTTTCAAATATATTTTTTCCTAATTATAGTTTTGACTATAATTTTTTTTAGTTTCATTTTTAGCGATCGATTCCCATCTTTTAGCTACTTTCTCATCGGAAAAGATTAAGATTGCAACCAGTTAAATCATTATAAATCACCTTTATATCATGATTTTGTTCAGTATAATACAATGTTAAAGTATCTAATATAACAATGTTAATAAAAAAAACCTGTTTTTTTTTTTTTTTAAATCCACACCTGGAGGTGTAGGTACATAATGTTTTCCTAAATATAAGTTTTTAGTCCTTGCATAACATCCAATGCTGATCTTTTATATAGAAGTAGAAATAAAAGACTCAAGATTATGCGTTTCTGTTTCGCATATGGGCACCATGCCATCCTTTTTTTTTTTTTTTTTTTTTTTTTTTAAATTAGTACTAAATATTCAACTGTGAATATTTACAGAACTCATTGTACTTATAAAATTATTTAGAGTAATATTACTAATGTTTTTTTTTTGTTTTTTTTATATATAATATCTGAATATTTTCATGTTTCACCAAACTGTACGCCTAGATAGCCAGATTTAAATAGTTAAAAGTACAATCCTATAAACATTTATTTATCTTATTCACAATATAATCTAATTAGTATATAGTGATATATATATATATATATATATATATATATATATATATATATATATATATATATATATATATATATATATATACATATACATATATATTACTATCATCTGTGAAGAATGAATGACCTATTATACACATGATTAAAATTTGTGGTCTATAAGTTTCTTGTAAAAAATAACATAAACGCTTAGTGTCAGTCCTGAAAAGTAATTTTGTTGACTTTCGATATTTTGATAACCGCATATACCGTATGACATTAATATTACTATCATATTAACTATATTATATAGTATCGTTTATATGGAAGTAGAAATAAAAGTCTCAAGATTAGGCGTTTCACATATGAGCACCATGCTATCCTTTTTTTTTTTTTTTTTTTTTTTTTTTTTTTTTTTTTTTAATTATTCCTAAATATTCAACAGTGGTCATTGTACTTTTAAAAGTATTTAAAATTATATTACCAACTTTTTTTTTTCTTATTTTTTTTTTTATATAATATCTGAATATTTTCATTTTTCACCAAACTGTACACCCATATAACCAGATTTAAACAGCTAAAAGTACAATCATATAAACATATATAATATATATATATATATATATATATATATATATATATATATATATATATATATATATATATATATATATATACTAATTAGATAATATTGTGAATAAGATAAGTAATTGTATTTATGGTTTTACTTTTATATATTACTATCATCTGTAAAGAATGACCTGTTATAAACAAGATTTGTGGTCAGTAAGTTTCTCGCAAAAAATAACATAAACGCTTATTATCAGTTCTGAAAAGTAATGTTCTTGACTTTCGATATTTTGATTACGGCATATGGCATTAATATTATTAACATATTAACTATATTAAACTGTATTCACAGGGGTAGATAGTTGTTGGTTTAACATCATAAATGTTTTTAAATGTTCCAGTATAAACTCAATGAAACGATTTATAGATATATATAATTTTTTTTTTTTCGCTACGAAGTAAATAAACTAACGCTGTTTATATAAAGTAAATTATATAAAGTTGAGACGTTAAATATTGATTGGGATTGTGCAGTGTTGAAATCGGGGAGGCAAGAACTTCTACTAATTACTGGAAAAGCCAGTTTTGTGCAGTTGTGATGAGGAGAGGCTAATCTGTGAGAAAGGGTTTGCCCCAGCCGCAAAATCCAGGGACCGATTTCCTCGGACCTTTTTCAGCCGTTTCCATCTTCTAATTAGAGCGATAAGCCTCAAGCAGATTTAGGGCCAATGGGCAAAACCTTTGACTAAGAAATGATTCGAAATGAACTCTTCGTTATGGCTTCTCAACTTTTCATTCACAATTTTATACTTCCCGAAAAATAGGCTAAAAATTAATCCTGCCGGAGTTGCTGAAAGGATATAAGAGAGTGGTTTATAAAAAGGCAGAAAGGGTTTGAGGGAGGATAAAAAATAATGCTCAATGATTAAAGGGCCCCATATTAGCGTTACTTTTCCGAGATTCATTGAATATGGAATCCTCCTACCTTTGATGTGTTTTCTAAAAGAATTAAATGACCGGAAAGTTGTCAATTGGGAAGCTAATGAGACCTCTTTATTTCAATTCAACGAGAGAGCATTAGGATCGACTCAACCGATGAATAAGGAATTCCCATCATCTGATTCAAAGGAACAACCCGATGGAGCAGAAGAAAGTTTTAATGTTAACTTTTAAATCCTAATAACTTTTTCCGATCAACTTTGGGATGCTTGAGATTTTCAATTATTTTTTTTTTTATATATAAATATATTTTATGAAATGAAACCAAAAGTAATTATAACTGTATGAACGCGAACGAATCGATATTAAAACTTCTGAAAGCAGATATATCAACTTAAACGAACTCCGTTTGGCATTCGAAAATACAAACTTTGAAATATTCAGCGACCCCGATCTCCATTATTTATCAAACATTTTATACCAATTAATATGTATTCATAAGGCTTTAGACATAAAGTTTACATTCAATTGAAAAAAACAAAAAAAACCTGGAAACAATTGTACATGAGTTGTCGATGAAAGTTCTTTATCTTGTACTTCACATCATATCACTTCATGTGAGATAAAATAATTATTGATTGACTCAAGTTAGGAGTACTTGTAGCCTAAAATATATATATAGTTGTATATAGTTTTTAAAAGAAAAAATCGAATATACATTTGAACGTATCATATCACAGACCTCCTTGGTAACTTCTTAAAATTTTCATAAGGAACTAAGAGACTTACTGAAAACTAGATCCTATCTAAGTTTTATAAAAACACCATATCAAACCGTTTTCTTGAGACATTAAAAAGGTATATATGGAATAACAGGAGAATATTTCAGCAGAACGTGTCAATTGTCTATTAAATAATGCTGTGCTAAGTAGAAAGAGACCGTCCAGTCATTCACTACTCGAAATTAGCACTTTTGTCACAAAACTAAGATTATTTTATTTTTTTCAACCTTAAAATAACTTTTTGGAAATTTATATGTATATATATATATATATATATATATATATATATATATATATATATAAATAAATACAGAGAGAGAGAGAGAGAGAGGGAGTGAGAGAGAGATTTCAGATCTCGAGTTTGCTGACTTAAAGAAGGCTGTCACAACAATTCAAAACTGTGCGTTTACGACAATTATGTCCTGTGAAACATGAATCATTTAAGGCATGACCAATGAAAACCTCAATTTAAAAAAAGTTGCACTGTTTGTAAATTGCACGACAGATTTATTGATTTCAAGGTTTATGTTTTGTGATTTTCCACTGACTACCTGACTACAATATTTAAACTAAGCTGAGCTTATCATTAACATAAGTCCATTATTGATGAATGATTGATAAAATAAATATTTGAAAAAAATAATAATAAACTCTTTATATCTCAAAAGAAATACTTTAAAATAATTAAATCAAATTTATTTTATGTAAAATGTATGACATAAATGTCGGTTTACGACCTCAGAAAGTAATGAATATTTCGCTCAGACGGAGTTACCATAACGAACTCCTAAAACCTGTAATTCCCAAATTTAGAAGCCGCGTCCTGCTTTATGAGTATCCAATAACTCCTCGATCTTCTTTGAAAAGTCGTGACTTTTTTTTATTTTCCAAAAGTATTAAATGTTGTTGCTGGTTATGGTTAATTTATGGTAAATACAGAGCAGCCTTATCCGAATACTGGCCCGAGATCAAGATTAACGAGCGCCCTTCGAAACGCAAGTAGTTGGAATTTTAATTTTTTTTATCAACAGAGGACACTCCCGGCTAATTTCTCATATTATTTAGCACCCGCTGACTGGAAATTATTTCCGGCAGTTTCCACATCCAGCATCTGTATCTGCTCGTTCGATCTCGTTCATTAACGACACTGGAACCCTTTGTTTCAACAACTGGAAAAACCACATCACTCGTTTACATATTTTTTTTGTCATATTTCATATCCAAACTTTTCCCATTTCGTCTATATTCATTTTGTGGACGGATGTATTGCAAATTACAACAAATGACCGCATGTTCCAACATCCAGATTGTTATCGATTAATTTAAAAATTTGAATGAAGTAATGGAATAGGGTTAGAGTAAATATATTCAGATATTTTATTATTTTTTGTGTGGTTATTAAACCTATGGCCCTAAAAATGTCAATTATTCGAATTCAAACAAAAACTGTCACTCGCTAAGGAACATTCTAAAGTAAAATTTAATAAGTGCGCAGTAATAAATATTTTTAAATAGTATATACTAGGTTGTTGCAAAAATACTTGTAAATGGACTCAATATTTTATTCCTACACTCATTATTAATCCTGTAAGAACTATTTTTATAAGTGTTAATTACCTCATTACCCAATTGGTAGTGCCGGAATCAAATCCAAGAACTAACAGAAAGATGGGCAAAGTTGTAATATTTAATAATGATTAAGCTATGTTATCAGAAATAAAGCTGTACTTATGCACAAGGACATACTAGAGTAACTCAATTCGTCATTAAGTAAAAGGCTTTAAAATAAAAAATAAAATTTGGTTTAACAAAAATCATTAAAAAATAAAAAAAACCATTAGCAGTTTTTCGCCTTTAAAAAATAAACAAAAACGAAATTCGATATTTAAATAAATACAAAAAAAACACACTGTTCCGTAGTGTCAGAAACGATTGTCAGAATTTTTTTAATGTAAAGAAATATGTGGGCTTTGAAGAGCAGAGCGTAAAAGCACGTCGGGTTTCATGAAGGAAAGAATTTTATATGTTCGTTTAGTAAGTAGCCAACAGTATATTCTCTGCAGAAATCTTGCTCAATATAACAGAATGCCTGGAGTTTATGAGTCATTATTGCAAAATGAAATAATAAACGTAACTTCCTTGTCCAGTGATACAAAGTTAGTTGCTGATTATGCAGTAAATATTTCAATATATTAGCGATATCGAACTACTGCAAATTGGTCCAACATGCATCACTTCACCAGATCGTTTCCGATGCTTCGTTTTTCTATAACCTCATCAGTAAACTTCTGTTTCTGTAGTTTAAAATTGGATTGTATTGTTTAGTATGTCATATGGGTGTTTTATCATTTCGTCTTCTCAAATTAATGAAGGTGTAACAGTAATTAATATGACTTTCAAAACTTAACGTTAGTTTGAAAAAGAAATTAGTATTTGTGAGATAATAAACGAGAATTGTGGGTGACCTCATCAAAGTCTCCAAATTTACACAGATTTATACCTCACATTACACACAAAAGTTACAAACTAACACAACTAATGACAAAACACGGTAACTCTAAACAATATCTAAAACGATTTAACCTAATATGGTACAATCTGACATATGTAATGTAAGAAGGACAGATTCGAAATTTTAGACACGTACTTTACGAATGTAAATCACTCGAAAGACAAAGATTTAACATAATAAAAAGTATTATTCTCTAACTTGGAACATGGCCAGAGACAAAACAAAATTTGTTTTCTAAATTTAAGACTGACTTACATTTATAATAAAGATCGACTTTGACAAAGTGACTAATGATGAGCAGAGGTAATTTCTTGTTGGTTTTTGTTTGTTTTTTTAGGGGGGGGGGGGGGGGGGGTTTGTTTAACACGTTAACTGCGATACATGTCCCCGGGGACGTGTAAGCAGTGTCTTCTTCAGTGCAGGATGCTTTTTTGGAGTACCACCCTCCAGTGCGGCAAAATAAAAAAAGTTCATAAAGCTCGGAAATGTTTTTGAAATAACTTCAGTATGCATGGTTGTTGACTGTTTCGGCTTCTACAATCGTAAATTATGATTTTTCAAATACATATCCCCGGAGACATGTACCGCATAGTGGTTTATAGAGGTGACCACGATGCGGTACGGGGACATGTACGGACAGGCTGGTGCCAGTGAGAAGAAAAAACATAAAGTAGTATCGTAAAGTCATATTTGAAGTCTTATTCGGTACCTCTATTGTGAATTCTCGGCTGATCTACAACCAATCAGTAACAAGTTTGTAATCATTTACTTTAGAAGATGTTTGATTGAAAGTATGGTTTCCTTCAGTATCACCGAAAATATTCCTTCCACAATCAATAAAAACACGCGGAGAAAGATTCACAATCTAATAATGCCTTTGGTCCTGGAAGAAAGAAAAGGCGCGTATGTCGTGGCTGTTACGCGACACTGAAGAAGACAATTTCAAGAAGAGAAGCAGATAAACGTGCTAGGCCCTAATACAGTTATTGTAGTAGATGTCCTGGTGAGCCAGGTTGTTGTCTTGAATGTAAAATAATTTCACTTTATTTAACATTCATGTCTTAGAAATTTGAAATTATTTTTTCAAAAAATATTATTTACGTCTTTTGTTATTTGCAATTTAATGAATTAGTGAATATTAAATTTAATTTTTGTCGTTGTTGGCTTTAAAAAAAAAAAAAAAAAAAAAAAAAAAAAAAAAAAAAAAAAAAAAAAAAAAAAAAAAAAAAAAGTAGTAGGTCGTAATATTTTCATAGAAAATATTTCGATTAGTGTTCCAGTTAATATTCGTAAAAATAAGAATATAATAAATGTCTAAATCCTGATATGTAATTTTTCGCTAATAAAGCGTAATTTATAATTTCAATTGTTCTAACTCCATTCTTAGTCATTAGATTCCCCTCCTGCTCCAGAAGTTTCATCTATGATTCCTGTAATAATCTAGAAAAAATAAAGATTAGTGGACCATTCCTGATAACAGAGTGAATTTTTTTTATGTAACATTTTGTTTAAATACATGTCCCCGGGGACATGTACCGCACAGATTGGGAGGTAACCTGAAATCCATCCCGCAGTCAACGTGTTAAATATGTTTTGTTATCTTATTACGTTTAGTTTCCGTAACTTTTTTCAATAATCGTGCTTAACTTTATAATAACTTTGTAATACATTTAGTATGCCTATAAGGCATGGAACATGTAAATATATGTGTTAAAAAAGGTATTTTGGGTGGGAGAATGTAAAGAACACTAGACGTGGAGCAGTAGTTGGATGTCGATACCTGTAATATTATCGATCCAGGTCTCTTCATTCGATAAATGTAGAATATTTCTGGAAGTTTGGTTAGTAAATTATTTTTTAAGTAAATAAGATGACAGTCGAACTGTTTTTGATTCTTTTACGTACTGGCCCCATGCCCGTTGCCGATCAAAGAAAACAGAGGCGATCTGAAGAGTCGCATATTTCCGCTACCTCGCCTCGTAAATCTGAGCAACATCAAAGAAGTGACGAGGTGGTTGCCGCCCTTTGAAGGTTGATTTAGTGTGGTTTAGTGTGAAATTAGCCAGCCTATTTATGACTGTCTCAGCTCTCTCTGTACACAAAGCCTGGCCAAGTGCTCATTAGCTCGGATTTTTACAGTGAGTTATGAGAGCAGTTAATTGTGTAGTGGTAATTAAGAAGTATTATAAAACGGTAATTAAATACCGTTGAAGTAGGCCAGCGGTTTTAATTATTAACCCACGTTATTTATATGGCCAGTAGGTTATTCAATAAAAACAAACGGACACTAAATTCGAGCTTCCTAAGACAGCATCAACATATTTGATACAGAGCATAGATTTGCATTTGAATCAAACTCAATTGTTCATTAATTTAGAGTCCACTACAAAGGATTATTTTCCCTAGTCTTTTCTTAAGTTTTTGCTCTAGATTTTAATATTGCATCTTATCTTCCTTCATTCATCGTTCTATTGCCTGACAGTGTTTCGCTAGGATCTAGCTTAGACCCTATTTTATTTTATTATTGTTTGTAGTGGCTTAACGTCCTTATGTGTTCCTACATTCTAACTACATCCTTCCTATGGTAGAAAGGGTGAGTTATCCTGCAGATCACCATCCTATTTTAGACAAAGTGGGAATCCTAAGATTTATTTCGCTGGATCACAAAATAATCAATATATCCAGGAGAGAATAAAACTCAAGACCTTCTGTACAGGGTGCTCTGATACCCTCGCCTGGAGACACTTGTCCATTATGATCGTTTTCTTTATCCTGCAACGACTATACTTAAATTTCATCCATACAACTATTGTACAGCCCCTATTCATTTGAAGCTTTCACTTTTTTTCATGTCTGGTTTCTATAATTTTTATACATTTAATTAATTAATTTTATTTTTGATATATATTACTTTTTATTAATTATGAGACTTTATAAAATACTACAGTTCCGTACTTCTAAAATGATTACCTAAGTCAAATTTTCATCAATCGAAAGTACTAAAAAGCAAATAGTCGGCAGGAAGGTGCTTCAGTGCTTTAAAAAACTAAATAATTAACATTTCAAACTGAAATTTTTAATTAAAAGTAAAAGAAAAAAACCTCACCATTTAACATACAAGCCAAATTAGAGCGATAGAGATTAGGTTCTTAGGCGGAATTGATGGGTCAACAGTAATCGGCAGCACATGAACCTTCAGATTAAGAAGCAACTTGGACGTTAGATCTACAGATACGTTTACTGAGGAAAGCCGTATGTGGAGGTTTGATTGTGATATCTTAAATGCTAGAGAATATGCGAATATCACAGCTAAGAGTAAAGCCGATGGAGTACATGAAAGACAAAAATGGTGTCAGATAAACCGTTGATAATGGAAGAATGAGTGGAGGATAAGGTACCAGTTTGTGAAAGATCGCGATTTCTAGATACGAGTCTATGGGTATTAGATAGTTGGCACTGCTTAGCGTTCGAAGAAGATTCAATTAAAAAATAATTTTTTTTTTAGAAAGTTTAATATTTTCCATATTTCAATTCGAACATCGAAATATTAAAACATATTTCCGTAATAGAAGATTTAAAATCAAATGTATGGATTCAAGCTGGAACAGTTTTATGTAATAAACTTAAAACCATAAACCCAGTGATGGACAACGAATTGCCACATGATTAATATAAAAACATCACCCATCTGACAGGTAAAGCTCAGGAGCTGAAGTGATAACATCAACACAGTTGCCCACGCAGCTTGCTTCTGTTAAACTTTACGAGACAATAAATTAAGTTCGCTCCATTTAAACGTAAAAAAAACTTTAATGTTTTCACCAAAATCAACGTCTCACTTTGGCAACCAGTGGCATGTGAATACATTAGCATGCATTTGAGGTCATTAATGAACTGACATCCAGCCTGGGGACTAAGGAATCCCGCTACCTGTTTAATATTCTTTGGACTTTCTTATAAGCATTTTCTTATTTGGCTGCCTGATTTAACATACTCAGATAACTTCTGAAACAATCAAAGCTTCTAAACATTGTTCTCTTTTAAATCCTAAAGTATAACCACAGCTTAATGGACTTATTGAGTATAAAGAGTGGTCCTAGTATTTAGAGAGATGTTCGACTACAGTCATTTCTAACTTACGAGTATAAGATCTTGAAAAACAATGGATATTATCATGTTTTATTAATAATACGGAGCCGTTTAATATGAATTTTGATCAGAAATTTAGTTGCAAGTATAGAAATATTGTCTACTGATAGGGGAAGAGAGAATAAAGAACTACTTTAAAAATGGGGAAATGGTGTGTAGATGTGAACGATATGAGATCAGGGGGAATAAGAAAGAAAAATAGGAGACTAAAATAGTCTTGTAACTTTTTATTTTATAGTCATTTGGACCACTCGGGACTTTCAGAAAGGGTTTCGACAATGAAAAGTTTACAAAATTGAAGCGATTATCTTTTCAGTTTTTGAAGGAATTGTTAAGGAAGTAGAATGGTATTGTATTTATTCTTTTAATTATCAAGTATGAAAAAGTTTTTTTAATAATAAAGATATTAAAATAATAATTTACTAAAATTTCAATAACAGATTTGAAATTCACTGGGAGAAGCGAATTCAGAAAAGCAATGGCTAATATCTAAATTATTTTTAGACAATTTTCCCCGGTTAAAATAATTTGAAGCTCTCAAAACAATGGTAGGCTACATAGGACAGATCAGGAGAAGCGTGAGAAATAACCGAATTACTTTAATTTATTTGTTTTATGTATTCAAAACATTTGCAAATTTATTAAATTTTAATGAATTCGTTCAATTTCTTGGCAGTATGCTGTTGAATTGATCCCTCGTCAGTAAAAGAGTAAAATGGATTACCGCTGCCATAGACCACCATACAGAAATCTCCTAAAGAACATTCTGAAAAAACAAAGACGAATGACCCATTCATTGTAACCCCCTGCGCCTAAAGCTTGGATTGATATTCCATGCAGCCGAGTAAAGGAATTATCGTGTTTAAACTCATAAAATAAAATTACTTGATAATCACGTGTTTCTCCACGTTTGAAATGAAAGTTGAAAAATAGGGGATCAGTAGGTACAATTCAAAGAACATAAATATTTTGAAGAGAAACAACAGATTTAAAAAAATGAGACATTAAATTTTGGGAAACCCAATACTTTGCAATCGAAACCCAAATAACTCTTGGACATGTTATGTTGCCGATCTAGCATCTGTTACCCACTCCTACATACACCTCGATATCTACAAACTACATCATTTTCCAGACCAGATGAAGTTGATTGGACGAAACTTGGGTACAATGAGGCTAATGTATAAAGTTTTGCTTGGGTAGCAAACCACCATATTTCGAAAGAGGTCGAACACTGGCTGGAATACTAAACGATAGGGCCGGAAAGTTTTCTGAACCAATAGAACTTCCCCTGGCATGGATATCCCCACACGTTTCAGAATAAATATGTGTATTATGCTCCTACTCAAAGGGTTTTGAAATGATATTGGTAATAATTTGTCAACTTTTCATTATTATATTATTTTTTTTCAAATTAATTTTTAATAGAACCTGTTTATTAAAGGATCATTCCATTTAGAGAATGGAAGAGTGATCCAAAAAAATAAATAAATTGGTTGCTTCACTATTTTTTAAAATTATGAAACTTTTTATGTTGTTTACCCTAAATCTCAGGACTTGAAAACCATTTTTTTTTTTTTAACTTAAACAGCTTATTTACAGTAGTAATTTTTGTTTTTGCTGAACACTCATAAATTTCCGAAAGCTTTGAATGTATTCATTTCAGAAGGATGAAACAAAAACCATCTTGTTTAAGATTTTGCGAGGAAAAATAAAGGTTCAGTAGTTTATTTACCTATCTTTTTTTATTCTTTATGAATATCACAGGACAAATTGAATGTAAAATCCATCGAAACTTCACTTTTTGGAAATTTTTTTCTTGCAGAAAAAAACGTCAATTCTAATGTAGTATATATTTTATTTGTTTATATTTCATAGTAGTACAACCACAAATAATATTAATTATATTATGAAAACCCAATTTATTTTTTTTTAATTTTATAAAATTAATATTATTTGTGGTAATACTAATATGATGAAATGAAATGAAAAAAATAAACTTTATTCTGGGACTTACTGTCCACTGAGAATAAAAATAATGCACAGTTAAAAGTACAATTGTCTGGCATGTTATATACAAATTAAATGCATCAGTAGTTACATTATACATTTTTTATAGGGAAAAAAGTTAAATTAAATTAAAAAATAAATAAACATATGAAATGATAATTATAACTTAAGACACCATCGTATATATATACACATATACATATATATATACACACACACACACACACACACACACACATATATATATATATATATATATATATATATATATATATATATATATATATATAATATGATATGATATATGTATCTATTTTAAAATAGAACTATATTATGAATATATACATGAGAAAAGAAAACAAAATAATAATACTAATATGCTAATATAATAGTTACAATGCATTAGAAAGAAAAAAAAAAAAAAAAATAAATAAATCCATGAAATAAAACAAATATAGTAAATAGAAGGAAAAGATATATATGGAAAGAAAAAAAAAAGTAAACTATTTGAATATTAATAAGACAAAATATTTACAAATACCTGAAAATATATATTTACACATCTACTTACTGTCCTCTTATATTAAAGCAATTTTTTAGACAGACATATGATTAAAATTGACAAATTTACCAATAATTATATAATTATTGAAGTAATTCATTGATATTGGATATAGTTGAGATTGACTGATTGGATTTTTAATTATTACGAATATTGGCGGCGTCTAACTGGGATTTAAGGAGATGTTGGAATAGGAGAGTTTTGAATGAGTTTAAGGAAGGAGCATGTCTAATTTCAGAAGTTATAGAGTTCCAGAGGGTAGTGGATCGAGCTTGGAAAGAGTGTTGTTATAATGCTGTACGGTGGAGGGGAGTATATAGGTCAGAGGAACGTGATCTTGTTGTGAGTTGGAAGTGGACGGAAGACTTGAATTTCAACAGGTTATGAATGTAGGGTGGGCAGTGGTTATTAATGACTTGGTACAGGAAAGTGCCCAGGAAATATTGTCTACGGGAGGATGGATAGAGCCAGTCTAAGGCAGTGTAGAGATGCGATACATGTGAACGTCTCGGGGTACCGGTAACAAATCTGATAAAACTATTCATGATTCGTTGTAATCTGTCCCGGAGACCCACCGAGAGGCCCCAATACACTACACAACCATAATAAAACTGAGGAAAAATGAATGAGGAAACCAGGAGTTTTCGCGTGGATTGAGGAAGAAAATGACGGGAACGATGGAATAATTTGAGGATTCCTATAGATTTTCGGGCTATTTGGGCGATTTGGGGCTGCCAGGAGAGGTTTTGGTCAATAATGATTCCTAAATTTTTGGCAGAGGAACAGAAAGTGATAGGTTGATTATTCAGGTTTAGGGTAGGAAAGTTGGTGATGGATCTGAGGAGGGGACTTGAACCGATTACAATAGCTTGAGTTTTCCTGCATTTAGCTTTAAATTATGCAAGTTGGCCCAAGTATAGATTCTATCGAGGTCTTCCTGGATCCTAGATAAAGCTTCATGTAATTCGTTAAGAGGAAAGGATAAATAAATTTGAGAGTCGTCTGCATAAAGATGATGGGAACAATGTAAAATTGACTGGGGAAGAACATTAATGTAGGAGTTGAAGAGGAGGGGTGAAATGCTGGATCCTTGGGCTACTCCCGAAGACAGTTGTAGGAAGTCGGATAAGGGTTGATTAGGGATAGATACGGCTTGAGTGCGGTCGGAGAGGAAGGATCGGATCCAGTGGATTGAACTATTGGAAAATTTTAGAGCATTTAATTTGGTAAAAAGGATACGATGGTCAATGGAATCAAATGCTTTAGAAAAATCTAGGAGTATCAAGACGGTCAGTTTATTTTTCATCTATTGCAGCGTGGATATCGCTTATGATTTTGGTTAGTGCAGATTGTGTGGAATAACCAGGACGGAAACCGGATTGGAAAGGATCGAGTAGATGGGAATCTTCCAGGAAATGGGAAATTTGGGATTGCACCAATCGTTCAAGGGGTTTTGAAAGGTTTGAAAGGATGGAGATCGGGCGATAATCTGCAGGACAGTTAGGATTAGGAGTTTTATTGATGGGATGAACAATAGCTTTTTCCAAGAGGTAGGAAATATAGAGTTTCGTAGGGAGAAATTATAGATAAAGACAAGGACCGGTAAAATTTCTGGGAGGTATAATTTTATAAGTTTAATAGGGATACCACCTGGACCTACGGAATCGGTATGAGATTTCATGATAGAGGAAATAATTTCGGTGGGGGTTATGTCGGAAAAATAAAAGTTACTGTCATTGAAAGGTGTTTCTGAGGAAAAACTGGTATAACGGGAAGGAGAGGTGAGAGATGATGAAACAAAATAGGCGTTCAGGTCATTAGGCGAAACTGGGAAGTTGGTTGAGGTTGAGGATCCGCAGGGGTTATGGAGTTTTCGAAGGATTTGCCATTTTGACTTGGAATCGGGAGAGAACGATAAAGCTTCGTGGAAACAGGAAGATTTTGCACTTCGAATTTTTACTTGCATCTGGTTACGCAGTATTTTGAACACTTGATAGTCGTCCGTGAGTCTCGTTCGTCTGAATCGTCTTCGTGCAGCCTCACGCTTTCTCTGTAGATCTTTAATTTCTATTGACATCCAGGGTGCAGGTCGACGTCGAAAGGTAGAGGTTTTAAGAGGAGCGTAGGTATCAAGGATACTAAGAAGATTGGATGTGAGGATTTCGACCATGGAGTCTAAAGGAACGTTTGAAGGATGGAAATGAGAGGAACAATGTTTTATGAGGGGATAATAAAACGTCATTAATGTAGGAACTAAATAGAGAAGGTGATATTGAGGAGCCCTTGAAACCACACCAGAGGTGATTGGGAGGGGTTGTGGAGGAAGGGGGAAGGTTAGGAATTTGGACTATCTGGGTGCGGTCAGAAATAAAGGATTGGATCCAATATGGTCACACTATGAGAAAAGGAAAAGTTATTAGCTAGTTTGGGAAAGGAGTAGGTTGTGATCAATGGTATCAAAGGCTTTGCTGAAGTCAAGGAGGATGAGGATGGTGATTTTATGATGGTCCATAGCTAGGTGGATGTCTGAGGTGATTTTTGCAAGGGCTGATTGTGTGGAAAAAAAGCCAGTTCAAAGCCCGACTGAAAAGGATTAAGATGCTGTTCAAGGAAAGAGGATATCTGGGCATGAGCTATTCGCTCTAGAGGTTTAGAAAGATGGAAAAGTTGTGAGATGGGTCGGTAGTCATTTTAAGGAGGAGGAGTAGATTTCACTCCAATCTAGGGTTTCAAGGAGAGGTAGGATAATATCACGGCCAAGGGCGTCAAGTTTGTGGTAAGTTATGGTTTTTGCGGGAAAAGGATAGGTTTGGAAATCGTAGGATATATGGATTAGGTCATGGGAAGATAAAAATGAAACGGGGCTTTGTGAGGAGGAAAGGAGATTTTTTTGTGAATCTATAAAATATAGGTCTAACCATGTGCTGGTCCAGCGGGAATGGTGAGTAGGAGCGAAAGGTACGATGAAAAGGCGGAGAGAATAGAACAGGTTATCTAAGTAGTGTTTATCATTGGAGTCAGCAAGCAAATTGTATTGCTTATATATGTATTAACAAAGATACCACATAAGAATTGATGCTTTTTCTGCTTCAAATTTTTTTTTACAAAAAGTGAAGTTTCGATGGATTTTATATTCAATTTGTCCTTTGATATTCATATAGAATAAAAAAAAGATGTGTAAGTAAACTACTAAACCTTTATTTATCCTTACAAAATCATAAAAAGATTGTTTTTGTTTCATTCTCTTAAGACAAATACATTTAAAGTCACACACAAATTCACACAATCACAAATTTAGGCGTGTGCAGCGGAACATAAATGACCACCATAAAGAAACTGACTTAAAAACTGGTTTTCAAATCTTAAGACATAGAAAAAAAACACCTTGAAATTTTTATAGTTTTAAAAAATGGTCCAGCACCCACCTCTGGCTCACTTTAAATGAAATTATCCTGTAATCTTTAATGATTCTTAGAGGATTTTTACTATTCCAAAATTTAATTTTTATTTTATTGCATATTCATTAAGTTCGAGAGAGAGAAAAAAAAATACATCTGAGAATCTCAGAGAATAACTGAAATCAGGTTTAACAAAAAAAGAAAATATAATATTTGTTTGATTTGCCATCTTGAGGTCGCACAAATCGTTATAAGTTTTCTATAGTCAAGCTTAAAAAAAAAAAAAAAGAAAAAGAACAAATCGTTTATAAGTTTATATTGTATTCCAAGCTTTAGATACAAAAAAAGAAATGGGATAAAAAAAAAAAAAAAAAATCCAGGAAACTAATCGTCGAATAATCCTGTACTGTTTGGATTATTTGTTTATATTGAAAACTCAGTCTATGGGGATGGATGCCAGATATTAATTTTATTTGTTGTATTTAGATTTTTGACTAAGGCTTGTTTAAGGATATCACGATTGGAATTACGATTTGGTTTGAAATAAAGAGGAAAATAAAATAGTATTTTTCTTAATTGTCACGCACCTTACAACGTGAAAAAGTAATTTCTTAATACTGACGGCACATGCCCTTAAAAAAATGATCCAAATGAGCAAACATTTTATGAATCATTCAACATCATGAATGAACAGCTCTGAGACTGAAAAATATTGCTTTACAAATAATAAAATTTAGAAACTTTGTATTTTGGCATTTTTGTTAAACCAAAAACTTCAAGCAATTTGTGCAACCTTTCATATTTCAGTCTCAAATTTTTAAACAATTAATTTTACCAAATTTCGCCTCTATTCCGGGAGGAAGATTTTACAGATTCCCCAACTTTTTCTTTTAGGTCGTTTTCACTCCACCTTGTTCACATTGGTTCTAGGGCCTTAATCTACAGTTATAGTGTAGGTGTTAACAACATTTGCAATTCTTTAAGAAATAAATGAAATCCCGAAATTTTGAAATATTGACTTTTGAAAAGAAAATCCGTAAAATGGATTATTTTTTGTCATATTCCATGAATTGTAACTACCTCATACATTACAGGTTGTAGATAGTAATTACTGTTTGCTCTTTAATAATTTATCTTGAATAATTTTAAAGAGATTTTAGATTTAATAGATATGATATATTAGAGATTTTTATTGGATACTATCATATTTTTATAAACCGATCTCTTAAATACGACAATTGTAATATTTAACAATAGATTTTGCAAAATGAAAAAGTTAGACTAACTATAGTTTCCGAACATGAAGGTATGAGTAAGTAATTCAATTTTCTGAATATTTTAAGATAATTTGAATCAGCATACTTTGTATAAATCATAGTCAAATTGGAACATCTGTTTTGAGGAAAGAATATGTGATTGAAAATTGAATAAATCTCATTTTCTTAGAAAGAGAGACCAGTGTTTTCCAGATTGGGCATCGGTTTCGAGCAAATTCAATTCCGCGGTAAGGGCCGTGCCCTCCTTATCAGGGCCGGAGAAACCGCACATTTCCCAATTGTTAGCCCTTAGCCCTTTGGCACCTCCTTACCCCCCAGTCTATTACCCTTATTTTACGGTTCAGCCCTTCTCCTGTTTATAGCTTATTGCCTCCAGATACCTCATCCATCTCGGATATATTTCGCACTCGTAAAAGTACGGTCAGGTATTCTGGATGTAAGTACAGACCTTCATTGCCGGATATATAAGGCCTACTATACAGTGAGAAATCGGATCAGTATCATAGTAAAAAGCTTTTGATAGGCTGTAAATCGATGTTTTTATGTAATATGCTAGATTTATTTATAAATGAATTGGAAATTTTTTTCACAAATTACAATTGAATTTAGGGGAGCCTGAGAATAACACTTTTTTACAGGTATGATCTTTGACTCAATTAGTTTCTGTCTACTAAATCTAAAACCACAGAAAAGTTACATCCATAAAACATGGCTAATATAGTGGAATAATAATCCATACGTGAAAAATCAATGAAGCTATAATAAAATCGCCAGTTTACTAGAAACACCCACCTAATTCTAAGATAAATTCTCTCTCTCTCTCTCTCTCTCTCTCTCTCTCTCTCTCTCTCTCTCTCTCTCTCTCTCTCTCTCTCTCTCTCTCTCTCTCTCTCTCTCTCTCTCTCTCTCTCTCTCTCTCTCTCTCTCTCTCTCTTCTCTCTCTCTTCTCTCTTTCTCTCTCTCTCTCTCTCTCTCTCTCTCTCTCTCTCTACATCTCTCTCTCTCTCTCTCTCTCTCTCTCTCTCTCTCTCTCTCTCTCTCTCTCTCTCTCTCTCTCTCTCTCTCTCTCTCTCCTGCTCTCTCTCTCTCTCTCCTCCTCAATTCTCTTCCTCATATTGTCTCTCGGGCCCACATTTCAATCACAAATTTCTTTCATATTGTGAGTCGGGCCCACATTTCAATAGGTTGACTTGCAAGTGCCAATAGTTCTTTTCGGCTGAGTTGAGGAAGGAGATAATTCTTCCCTTATCCTTCTTATTGCCGAGTAATGTGACTCAGTCTGTATTAACACTTTTAATTCGGACAGCCCCCTCGAAAGCCACTGTTTGATTCGTATTCCTCCCCAAATGATTAAACCACGTTATTAGTAAAATAATTGAACATGTTTCGTTTTGTTTCTCCCCCCTCCCCTCAAAAATAAAAGATGGACTACGGAGCTCCCGATGATCAGTGAATAATACTACTCTTTCACAGTTTGAAGGAGCATTCATACAATACCTTTGCCAGAATGAAATAAAGTCGTGAATTCCAAGTTTCCTGCATTTAAAATATCTAGAGTTCCACCATTACAAAAGAACTTCGAACAATGACTTGACTTAATAAATAATAATTCTATACATGATAAGATGCTAAATCGTGTTTGTTGCTCATATTATAGTTAACATATAACCCAATCCAACAGATTACTTAGTTTTATTTTTAAATCCTAATAATACGTCGTATTTTTAATATGTATTTTGTTCTCTTTAAACCTTCAAAATTTGCACCAATTTCCAATCATCTTAATCGTTTTTCTCAACCACTCGTTCCTCTGGGGCTTCCCCCTTTGTAACCGTACATTTTTGAGTTTCAGAAAATGTTAATTTCACCACTCTAGCCCAGATTGTCTGGCTATGAGCGCATAATCAACCTCCATTAATATTAATAACGGAGTATTAGTAACTTTACCCCTAGACTTATAGAAAAATAAAACTAAGAAACAATATAGTTATTGTATAGATACGGAATAAATATATTGTATATAACATTGTTTTCAAAATATTTATTTTTGATTCATAATTGATTTCTCTTAATTTATTCCTTCTTTTATAATCAATATAAATATAGTTTTGTTTATTTATTTTTCAAATTTCGACTATAATTTTCAGTTCAATCATCTGCTGTACTGTGCAGTCAACAATCCTTACAAGTAGCAAATCCTGATATTTTTCAATAAGATGTTATAATAATAAAAGCCATAGGTCTGGCTTGTTAGAGGCTAGTGAACAGTTTATCTAACTTAGGGTCCATGGGCACTTTCTGATCTCTTTCTTTCTTTTGTACCCTCATATACAAAAGAATATTATACCCATTTCTATACAAAATGAAGTTTTTTATTCAACTTAAAATCAGCAGAATAAGAATCATCAAGACAACGAAATGATACATTTCATAATGATAAGAGCTATACAGAAAAATACTCTTAAAATATGAAGAATTGTTTGCTGAGTATATGGAAAACTACTGTCAGGACTTAACATTCCAATAAAAAAAAATTCCTATAACCAGCTCATGAGTATCTTACTTCTTTTTTTAAACACAATAGAATTCAGAATTGACGATTTGATTGTAAATGAACTGTTAGCATAAGACCAATCATTGTCAGTAAAGATTTATGTAATGCTTAATTAATGCAGAAGAATATATTAAAAAGCCCAAAAAAGTTGCGGTTTAAGCAATCAGAATGCCTGTTAAAGCAGAATGCCTGTTCCTGTGAACATTCAAGCACTGTGTGGGTACACTGTTCTTTCGATCCACTTTATGTCTCAAGTATCAGTTTAATTGTAGATTAAAGAACATTTATGGAAAAGTGTGAAAAGTGAACTTTTATTTGGGTTATTATGCCACATTTATTTTTTAATACTTTTTTTTTATGTTTCTGCGTGCAATGTTGAGAATATAAAGTATATTGTAATTTAATAAATCATTTTCCCTTTTTATACTGAATGACTTTATTTTTTAGCAATGTTTAGATTATTCTTATATTTTCTTTTTTCTCAACATTTAAAATGTTTATCTTTCCGTTCTTATATTAGGTTCACTTTATATACATTTTGCCTTCAGGTTTCTTTTTTTTATTTATATTTTTAATTTTCTTTTTAGGCAGCAAGACAACACTATATTATCGTATCATTATGACTTTTTAATCGTATCATTTAATTTGTTGTTTTTCATTTTTTCTCTAATGAATTCATCGTAAAATCTGTAAACTTGAGAATAAATTTAAACTTTATAAAAAATTTATGTCAAAGTTTAAAAATAAAGATATTTTATAAAATAATAATCTGAATCGAAAACTAAATTACAAAGGGGGAGGAAGTCTTTTTACTCTTTCATTATATATAAGAGGTAATTTTATATTTAATTATAACAAATATTTGAAAATTAAACATGAATACATTATAGTCAATGATAATTAAGCTGTTAACTTAAAACTAGGTGTCGATTTTCGGTTCCACCGATCCCTGAGAATAGAATAGGTATCGATATTATAATACCGGTTCCTAGGAACTGATCAACACTGCTGACGTTTACAATAATTTTGTGATACCTAATTGAGTAAATATTATATATAGATTCTTTCCTCCAACAGAAATGAAAGAAAAACGAATTCTTATACGATGATAGCCATCAAGATCTTTATTTTATTAAATATTCATACAAGTTTTCGAGCCCTAATAAACTATTAAATCAACTAGAGAAATAGTGCAACATTTCATCCTGAGTATTTAGTGAAGCATTTCAATAATATTTTTACTTCTTTACAACAATATCCTTTGGAATATTTATCTTCTTAAATAAGACATGGTAAAATAAATTATTTACTTTTTATATATCCTGATTGTAATCAAATTTCATTTATTATAATATATTATCTATATAATGAATTGTGCTTACTATTTTATATATAATAAAAAAAATAAAATACAAAAGAAATTGGTACCAACACATTACTGCTTAAACGAGGAGCATTAAACTGCTTAATTAATCGCGCTATTATTTGAAAAGAAATATTATCGAACTATAGAAGTGGAATACTTCAAGCCAATGGCAACCAACCACACTGCAATGGTTCTCTATTTGCAACCCTTAAAAAGAGGTGATAAGAGAAGTGTTTGGGATAAAATAATGTGAGGGAGAAAAGGTCGAACAAGAAGAGGGAGTGTCGGAAACCTTTGTCCACGCTGATCAATTGGTTTTGTTTCCAGCAAAGCGCTTAGCAAGCAAACAGCTTCAGCTTAAACACTAGGTTCTTACTTTTTAAGCAGTGATAGTCTTCCTGTTGTTTTTTATTATTTTTTTAATCATTAATTACCTTCATATCATAAAGTAATATATAATAAATAACTAGATAAAATAATTAAATAATATTATCTGATTAAGACATCAATGATTAAACATTAAATGTCTTATTTTTACTTATTTATTAAATTCACATATTTGGGTTTCAAATTTTTATTTGGGTTTTATAACGCATTTTATCAAATTTAGAATTTCGTGTAGCAGAAATGAGGTTTACCATATTGCCTTATGATCTTATAGGGTCAATCCATTTCAAATCACCCAGTCGTGTTGCTCAACATTTTTTATTTTCTTGAATCTTTTATCATGGATTCCCTATGGGTAGACATTCACAAAACGCCAATTGAAAAAAATTTACAAGCCATATTTTTTATCTGACAGCCATTTTAAAATGATGATTTAGTGAATTTTATGAAAAAAAGGGGTTTGCGGAAAATTTAATTGCGAAGTTATTATTAAAGATATGAGAATAATTTAAAAACCAGTGTGTTCAGTATGAAATGACCTTCAAAAGGACATTATTTTAATTTTCATATCATGCAAGAAAGTTATGCAAACTCTTTCTCAAAAACACGGAAAAAAAAATAAAAAATCGTTATTTTTAAGGCTATAAATTTTAAGGAAGGAGAAAAGGTTCACAAATAATATTTTATTTCTGTGTTGAGTACTACCAGCAGCATAAGTTTTACTTTTGAGAATGTACTCCTTTTTCCTCTACGGCTTTTCAAAAATGGCTGAAAGCAGGTTTTTGCCAATTTTCATAGGTCAATTTCTGAAAAGGGACTGAATGAAAACGAGTGAAAATTTTATCAAATGTTCCCTATACTAATGAAAATACACAACAAAAAAATTATGACTGAGACTCAACTATGTTTTGAGTTATAGAGCTGTGAATTTCAATAAAAACGCTACCTTTTTAATACACTCGTGCAATGCTAGATTTTCAACTATAGTCTTAAACTTATCCTCATTGACAAGTTTAAATCATGGTTAATATATAAATTATTATTTAGAGTTTTAAAATAATGAACTTAGCTTATATTTAAATGAAATACTTGACTTGAAAATGTCCATTAATTAAAAATATATGTAAGTATATGATACAAGTATGTTTTTAAGTTAAAACTCATTGTAAAATGTCATCTGACACATCAGTTCTCATGATGTATTAAGTTAATGTGAGTTTTACATGTTTAGATTTGCTTGCACAGCCTACATCTTTCATGTACCTACATGTCTCTGCAAATGGTGACATGAACACCCCTTCCTCCTAATCTTCATTGCTATCTTCAAGAGTAAAAATGTGAATATTAAACTAATTCGTGGGCAGGCTCTATGTCCAACTTGAGTATCAAAAATATTTGTAGAAAAACTGCCCGGAGATGAGACAAATAATGTTGAGAATAATTCTAATTTTTTTCCTGGCCCTTTTGAATTAGTAGAGGAGAATCAGTTGCATCAAGTGGAATCCATTTATGAAACTTTGGAATTGTCTCCTTTATGTAAATATAACAAAGCTAAAGACAGAACAAGCCAGAATTAAAAAAAAAAAAAAAAAAAAGGAAAAAATTTCGAGCGCATTCAAGAGAAAATTAGATGAATCGTTCTATAATGGCTTAGAAACTCAGAATTTAAATGTTACAGAAACTTCAATTGGTAAGTACGACATACTTATTACTAAACTGAAAGAAATCTATCTTCACTTACTATCTTCAAGAGTAAAGTGTGAATATTAAACTAATTCGTGGGCAGGCTCTATGTCCAACTTTTCATTTTCAATATCACGTACGATAAAAGCTATGAGGTCTTTATAATTTGCACTAAGCTTTGCCCTTCTATCATAAGCCTTATGTTTTAGTGATTCTTGCAAACATATGCTACGAGTATAAGTTCGTGATGAACCCTGAGAACGCACCACTTTGGCCTTAGAGCGCAAAACATAGAACTACCAATTTTGTAATCTGGATATTTCTGTTTATATTCAGTTTAGTAATGAGTATGTCGTACTTACCAATTGAAGTTTCTGTAGCATTTAAATTCTGAGTTTCTAAGCCATTATAGAACGATTCATCTAATTTTCTCTTGAATGCGCTCAAAATTTTTTCTTTCTTTTTTTTTTTTTTTTTTTTTTAAATTTTACAATGAGTTTTAACTTAAAAACATACTTGTATCATATACTTACATATATTTTTAATTAATGGACATTTTCAAGTCAAGTATTTCATTTAAATATAAGCTAAGTTCATTATTTTAAAACTCTAAATAATAATTTATATATTAACCATGATTTAAACTTGTCAATGAGGATAAGTTTAAGACTATAGTTGAAAATCTAGCATTGCATGAGTGTATTAAAAAGGTAGCGTTTTTATTGAAATTGACAGCTCTATAACTCAAAACATAGTTGAGTCTCAGACATAATATTTTTGTTGTGTATTTTCATTAGTATAGGGAACATTTGATAAAATTTTCACTCGTTTTCATTCAGTCCCTTTTTAGAAATTGACCTATGAAAATTGGCAAAAACCTGCTTTCAGCCATTTTTGAAAAGGAGTAGAGGAAAAAGGAGTACATTCTCAAAAGTAAAACTTATGCTGCTGGTAGTACTACAAGTACTCAACACAGAAATAAAATATTATTTGTGAGCCTTTTCTCCTTCCTTAAAATTTATGGCCTTAAAAATACCTTCTTTTTTTTTCCCCGTGTTTTTGAGAAAGAGTTTGCATAACTTTCTTGCATGACATGAAAATTAAAATAATGTCCTTTTGAACGTCATTTCATGCTGAACACACTGGTTTTTAAATTATTCTGATATCTTTAAAAATAACTTCGCAATTAAATTTTCCGCAAACCCCTTTTTTCCATAAAATTCACTAAATCATCATTTTAAAATGGCTGTCAAATAAAAAAAATGGCTTGTAAATTTTTTTCAATTGGCGTTTTGTGAATGTCTACCCATAGGGAATCCATGATAAAAGAATCAGGAAAATAAAAAATGTTGAGCAATAAATTATATTTATATTGGGTGATTTGAGATGGATTGACCCTATAGTAAAAAATTGAAATCCAAACAAATGAAACTAATAAAATTATTTCTGCCTGAAAAAAAAAAATTACTACCAAATAAAAATGACTATTCTTTGCATTTTATTATTGTCTGTAAAAATATGGTTCATGATGATTAGTTGTAAGCACTGATAATGGAACAAGAATTATTTTAAATAGATTTGTTTTTTGTTTGTTTTCTGTGTCTGATGTGGACCACGTTTTTGAACTGCTTGCTATCTTGAGTTTTAATTCTTCCCCAGTACTCTCGCATTCTTATCCTTTGAGCCTCCTTTCTTTCATCAGTCCACTTCTTGCCTGTATTCACCAATTTCGCTGATGGGACCAAGAATCTTTCTCAGAATTTTACTTTGCTTCGCTTCTATCTTTTTTATAAGACCTTTTCTGTTGATTGCAAGGCATTCTGCTGCGTGCAATGCTTCTGGGCGTACAACTGTAATGTCTAAGTTTTGCATTTATGGACACTGATCTTTTGTTGTAGACGTTCCTAGTTAGCTGATATGCCAATTCCATCTTGTTGATCCTGCACATGCTCGCTTCTTTCTCAGAGTTTTTGGGTACTATCCACTCGCCTAACTACTTAAACCTTTCCACCTGCTTGATTTGCCTTGTTCCACAATGATCTCTTTGGGAGCTGGCTTGATGTTGTTTATAAACTCTGTGTTTTGGGAAGAGATTTGAAGTTTTGCAGCAGTATCTAGGGAATCAGAAAATATCGCTTGGTCATCTGTAAAAGCCAGACAGTCTATAAGAAGATCATTTTTCCTGTATCCTATTCATAGTCCATTCTCAACCTCTTCCTTGCTCATCTCTTTGCGCCATTCCCGAATAACTTTCTCCAGAACGCAGTTAAAAAGAATGAGCGACAGTCCATCTCGTTACCTAACACCTGTCTTGATTTCGAAGATGTCTGAAATTTCTTCCCTGATTCTCACCCTGGAGATAGTGCTAAGGTCTGTTGGACAATAGCTCTCGTTTTGTTGTCTAAGCCTTTTTCCTTCAGAATGCGGAGTGTTTGGCGATCTATGGAATCGTAGGCTTTTTGGAAGTCAACAAAAGTAACGACAAACTTCTTATTCCTGGATTTCAGATACGAAAGGACCGACTTAAGGTTCATAAATACAAATTTTATTATTTATTTTAATTTCATTTTTATAGAATTATTTTAAATGTCCATTTCCCACAAGAGTTTTCTAATAGTATCCATCCATCTGCATTACCAACTTATAAATTTGAATTAAAAATCGGGTGTCCAATTATGCTCTTACTTAATGTTCAAACATCTGATAAGTGCAATTTTAACCAGGTTAAAAAATTAGTGCTATGTGTGGAAAGAACATTCAAGAAATAATGTTTAATTGCATATATCAATACTTTATTTTTTCAATAAACAAGTAATATTTCAATTATTAGTTAAAATTGTCTAGGTTCATTACTTATGAGAGAGGGCGAAGCCGCGACGGTGGATCCTAGTTATATATAAAAGAAATAAAAAAGGAAATAGTGAACATATTTACAGATACTTTGGTACTTACCAAGATAATATATAAATATTAGAATAGAAATATAAATAATAAAAAAGTTATAATAATGATTAAAAAAATGAAAAAAAAAATAATAACAATATTAGTTATGAATATTTTTTGGTGTGCCTGTTTTGTGAACGGTGGATAATTGAAATAGGCTGGCTACCCCCCCGTCGAAGCTGATAGTTATCTTGCCCCCAATGACGAAGCTAGGCAGACTTCATTACAATAACAAAAAAAAAACTTATTAACTGTTTTTCGGAAACGACAAAAGGCCAGTGGCCGACGAGAGACAATGGCGGGGAACACAATGGCATCGATAAATCTATTCGACGGTCCGCGACAATGCTACTCCCGCAGCCGCTCAAATTGCTCCCGTCGGTGAATGAGCAGTCTGCCTCGAGGACGCAAATGAACAGGCCCTACCATACCGAGCTCATGTTAGTTCCCTTTCATCTATCTCCTTTTCAAATTTTCATACATTTTAATCAAGCAGAAAAAAAAAAAAATGTAAAAATCGTACTAGAAATTAAATACGGCAAAAAAAAAATTGTCTCAGTGAAAAAAGTCAAAAAATGATTTACTGTTATATCTTCAAAGTTTTCTTTAAAAAAATTCGTTAACTCACATATACCAATAACTGTTTTACATTCCAATGACAGGAACAGTTCAAAAGCCGAAACACTCTTCCTTGAAAATATTCTATTAAATACTTGATAACTTCTATTCCTATTTGGAACCGCAGAATAAAGTTAGCAAATATTATTTATATTTTATCTATAAAACTGAATAACAACATTTATTCATATTGATCGTATCCAGTTCTCATTTTTATCAAAGGTTCCGCATTTCCTTAAACGAATTAAAATTTTGATAGAGACGGAATTTTTTTTGTCTCCAGACTTGTCAACGGAAGTCCTATATTGCTTGTGATTTTTAAAATCATAAAGAAATTTTGGATCCACAACTAGTCCAGTCAATGAAGGCCTTAAATTGTGTGTAGAGTGCGTTTTCTGTAATCCATAGTTTTTCTTTGGAAACATGTTCAGAGTAGTAATAAAGTAAACATATTAAAAGTCCTGGAGTTTTCGGACCTGGGAACATTTTTTTGGTTTTGTGCTCATATTTTGAAAACGGTGCGTCGTATGCAAAATAAAATTATTTACTAAATTGATGCTAGTTAAATTATCTAAAACTTTTATTATATTCACGTTTTTTATATCTGTACCGTTTCCGAGATATTGGCAAATGTGAAAATTTTCGAAAACAAATTATTACCTCATGTTTCAAATTTTAATTCAATTAAGATTAGACAGAATATTGAGGCAAACACATTTCAGGAGCATTTACAGAAAAAATATCTTATTGTTTAAAAGTATCTTTCTAAAAAAAATTATTTATTGATATTTTCAAAAAAATACAATATATACCTAAGGTATATATCCCCGTTTTACAGGGACCTGTCCCGTTGTCCCAAAATATATGCTCGGGACGCTTATTTGTCCCGTTTTACAAAAATTTGGTCCCATATGTACTTTTGACAGCATCGAGTTTGCTTCCTAAATTCCATTTATTGGTGATGAATGGATTAACTAAATTACATCTTTAAAACATGAAGAATTACCAATGGATAACTCTAAAGGAAGTTCATGATTGGGAAAGGATCGAGGAGGGGATTGACGTGATTGCTAGTAAGTTTATCATGCTTAAGATTTCCAATAGTGAGATTTTTGACGAAGTACGTGAGAAGAAGTACGTGACACAGAAAAAGATTTTCAAGTGGACCGAAGAGAAACCTTCTCTGGATCAGAGATGGGTTGAAATATTTCTTCATTTTGCAAATCAAAATGTCCCTATCAACAATATTGCACTGATAGTTTCATTTTTCTTGTCCTTACCAGGAACAAACGCTCCAGTGGAACGAGTTTTCTCAATTATTAATGACATTTGGTCACTATAAAAATCCCAAATGAAAATGTCGACCCTTAAAGCAATGATGCTAGTAAAATGCAACTTTGCAATGGGTTGTGTACAGTTTTTCGATTTCATCAAACAAAAGCCTGATATTTTGAAAAAAAAATTCACTCATCTCAAAAATATGAAAAATAAACATTGATGTCAGTATTTTCGACAATATTTTTTTAAAAGTGATATCAAGTTTATTTCTAAATGTAGTGTTATTGAATAAAATAGTATTTCATATATATATTGGTAAATAGTATTTTTTTAACGGTGTCTCTAACTTCCCCGATATTGAGGGTCCCGTTTTGAGAATCTCATAATCTGGTCACCTTATATATACCTATATTACGTGAATGGGTGAAAGATAATTACAACGACATATCAATAACTTGCAAGGAATTACTCATTATTAGGACTTCAATAAAAGTTGTCCTTTAAAATGTCTCTTGACCATCTTCTCTTCAGACGCCTTGAAGGATTGAGTGGATTATTTAGAACGAGCGGGAAACAAGTTGGAAGATCTGTGGTTTCGAGTGGGTAAAGAGCTTAACATGATAGAAAAAAATATCTTAATTCGTAAATTACTTATAAAAAAGGGAATAAAAGAAAATGGATTTATTTTCTACATTATAAAAATATGATATTCAAATAAAAGAAAATTTTGGGAAGTTTAGATGCAGCTAATTTTTTTTTTTTTCCAGTTAAAAAGCATACTTTCTGTAAAGAAGTGAAAATAAAGTCACGTGGTATAGGGATTAAAAAAAAATAATATTTTTCCTCCAGCATTACTTTTAAAGTTATTTAAATTATTAATTACATTTTTTCTTAACTAAGTTATTTTTTATATTAAACATTTATTTATTTGCTTTAATTATTTAATGAGAAATAAAAAATCGTTATCCCCTATTTCTCCCTCCTCCTAATATATGACACCCACATGTTTCTTTAGGCAGTGAATTTAGTACGTTCTTTTTTGCAACTGTGTTCTATTTCTTTTATTTATATATTGGATAATTTTCCAATGATAACTTTTATAGGATCTAATATTTCTTTTATTCTTGTATTACAATATTTATTTTATTCTTTTGTATTATTATTTATTAAGTACAATCTTTTTCTTCCTACTTTGCTTCTACACCCAATATTTTTTATATAATTATATGTTTTGCTTTTACTTTATAACCCATATTGACATTCCCTGTTATTTTTATTTAATTTATTAACAAGCTTTATCATTGTATAAATTATCTGTTATTGTTTTAATCTCTCAGCAAATTTAAGATTATGGTTTTTGTTGTTTTTTTCGCCTTTCTTGTATTTGTACTAACCCGTTTGTTTTATCTAAGATATTACATTCCTTAACTTTTATTTTATTGTAATTTATCATCTTCATAGGTGAGAGTTATTTTTTATTTTCTATTTGTTATCTTTTTGTATAACTCTGAGTATGTCTATGAATAATATTTGGTTATTAAAAATTTTTAAATTTCATTGATCACTCAAATAGTTACATAGTAATATTTAGTAACATTCAATAGATACACGTTTCGTAATATAATAAATGATTAAATCAGAGTTAAACGTTTTATACAATACTGATAGTCCTGGGGCATTATGTATTTAAATAAAATTCTTTGTATTTGATCAGTCATTCCTTTTATAGGTATACAAGATTAATTTGAGATGTATATTTTTCTGACGAAATTCACAAATTATCGAAATGTCAAGACCTTTAGTGAAATGCTTAGGTCCCCTTCCTTTTCAAGATTTAATCGGCGCGGGGTCTGTAATTATCTTAAACAAACAGAAAATTTGACCTTTTGAATAATTTATTCCTTCCTAATTGTGACTAATATCTAAAATTATAAATCTTGGAAGACATGTACCAATGGAGAAGTAATTTTAAAGTAGTTTCATCAAAATAAAATTGCGAAAATCCAAACTCAATATTTCTACACGAATATTTAAGATTTTTATGAAATTAGGCAGGATATGAACAATAAATTAAGGTCTGAAGAATTAATCATTGAAAGAAAATAAACTCGGAACTCGATCAACCGAGTCTCGATCTATCGAGGCCTCAATCAACCGAGCCTAAATTTTATTTTTATTTATTTTATTATATGTTTTGTTTTTTTCACAAAACATTCAACAAAAACAAATTAGGCAATCTTATTACGTACATTACTGTGGGAAGGCTGGAGGATGGGGATGACATTCAACCAGGAAACGAATCGTCATTAACAATTTTTATTAAGAAGGATTTGGTGGGTTAAAGAAGGCACATTAATATTGCGAAGAAGAACTGTTTGATGATTTTTAGGCAATACAGCAGATATAATGTAAGCTATACATTTTTTGTTTTACTTATGTATATATTTATCAGGAAAAGGATTTCTCTCTTGAAGAAGACCAGTTCTGGATAACTTTTGAAGCCTGGCGCTGCGGCGGATCCTTGAAAAAGTCACACTAGATTCTTGTTGTTTGCTCAGAACTTTACGATCCATAATGATTAAATTATAGTGGACTGTTATGATAAATGGAGAAGATGATGTGGGATGCAGTCTAAGAGGAACTCTACGTCTATGTATGCAGGTTTTCTTCAGGGCCACCGAACCACACTGGTGAGGAAACGAATGATATATTATTATTAATTTACAAAAATTATTATCCAACAAAAGTAACATAGTTAAACTAGTCACTAACCTTTTCTGTAGCATTTGGGAAAAACTAGACAAGTTCGTTTTTGTCTACAATAAGATAAATATTTTGGGCATCCCATATTGGTGTCCTACACATCTTGTAAAAGTAGGCATGTTGTAATGTCAATTGTATAAAAGTATACCATTGTCATTACAACTTGCCTACATATGCATGATGAATATTTATCATATTGTGGACAAAAATGCACTTATTTAGTTTTTCCCAAATGGTACAAATTAATTCTCAGCGGATGTTGGTCGCACCTTATATTTAAGTTATAACTAGAGACCGGATTTTTGTGCAGTAAAAAACTCAAAACGTGAATTTAAAAACTTAATACATGCAGCAATCCATTTATTTACACAAATATGCAAAACTTAACCAGCCTTGAATAAACTAAAGGACATTTCGACAAACGTTTCGTTTTATTGTTAATTCAATCTGAAATACTTTAAAATTTGGGGGAAAAAGGAGATGAAAAAAATTGTTGGTTAAAAGAAATATCTTTGTTAAAACTTTCTTTTACGTGGAAACAAAATATAATTAAATGTTTTTGAAAAATAAATTAGTTTTTAAAAGTTTCGTGAAAATGTACGAATGTAAATTTTATGTAAACGAATGTTTACTCATTATAAATTTCAAAATATTTCTCAGTAAAGTTATGCCGCCTGTCATTTAATAAAATGTTCTTTAGCAAAAAAAAGGAACTTTCTACATCTATGGACGTAACAGGACAATTTTTGTAGCATGCAATTGTGGATGGATCCAGATTATCAGCTTCTATTTCCGTTCCGTTGATACAATAATTTAATTTTTTTTAACGAATGTAGCCATATTTTTTCTCAATGATTTACTCAAATTTTGAAAACAAACATCTTCCCTTTTCATTTTCAATTCGATTTAAGCTTTATTCGAAAGTTTCAAACAAATATCAGCTCTAGATATTCATTTGTCCATTTTTGCAATTTTGTAGAAACACTCGCGGACGTTTTTGGCATTTTCAAAGTTGATAGTTTAAAATCTTGCCAACAACTAGCGCTTTGTGCTAAATCAGAAGTGGGGAATGAAATGGGAAGCGGAGAGTAAAATTTTCTGAGGAAACGTCTTAGTTCTAGGAAGTACGTCGATATTCAATGTTTGCCTAAATCCTCAAAGCTCCCAATTCAATACGATCATTTAAAAGTAGTAGGTCACAAATACTTTTGATTTAAGCGACTTTTTACTTTCAATTTAAAACTAATTAACCCATTTAATATAAACAATTGTTATAAATGTTTCCTAATAATCGTAAGTAAAATTTTCAAAAAATAAACGGTTAAGTGAATAAAATTAGATGAATTTGGTCCAATTGTGCAATTACGTGCAGTAAAACCCGAATTCGTGCAATTAAGCTTAAAAAGTCAAATTTGTGCAATTTCGTGGAAAATAAAATTTAAGAATAAGAATCCTTAGGTCATGAATGAGATAACTACTTATGTTAGAGAGCGCTAAATCAAAGCGAACTAAATGTGCAATGACACAGAAATCCGGTCTCTAGTTATAACCCATTGTATACGAAAATTTCACATTTTAACAACCCTCAGCCGGAAGATTATTTAAAATATAACCCAACTGAGACTCATTAGCCAACTGAGAATATTCAATGTATTTTTTTTTTTTTTTTATGTATAAATAATTATAAAGAAAAAAAAAATATTTTGTTCGTAATAATTAAATGGGTCCGCTGAAAAACGTTCTAAGCTACAAAATTTCCGAAGTGGCGATTTTAAAGGTTTTTAAATTTCTCAAAATTGTGTTTATCACTTAAAACGTTTTTCGGCGGATCCATTCAATTGTTATATGTAGAAATGCTCTGTTGAAAGTGTTATTTATATAACACGTACAAGTGTTCTTCTGTTTGTATTAATTGTTTATATATTATTATGTATTTATTTATTTTCTTAAAAATTATTTTTTTGTTTTGGAAATAGTAAAATGTAAATAATATGGGCTAGCTCAATTGCCATAAAGTTTATACTTTAAATCAATTAATAAAAAAACAAAACAAACATATATGTATATCATTTTGTTTTAAATATATATATATATATATATATATATATATATATATATATATATATATATATATATATATATATATATATACGTTATTATGTTAGTCTAATGTTATTTTTTCTTTTGCACGACCTTCACTTATCTGAGGTGTCGATTAACCGAATATTTGTTTATCCCAGTCTATATCTGTCCCAATCAAGTAGGTTAATTGAGTCCCAAGTGTAGATTTTTTTTTCCCCCATTTTATATATCACTGATTTTTTAAAAATTAATTTAAATAATGATGTTTCGGTGTTAAGGTTAAATTATTTTCAGTTTAAAAATAGACGCGTTGATATAACAGGATCACTCTAACGCAAGCTGAAAATACGATTCCGGTATGAAATCGTTGCCATCAACCAAGCACAAAGAAAACTGATGATGTGTGTCCATCCGTTTTCATTTCCTCTGAGCTAAACCGGAAACGAATATCCGTTTTATAATAACATTTATTTTAATTAAATGCTTTTAAAATATTTTGTTATTAATGATAGAGAACTCTATTTATCTAGCATTTCTATTTAAATATATTTGAACACATATTATCTGACAAACAAAGTATTAGTATACTATTACACTCTAATAGAAAAATTTGATTATGGTTATTTATTTAAAAACACCTATGTTTATATAGGAAACCTGCATATTTACATCCAGCCCCATTCTGCTAATATAAAAAAAACAAAATTCGTTTTATTTCTTCATCCTTGATGATGATTAAATTTTATTTTAAAATTAAGTATAAAAATTTCAGGAAAAACATACTGCATGTTGTAAAATATAAAAATTTTGTAATTTAATTTTTTTAAAGATTCAAATATTTTTTATAATACCGTATCGATTGGGATCTTGAGGCTTTATTTTCTGAAACAAATTTTGGCTTATTTAAGTTTAAAAAAAAAAAGCTGAGTCACATCAGCGATTACATTAATGATGTATTTTTAAGACCTTTGAGATTATTATATAATTATATTTTTCTCTATCCTTTCATTTCCTAGCTTCTAATCCTTAATAATTATTTTAATTGCCTGATTAGTAATCCGTTTATGTTAATGTATTCATTTAGATATTTACTGTTTCAATATAAAGTCCAATTTTTTTCATATATATACACTCAACAGCAAGAAAAATCGGACAGTCAAATTTGGTCTCATAACTTTGTTAAATACGATAACCTTGTAAATTTATGGTAAGAAATGGTTTATTTATAAGTTATTTACACAAAATCTGCCACAAATGAATAATTTTTATTAGTTATTAACAAAAAATTTATTAAAAAAAAGAAATTAACACATTTTTTAAAAACTTTATTCTTCATTTTTATTAGGTTTTCTGACAGGGGATGTTCTTTTAATAGCGGGTATTTCTCCCTGTTCTACGCCGAAGTCCCTAATCCTGTCAGGCATAGAAGAAAATTAAAACAATTCAATAAATAACAATGAAGTTTAATTTGCGAAATTTCATTAAATTTTAGAAATTTAAATCTATTCCTCATTCCTTCACGACAGGAAGGTATGTATTTATAAAAAGGCATCATCAAAGCATTTTTTTCTGTGCCGTTTCATAACGTCATCATGAGACCAAATCTGAGAGTTCGATTTTTTTATGTTGTTCGGAGTATAATATTTATGCAAACACGCACACACATATATATATATTATTTCATTTTGAATTGCTTAAAGCAATTTATTAGATTGTATAATCCATGTGCGTGCAAAAATTCGATTTTACGTAATTCCGTTATTTAATGGCGTGTCTTTTAATGGAAACCTTCAACGACATGACTGGAATGCCGTAAGCTTGGTCATTAAGGTAATTGCGTTCATTATCAATAAAGGTCCGTTTAGTATATAAATGCTTGCAATTTCAATTCATTAAAAATATTTTTTTTTCATAAAAATGATATTCGTGAATTGAAAGCTGAATTGCTGAATCGGAGATTTTTTTAAGATTTACAAGGAATAGGAGATTAGTATTTACATATATCCTGTTAATAAATACTTATTTCATGTCTGATGACTGTAAAAATATTTTTTCTTTATTTGAAAATATTTTGTCTTAATTTGAAAAAAAAATCTTGTTTTCTCATTAACTAAGTTAATAGACCGATCACAAGCCAATTGTACACGCTACCAACTAGGACATCTCATCTTCCCATTGGTCCCAAAAAATGTCATTTATACAATACCGCCATACAAACAAACCTATGGACTCAAACAGAGTAATACAGCAAAACAATTGAACAACAAACATTTTTTTTTCATATTTTCATCCAATTTTCTTGTTTACAAATGCCATAAAATTAGGGAATTTAAGTGAACAATGATAATAAAAAAGAATCTGTGGTAGTATTTATAGAATATACGATCTTATAGATTTAATAATTGAAATGTGCATTTAAAATTTGTTGGTTTGGGAGGAAAGTCTCCGTCTGAATTGTATTAAAATTAAAGAGTTACATTTCCGACGACTAACTATTATCTAAATTGATCTCATTTGAAAAGAAAAAAAAATGAGAATTATTAATGAAAGTTACCTGATACCTAAAAAAAAATAATTCTTAAATTGTAAACATTATTCTCACCATTATGCTAAGAAAGAAACTCTTATTATAAAATCCTTTATAAAAGAACAGGTTAGAATTACATGACATAAAACTTGTTTCCGAATCAAAAACAAGCTTTAAGCCAAAAAGCAGACCCAAAGGATCAAGACCAAGTAAAGAAGAAATAACGATGAAAAGATTGAGAACTAACCAATTGAAAAACCCATATCTAATTACTGAAATTTAAACCTTCACCGAAATGCACAGAAATCAAGACATGCAGCACAGGGGAAATAATGGCCTGGAAAATAAAACACGTTGTCACAATCAAATAATGAAATGCTTAAGGGAAATATATCTTTATAACCACTTGTAGTTTTTTTTACTGCAACAATGAACAAAATTGCTAAAATACATTTTGCTATAATATTATATTGCTATTTGTACATTTGTTTTTGATATGATAATTTTTTTTCTTAATAGACGGAACAAAATCAATCGTTAATAATTCATACGATAATCTGATAATTGTCTATATTACTTTCTTACTTACTTCAGCTGGATTTAACCCTTAACGATATATAAAAGCGAAATGACACTACAAGCGCACGATATTTTACTTTATGGGATATAAATCGTCCCAGTCTATTGAAACTATGCTTTTTATTTAAAAATTAAAGTTTGTTTACTCTTGAAGTTAGATTTTGCCCATTGTGTTCCAGGCAACAAGTACCTCCAACCTCAGCAGGCAGGTGTCGACCCCAGCAAACAGGAGGAGCCGATAGTCCTGTTGTCAATTAGCCGACTCTGTGGGCAAACATGTACACAAGGATACTTTGTTCTCGGTCGTCCTCCACCTGCCAGAGGGCAGGTAGCCACCGCGCATCTGCTGTGGATGTTGAAGAAATGTTAAGATAATGGTTCCGCGTTAGGGAAGGATGAGAGGCACTCCACAGGACCAAGGGTTGTTGGTTTACAATAATGAAGGGGTAGTTAAAGTTTATTTTAGGGAATTCTTTTGATAGTTTCATTTATAATTTAACAAATTCAGATCTAAAGAAAATATTTTAGTAAAACAATTACTTACAAGGGGATGTTTTGACTTTTAACTCGCAGACTTGAATGCCGATTATTGTGTGGATAGTAGAGAACTATAATAGAGCAAAACTGGTGCCATAGCCGACCAGGAGCATTGGGAGTCTAAAAAAAAAATTATTATTATTTTCATAATTGTAAAATTTCTAATGAATAATGAAATGTTTAGAACACATGAAGAGTTGAGGCACCTTACTCTTTTGTTTTAAATTAACACTTCGGTTTAAAGAAAAATGTTCAGATGACTCAAACTAGATAAGAATATGCATTTTTTCCCACACACACACATAAAATAAAATATCTAAGAGATAACAAGTAAGTTACAAAAAAAAAAAAAATATATTCCATAATAAAGTACATAAAAAATATTCCAAAATAATAATAAAAAAGTATGAAATGAAATAAAAAGAAAACAACAAATATTTGATTTTCGGCTATCTTTTGGATAGGGGTCTATACATTTTTGGTAGAACGTTTTTTTTTTTACACTCAAAACTGGTAACATTTTGATACGCTCTAGCTATCTTGGTTTTACTCTAATCCAAAATTTGACAACAGTTACCAAATCAAAACTTTAATGCAGGATACTTTTTGTTATATAATATTTGTTGCTAAATTACTTTGATTAAATAAAATCACGTTTTACCTAAGTTTTTTTTAAGTATTGGGGCTTTTTCTTTGGCGACAGTTTTCTTATCAGTAATATAATGGGAACTTTATTTTTGTTATATAACATTTGTAGCCAACCGTTTAGAAGCTTTTTCGGTTTGAATGAAAAAAGTCACATTTGTAGCCCCCTATTCTTTCTTAAGTAATTTTATGCTTCCAATTCAAAAATGTAAATTTGAAAAAGCCGTTGATTCTAAATAGACGTATCCATGGTCTATTTTTTCCAGAAAAGGAGAAATTGTTTTTATTTGATTTACAAATTTAATAATGTTACTCAGGGTAATTATTGGTAATACATTATTGGTTTTGGTTCAGTTATGGAAATACGAAAATTAAATATTTGTCATTTGCTAGTGATATTTAAATATTATTATTATGAAATTAAATATTCAAATAATACCCATGCTATGTATTCATTTTGATTTATTCCCTTTCAGATTCAGCTACTTATAATGCGTTCTCAAACCAATATGGTACTGCCCTTACAAGCCTAGCAGCACAAAGGCAAGAACACAAGGGTTCGGAGAGGTTTGCTGTAGGTAAATAGTTGGCTGGTAGCAGGTAAGAGCTACACACATCCAGTATGTCCCCTACACGATAGGGATAGTGTTACAGAGCAGAGTACACACTTTTATCCGCACAATGCTACAGCCCCCTCTTTTCGGATAGTTCCCAGTCTTCTTTACTTTTACTCCGCTTCCTTATGGGGCAAATACCCACTTCAGTTCAACAACAGGAGTCAAGTTAGCATTCTGTACATTGTAAAGATAAAGGAAAGGAGTATTGAGGACAAGTTACTACTGAGTCCGAAGTTTTACATCACAGGATGTAATGTTGAGCGGATGTTTCATTGTTCCTAAGTTGTAATGTCTAATTACAAGAAAATGTCTGGTACGAGCAGTTTAAAAACATTTTAATTATAGCAAATTAATTTCAAAATTTCCACTAATTTAGCAATACTTAAAATTTCATTGTACCTCTTTTTCTTATTGTCACTTTATTTTTCGACGAATAAAATATGTATGATCCAGATTTAAAGTATTGTGAGAAATAACTCAGATATGATAAGATTATAGAATTAAGAACAGATATAGAAATAAGAACGTGTAACTATTCTTCTGTTTTAATATAGGTCTATTGATTGATGATTACGAATTAAAAAATATCAGAAATTGTAAATGAGCAAAGTTTGTTACAACTCTTTCCCTATACTACTATATAAAATAACAAGCCACCACAAAAACTACTGAACCAATCTGTACCAAATTTTAACCACATCACCCTTAGGCCCCTTTCACACTGCGATATCGAGCAAGTACCCAAGCTACTAATAGAACGAAGTAATCATTGTTATAAGACCATGTCTCTTCAGACTGCGATTCCAGCAGCCGACGCATATCCGATACTAAGAACGAGTAGCTTGTCCCCGTCTGCCGCCACGATACTTTTGGAATCGGCTTCTCGGCTATTAATAACTTTAACAGTTTTAATTTAATAATTTTAATATTTTAATAATTTGATTTTTAAAAATTAATATATTTTTTGATAATAATAGGTGTTCCTCAAATGTTGATGGCATCATCCGAAAATAATTGGAAAACTTTGTGGTGTCACATAGCTCTTTAAACAGTTATGCGTAGGCACCCTTTTCTTCACGGCATTTTTGGTTCCGTGAACCCACTGCTTACGTTTATTTTTTGATTTTCTGGCTAAGTACAAGAATGCTACCACTTCAACTTCGTTGAAGTCAATTCGAAAGGTGTGGAGAGAAAAGCGGGAGAAGCAGCAGCCGAGCTACTTGGTATCGCAGTGTGAAACCGGTCTTATAGTTCCAAGAAGGTTTATTCGTATACTAATTTTGTAATTATTTTTTTTATAAAAAAAAAAAAAAAAAAAAAAAAAGCTATAATATTTGGATAACAGTGAAGTTGGAAAATTGACCGCTTGGTGGCGAGCACCATTCTACCTGAGAGGTTACAAGGGTACGATGTTATATAGAGCTTGAAACTGTACTGCGTGAAACCCATCTGTACCAAATTTTAACTGTACCATTTTAATAGTTCTAGGAAAGTTAAGCAATAATAAAATTTACCTTATAAAAATTTAAATGTACAATGTTGAGTTGCTGAACAGTTGAGTGCAATCAGTTTGCCACACTGTCATACACTTTTATGGTTAGAAATAAAAATCCAACCAGACGATTAATTCAATAAATTTATTTCTTCCTTAAAAAATTTATTACCAAATCAAAATGTCTTTTCTTATTGATATTTTGTGTAAAAATATGATTCATGGGCTCTTTAGTTGCAATAACTGATAACGCAGTCCATTATCCGTAAGCTTCATAAAAGTGTCTGTCCAAATGGATTACAACTTATATGTTACAATTAAAAATTGGATGTCCAATTATGATTTTACTTTCTTCAAACACCTAATCAGTGCAATTTTAACCAGATTTACGGCTAGGTGTGAAAATGTCATTGATAAAACATCGCTCAATTGCATACTTCAATACAAGATTTTTATCGAAAAAAAAAAATAAGACTACAATTATGAATTTATTTTGCGTATTATAAACAACATGTGCCACAGTAAAAGAATTTCAAGTATATACAAATATAATTATATTTTATTTAAATAATTACTTTGTGTCTATTGTTTTTCTTTCTTGATTACAGCTTTCCTTGTAAGACGTCTGTTCCAATTGATCTTAACCTCAATCGTCTAGTTTGTTAGTCTTCGCAAACAACAAGATAATAAAGACAGGAGCGGAGTGGAGATAAGGGACAGTATTGACCTGATTGCACTGTCCAGCACACCTGCCTCTAGCCACAATCCCTCCCGTCACCTAATCAAATCCGTGGAATCTTTTTGTCCATGGACCTTAAGTTAGATAAACTGTTCACTAGCCTCTAATGGGCCAGACCTATGGCTTTTATTATTATAACATCTTATTGAAAAATATCACGATTTGCTACTTGTAAGCATTGTTGACTACACAGTACAGCAGATGATTGAACTGAAAATTATAGTCGAACTTTGAAAAAATAAATAAACAAAGCTATATTTATATTGATTTATAAAAGAAGGAATATATGAAGAGAGATCAATTATGAACCACAAATAAATATTTTGAAAACAATGTCATATAAAATATATTTATTCCATATTTATACAATAACTAACAATATTGTTTCTTAGTTTTATTTTTCTTTAAGTCTAGGGTATTAAGTTATTAGAGAGTATTAAGTTATTAATACTAACGGAGGTTGATTATGCGCTCATAGCCAGACAATCTGGGCTAGAGTGGTGAAATTAACATTTACTGAAACTCAAATGTACTGTTACAAAGAGGGAAGCATCAGAGGAACGAGTGGTTGAGGAAAACGATTAAGATGATTGGAAATTGGTGCAAATTTTGAAGGTTTAAAGAGAACAAAATACATATTAAAAATATGACGTATTATTAGGATTTAAAAATAAAACGAAGTAATCTGTTGGATTGGGTTATATATTAACAAAATATGAGCAACACACACGATTTAGCATCTTATCACGTATAGAATTATTATTTATTATGTCAAGTCATTGTTCGAAGTTCTTTTGTAATGGTGGAACTCTATTTTAAATGCAGGGAACGTTGGAATTCACGACGTTAAATTACTTTTCATAGAAATTTATATATGGATTTCAATCAGGCAAAGCTATTGTATGAATGCTGCTTCAAACTGTGAAAGAAAAAAAAGAAAAAACTGTGATTTCTTTTTGAGGGGGGTGGAGGGAACGAAACATGTTCAATTATCTTATTAATAGCGTGGTTTAATCATTTAGGGAGGAATACAAATTAAACAGTTGCTTTAGAAGGGAATATCTGAATTAAAAGTGTTAATACAGACTGAGTCAGAATACTCGGCAATAAGGAGGATAGGGGAGGAATTATCTACTTCCTCAACTCAGCCGAAAAGAACTATTGCCACTTGCAAGTAAACTTATTGAATAGAGGGGGAGAGAGAGAGAGAGAGAGAGAGAGAGAGAGAGAGAGAGAGAGAGAGAGAGAGAGAGAGAGAGAGAGAGAGAGAGAGAGAGAGAGAGAGAGAGAGAGAGAGAGAGAGAGAGCTGAGAGAGAGAGAGAGAGAGAGAGAGAGAGAGAGAGAGAGAGAGAGAGAGAGAGAGAGAGAGAGAGAGAGAGAGAGAGAGAGAGAGAGAGAGAGAGAGAGAGAGAGAGAGAGAGAGAGAGAGAGAGAGAGAGAGAGAGAGAGAGAGAGAGAGAGAGAGAGAGAGAGAGAGAGAGAGAGAGAGAGAGAGAGAGAGAGAGAGAGAGAGAGAGAGAGAGAGAGAGGAGAGAGAGAGAGAGAGAGAGAGAGAGAGAGAGAGAGAGAGAGAGAGAGAGAGAGAGGAGAGAGAGAGAGAGAGAGAGAGAGAGAGAGAGAGAGAGAGAGAGAGAGAGAGAGAGAGAGAGAGAGAGAGAGAGAGAGAGAGAGAGAGAGAGAGAGAATTTTCCAGTTCCTAGTACTTTCCCGATTTTTTTTTTCTCATTTATTGATATTAACAATTGTACAAAATAATATACATTAAGTAAATGTGTTGATAGTGAGTACAACGCAATAATGTAAATAACTTGTGCAGAACTACTCACTAGTAGCACTTCAATATAATCTACTCTAAAAGGTCTCTAGGCCATCTTCTTTTCAGACGCCTCGGAGGATTATCAGGAATGGAGAGGGAAGCAAGTTGGGAGACTAGTGGATTAGAGTGGATATGGAGCTTACTATGGAACGATGCATATCTGGTTTTGGCTAAATCAGCAACATATGGAACATTAAGATGTTTATGGATAAGTTAATTCCCGGAATTAAAAATGTTAACCTTTTATGATGATGTATTTTCGAAAACATGCAAATGTTTGTTAAAACCATTCTATACATGTATCTTTACAGGTTATTTAACAGGTTCACTGATCATATTAACTGACTGCTTCACAGGAGACGTCCTGACCTATAGCTAGTGGAGTTAATAGCCCTTCGTTTTTTGCCTGATCTAATGTTTTACGCATGACCAATTAATACATCGCTATTCCTATGTCAATAAAGGCCCTCATAAATATGCTAATCAAAATTAGGAAATGGGTACCGAAACATTCCAGATGTGGTCGTTAAGCTCATTAGCCACAGGCCCAAGAAATTTGGCTTGTTTACACAACCCATTTAATCATGATCAGATCTGATATTGCATTACATAAATTAGAAAGTCGATAATTTCTCAATTGACCAGCTGCTCGTTGAAGATTGCCCCTGTCTATAGGTAGAATATTACCGCTCATTGACAGTATATATTTGACGTTATCATATTGCCGATAACTTAAATATTTTTTCGTTCGTTGAACGATAATAATAAAAAATGAAAATAAAAAGAACTTTCAGAAAATCCGGAATATTATTATTTAGGATAATAGTTCTGGAAGAAATATACACAAATAGGATAACTAATATTATAATGATGCTTAATTAATGCTACATGGGAATTCTAATTCTAATATTTACAAGAAGCCTAAAGCGACAAGAAACTGCTCGTCGTTACAGATTACTTCAGCATTTACTTGACAAACGATCAAAGCTCCCATTCATTACAAAAGACTTATTTACATGACCGTGATTAGACCTATTTGGACGAACGGAGTTGAGCTTTGGGGCTCTACTAAACCATCTAATTCAACTCGTATCCAATTCTTACAATCCAAAATCCTTCGAAAAATCCGAAATGCCCCTTACTTAGTCACCTATAAACTTATTCATAAAGACCTTAATGTTCCATATGTTGCTGAGTTAGCCCACACCAGATACCTATCCTTTCATCGTAAGCTCCATAACCGCTCAAATCCATTAGTTTCTCAACTTGCTTCCCACTCCATTCCCGATAATCCTCCAAGGCGTCTGAAAAGATGATGACCTAGAGATCTTCTAGTGTAGAATTTTTATTGAAGTGCTACTGATGAGTAGTTTTTTTCAAGTTTTGACATGTTATTATAATCTTTATCACCTCATTTACTTAATGTATATATTTATACAGTTTTAAATTTCAATAAATTGATATATAAAAAAAAATATATTTACAGGAGTCATGATTTTTTTAAATTTTATTACTTCTTAGAAAATTACCGTTTGTATGTATATGTAAACAAAGAGGTAGGGGAACAATGATTAAATAAAGACATATAAATTAAAGTTAAAAATAACAATATTAAAGAAAAAATGTAACTGAACTATTTAAATAACTTGTAGAGTAATACTAGGAGGAAAATATATATATATTTTTTTAATCCTTACATCACGTGACTTTATTTTCACTTCACCAAAATTCCCTTTCATTACAATATTTTATATGTTTTTATTAATAAATCTTTTTTTTTTTTTTTTTTTATAGCCCTCATTTCTCGAGTTTCCATATCAGAACCAGATTATAGATAGACTTATCCATATGATCTATTGTTTTTCCCATTCAGGAAGAAATTGATTTTTATTTTTATCAGAAATAAAAAATAGTAAAAAGAAAACAATCTATTTTAATATTGTAATTATATATGGTTATTTAAACATCAAGTAGAATAACCTCCTTTTATCTATCTAAGGGATTCTCTTCTTATTAAAGATTATTGATTTTTCTTATAAAATAATTATCAGGGCTCTCGTTAAAGGAGAATAACAGCCGTCTTCGGCTTTTGATCTGAATCCAAACAAAAAAAAAAAAATATACGCTACTTCAGCTTGTACGCTTCAAATCCACAAAGCGAAGAAACTTGGGCAAAACCCCCAGCGGATTAATTATGAAGTCAGAAGATCCCTAGAGACTTGAACTTTTTCAAGGAGGCCCAAGTCCGTCCGTTGGGATGTCTCGAAAAGAACAGCTAATTAGCGGCTCGGATCAGTCAAAGGCAACTGATCAAAGAATCCTTTATTTATTTATAAATTAACTATTTTCGTGTTTAGCCAAGACAAAGGGCGCCTCTAAGGATATTGCCCAATTAGCCGGTTATTATTGTATCAATACTCGTCGGCGTGAATATTCACCTCTTCAAAGTAACCGGTTTTTTTTTTATCTGAGAGACCCCTTTTAAACATCTTTTAGAATCAAACTTCCTCGCGAAATACTAATTTTCTTAAAACTTTAGTATCTTGTTTTTATTTATAAAGCATCGAAATTAATAATTTACTTTGGATATCAATTAGATGATGAAGGAAATAATTAAACAAAAAAGACAGTTAAAATGTTTTTTTATCTCCTTAGCTCAAAGTTTAAATTCTAAACGTATTAGGATTATTAAAAGTATTAATTAAATAAGAGTTAAAAAAAAATATTAAAGTAATGACATACCGACTCCTGTGCTAAAAACAGAAGAAAAAAATATTATATTAACAAAAACCTGTAGCTACGTGTACTGACGGCTGTAAAGCTATAACGAATATTACCAATGTCACTCGAATTCTTTCGGAAGCAATGATCGGGCTTGGCCGACTAATCAGCCTTTTTGCCAGCCGACTAGTTGGCCTAACTCATAGTCGATCCATCTCAAGTTTTTACTGATTTCCAAGTCCTCACGTTCTTCATATATCCAACAATATATTTCCATGAATTAGTAAATAAATGAATAAGTTAATCAATCCCTGAATTATATGAATGTACATAAATTGTAAATATAAATATTTTACTACGTTACCTCATAAAAACATTAAAATATTTAATTGATTGTTGTAAAATATCGGCAGGCAATAATTAGCAGGTACATTATACTAAAATATTGTCAAACGTTTTTAAAGATGATTATGAATTCATTAATTCTTCAAATTTCTGTAATTATTAAAAAAAAAAATAAGGAAATATTTTAAATTTTCAGTCTGTATATATTGTGAATATTTCTTTCTTTTTTTAATATTTCTTATTTTATTTTATATTTCTTATTTAATACTCTTTATGTTATAGTTATTTACCTTTTGTATTTAATGTTGGAAAATGGAATATTTAGTCTATGACTCCAATCCCCAAAATTTGCCAGATTTTGTTTCAATTTAATAAATATTTTAAGCACAACGTTTACCCTCCGAAGTAACAGTACAAAATGAAGAAGAATCTCAGTTACTTCATCTCAGAATTGAAACCTTAAATATTATCTGATGAAGTGGAATGAGATCTATGAAAGGGACTGGATCAATCGGAGACAAGACAGCCAAAACATTCCTCCCAATTTAGGATACTTAATCATACCAACTGATACTTATTAACATTCCACAGTGTAGATGTTTCAACTGTCCTGAATATCTTTATATGTCATTCAACAGTGATTCCACTTGAATTCTGACGTTCTTTTCCCCTAGAATATGTTACTGTATGACAATTTTTTTTTTCTCGATTTTTTAGCAACAAATCACTGTGATTATTCTTGTATGTTCAGTGATATTTGCTATTGGTACCCTTATGAACTATGAATATCAATATTTAGTTTGTAGGGTTATATAACGTTGATAAAAACTGGCATAAATTCATTATCTACACATCGTATTTTCAAATGATATAGTAAGTTAATCAGTAATATATCGAATATGTATTTCTAAAGTAACATAACTCAAATATATCATTTGAGATGTAACCATAGTAAAATGCTTCAAATTCTCTCAACAGTTTTAGAAAACCTGTGCACCTATTATATATTTTTTTTAATTGTTATCGTTTGTCGTAGTTAATTTAACGAATAATTGAGGAGGATGTTTTTGGATGCAGTCAGTTTTAATAAACTACACGTCCAAATTTAAAAAAAAAAAAAAAAAAAAAAACCTTTATATATGGAATGCCACCGTTTGACCAGCCTTGCTGTTCTTCATCAGGGGTAGAGATAACAAAAAATTAAGGTAATTAATTTACAAAAGAATATAAAAAGTGTCTCTTGCATAATTAAGTATGGAATGGTATTAAGGTCTAGTTGAATAATACAATTCTGTACCTCTGAACCAGAAGAGCGTAAGTCCAAATTTTATAATTTTCAGATAATCATATTATCAGATTATACCATTGTATGTAGAATTTTATACCACATTAAGCCATAACTACTTAAGTCCCTTTAAAAATCTTCTTTTCTATTTTCTAAGTGTTGTAAGAACTTAAGTCCTTACCTATGATTGACACAGAAAAACGTAAGTCCACTCACGTTATTCTCCTAAAACGTTAGCCTAGTGTGACTTACGCTATTCTGGTTCTGAGGTACATAATTATAATTGAATGATATGATTTTCAATACAGTGATCCAATTTTTAGAAACTGATTTTTTAAATATAAAAAAGATATAAAAAGGATTTTAAATAAATATAATGAAAATATAAGAAAAGGAAAAGGGTAAGCTATAAACCTGAAAATTAAGCTGGTGTAACAAACGAAAGGAATGTAAAGGAATATGGTGAGATATAAGAAATTACAATACATTTCTCAAGATGAGTTTTATATTTATATCAATCCAGTCTGACATTTTTTCTGTTTAATTATTATTTTAGAACCATAAAAAAACTGATTAGAAACGATATGAAAGGTTAAAAATCTTTTCATTATTAAATATAATTATAAATTCCGAGGCTGCGCAATATTACACAAGACGTAGAGGCAGCTCCTAGAAGGCTGTCACAGACGCGATCACGGGACTGACACCGCAGTCCCAATATTTCTGTCTTAGCCGCCCACTGAGATCGCTGTCAGACAGTTTTGACATATTGTCTCCCCTCGCTATTGGCTAATATCTTTGCTCTTTCTTAACTATCGCTCTCTACCATTGGCCAATAACGTCTGTCGTCACCAATAGCCGTCCTGTACTGATATTTTATCGGGTGTTGACTGTCAAGGAAATGTATTTTGTTGATACCAACATTCAGAGGTCATGCCGTTTCTTCAGCTTTGAATAGAGAGTAATGGTGGTACTTCCGCCATAAATAATCCTTCACTATCTGAGTGTCTGCTTTATTGCGATATAGTTTTATATATATTTTCCTATCTGGTTTTGTCGTTGTTCGTAGGAACTTAACATCTCTATTTACTCAAACTAGGGCAAAAAGGACGGGTTATCCTATTTAGCCCGGTCTATTTAGAATTTTAGAAATAGTTATAAGTATCTACTTCTGTTATTAAAATGATTTATTGTTGACGGGTTACGCTATGAAATAAATATCTAATTAGTAAACATGTGAAACGCTTTAGTCCAGGCAAAAACCCGTTTTAAAAATTTCCTGTAAGGCTATCAATGACAGAGAATTTTATAATTTTCAGTCCCAGGCTATTTTAAAATAATATCTAACTACAATATATTTAATGTATACACACTGTATACTATATGGGACTGAATTCAATAGCTACTCCACTGTATTTAAACTTCGATTTTAGGAGGTCCCAAGACCATCTTCTTTTTAGATGTCTTGGAGGATTATCAGGAAACGAATTGGAAGCAAATCTAGGGACCAATAGTTGTTAGTGGTTATCGCGTTTATAACGGTCGTATTTGGAGTTGGTCAAATCAACATTTGATACATTATCATCTCAATAGATACGTTGACTTATGACGTAGAGAGCAGTTTTGAAAAATTCTATTAAGATCTCGTTAGCTATGAAAAAAACCGGTAAAGAATCCATATTTTCATTATTTAATTCTAATTATTGTCACGTAAATCGGAAACGATGTGCAGTTTCTAATCGTTTCTTTCACGTGAGACGTATGTCCAAATCGATTATAGAAAATTTGATATTCTAAGATAATTGAACTATTATCTTTGAGAATGTTTAAATAAAACACTAATTAATCGGGCTATGCCCAGTAGCCGCAGTTTCATAGTTGATATAATTAGTTTGGAATCTTAATTAAGTCAATTAAAATCAATGTTTACAATCAATCATGACTGGAATTACTTCCTGCTGACCTATGGCATTCGGGCCTCTGGTTTGCCTGGTTTCGATTTCAAAATTAAATTCTACAGTTTACTAACGTAAAATCAGATACGATATCATTTATATACGTATATTTTCCTACTTACTGCTTGTAGTTCAAAGGTATCTTTATTAAATCAATTTATCAGATTTTAGATCTGGATTCAGATCTTTGCCAACAACTGTGGCATTTATGATTGTACAGTGAGGTCCTGATAGATGCCCCGCCCTCTTAACCTCCTGGCTTTCGTATCGTGAGAAATCGCCTGACCAGTTTTGATACGGGATCAAAGAGCGGCTGAGGCAACTTACCAATATCTAGTAAATATCACGGTACTAACAACTCCTTGTTAACATCAATAAATAGGTTCTCAATCAATAAGATGGCATTATAAAGAGCTGTAGGTGGATAAAGAATCTACACAAGTCAAGCTATATAAGATTAACATAAAATATAATACTATATGCCCTCAAATACAATCAACTTTTAGTTTTTTAATTCAAACATAATTCGTTAAAGTATAGTATTCATACATATTTATAGTTATTACACTTTTATATTTATTTATTATATGTTGAATTCGATATTTAAAAATGGAAATTATTCATGAAGTGCTATATCTTCGGCAGTTTAAAATTGTAGTCCTAGCCCTCCATTTTCTTGCGTAAAGTTTGTCTTCCTCTAGCAATACTTTATTTAAGATGAAAATTGTAAACAATAATGAGGACCACGAGTTCATTAAATCAACATTTTTCCTTTAAGTTTTTTTTTTTTTTCGTTTTCTTCAGAGAAGTGTTCCACGATTCCGAGAAGGCTCAAACAAGTGGAGTCAAAACGATGTATTTCCTAAGAAAGAACCTTGCCCTATTAATCAGTCTGAATTGGAAAACGGGTCTGATTCATGAAGGGATAGGGAGGAAGGCAAGGAACTTTCAAATGGACGTGCCGTTTCGGTTCTAATGAGAGTGTGAAAGGTATTCCAAGCAAGTGTGAGGTCCCTTGAAGAAATTCAATGACGGATACGAATTCCTCAGGAATAAAACAAAAGGGAATGAATGGAATGAGAGGGGTAAACGTGGTGAAAAAAGCGACAAATCTGCCAGTGAGATATTCAGGGAGGGTTGCCAGCCAAATGCCCGATTGGAAGAAGGCAGTAGCCAATAAAATTTCATAAATATAACGAGTGGCTACGTGATTTGTGAACAGGAGTGAGCGGGACCTTTGATTCTCCTAAGCAAAAACTTAGATCTTTTTCTAACGGGCATTCCATTTCCAGTCTCTGGAAAGCAAAAAGTAGGGTATGCAAAATATCTGGACGTTCAGCCATTATCTGACAATGCTTCTTATGTCGTATTCCCGTCTTATTTCATGGTCATCTTGACTTCAAAGCAACATGGCAACATTATGGCTTCTTAGTATCATTTAAACTCTAAATATAAACAAACTCAAAGAGAGGATCGTAATATCAAAGGAAAGTGTTTGAATGCAAACTTATTGTTAGGATCTATATAGCTCACTAGACTGTATATCGTATTAGAAAATAATACAAAACATAATAGTTTCAATAGAACAAGTTTTTTATTTCGGATTTTGGTATAGTAAGATTCCATGTTACTATATTTTTGTTATCAATTAGTATCCGAAAAGGAACGACTATTAAAATTCTATATAAATTTTTACTCCAACTAATAACCTGTGTAAAAAATAATAATTTACATTGTTTTTGAGACAAAACTAATGAAACTTAATCAAAAATATTTGTATACGTTCTAAGTATACTTACCTTATTTATTCTTCAAACAAAAAAAAAAAAAAATATATATATATTCTTAGCTTAAAGAAAAAGAAAATTGATATAGGACGTGTTTTTTTTTAAATGTTTATTGTAAACATATTAAATTAATTAAAAATTTAAAGAATGTTAGATTTTTTTTTTTTTAAGAGTCAGGGAATCACATATTGACTTTATCAAGAACAATAAAAAAATTGTTCGCTCGAACTCAGGTTTGTTTATTTGTTTATTTCGTTAAACGTCACTTTATGCTGCTATGGCTAATCGGACGATGCTACGGTGGGAGCCCTAAATTTTGCCTATCCAGGTATAATTAGGATAAGGATCTTTAACGAGTACCTGACATCGCACAGGCTCGGGACCCCATTTTACGTCCCTTCCGAAGGACGGCATAGCTAAGGATTTTTTACTCCCTTTAAAAAATCCTAAGGTCATCTGCCGGGCTGCGAACCCGCGATCTTGGGTTTAGTAGGTTGCTATGCTAACCACTACACCACAGGTGACCCCTCTCGAACTCAGGGAGGGTCCGCCTGGCTGCTCAATGCTCCTGTATCTGATATAGCGAGAACTTAACTGCAGGAGTCGGTGGGCTTACTGTACTGGCCTGTATTTTCGGGTTGCCAACTTTGAATGCAGCTCAAATCCTCTATTCTATTACTCACTGAGAAAGATTTTTATAATTTGTATGTATGTTTTCAAGTTCTGAAGGATCGAATGAGATTGGGGAATCGAAACCTGAATCTATAAAGCAACAAATAAAAACAACAAAAAACTGTTTGAAAATCATTGGTTTACAAGAACTGATACCTAACTGTATATAAAAAATAGTATAAATATTTTCAAAGGTCGACAAAATAGCATTTTGATACATATGAACTTCTCATTTCATTTTAAACTTTGTTTTTTTATTTATCTTGTAGATTTAAAATATGACTTTAATTAATCTGATTTAAAGAAGTAGTTTATAAATATTTCTAGAAAAGCCAAGACTGCCCGTCCTGTAATCCACAGCTCCGGAAACTTTATAAATAGGGCTGTCACATAAGCCAGAAATTAGTCAAAGCCTCGACTAAGTCGTCATCTGACTAAAATTAGTGTTCATCTGTCGCGGGCATGTGCAGCCCCTTAACAAATGAGTTAGTCCTACCCCTCCAGGATCTATTTTTAGGGGGCACGACTAGGGAGGCGTCAAAGCCTAGTCAGCTGGGTCCTAGGTCGTCAGGAGTCTTTGTTGTTCCAAGTCGAAGCTTAGACAAATACTAGACTAGGATGTTCGAGGTGCTAGAACACATTTGTCCGTCAATTAGGATTAAGTTTCATTCCGAAATAGGCTTCAGGGGATGGATATGTCGCTTCATGAGTTTTAAGATCACGTTACTATTAATAAACAGACGTAGAAAAAGTAATAGTAGAAACAGGATCAGCACTTGTTTAGCTGTAGATTTGATAATATCTATTTATTTTGTCATAGAGAAATAAATACAAATCCTTCCTGAAAGAACGTTAGACTCCAACAAACAAACGAGCTAAAGATTAAACAAATATAAACTGACAGGCTGATTTCTAACCACTCGGTTAAATTTCGTTCAGTTTAAGCACAGTGATACTTTAATTATTCGGAATCCAATTATATGGTATCTAGTTATCAGAATAACCGATTATCCGGATTGATTTGAATAAAAAATATATATATTATTTTTATAACCTAAAATTTTTTTTAATGATTTATTAGCACACAATGTAGGTAGTTGTTCGGAGCTCAAGTACAATACGGTAGGTATTAATTGTTTTCATGACACAATAAACAACGTAAAAACTAAATAGACTAAGCGGCAGGAACTGCGTTTAGAATTAGGGACGGAGCCCAATCATAACAAACTAGTTTCGAGTGAACGTACTTCGTGAATTTCTAGAAGAATAGCACACCCATCCTACACAGGTTTTATCCAGTCTGAGCCCTGTTGCCGTTGCGAGTGGGTTCCTTAAAATCATAAAGGGTTATGGCACCTAAAAGAAAACGTATTGTATTACCTCCAAAATCCACGATTTCCGAGATGTTAACTAAACTTTTTTGTTACATAAATATAATTTTATAAACAGCTCAATTTTTAATTATTCAATAAAACATAACGTATGACTGAATTTTTAATATTAGTACCCTAATACAATAGTAAATCTGGTTATCCCGATTTTTGGGTATCCGAATCAATTTCGGCCCCAATTAATCCTGATGATCGGAGTTTTACTGTATTTATACCATCACATACCTTAACAGATCATATGAAACATGTTTTGAAAATCGAAAATATAAAATAAAAAATAGTCGTCGCAATTTAAAAAATATTACCAAAATTACGAGAATTTCGTACTTTACTGTCATTGTGAACAAATGAAAGCTAGAGAAGTACTAAGCCCGGATAGAGGGCATGCTGTTTAGAAAATCATTTAGACGGGATAAAACATGAACTTCTTATCACAATTCTTAGCTCCCGAATGTATATAAGAGAGAACTTACGATGCAAAGTTCAAACACAAAGAAAACAGTATTTGTTTCTGACTCATCCCATTATTTCTTATTTTAAATGCAATACAAAGGTAGGAACACGAAAAAGAAACTGCTATTGTAGAAATACGTGTTTATAATTGTATACAAACACGTATTTCTTGTATAATAATTCAAATACGTGTTTATTTACAATATCGCTAATTTTGTATATATATGTATATATATTATAAATTCGTTAAAGAAAGTCTATACACACAATATATGCTTCGTCATGATTTGATTCTACATTTTACAGTTAACTGTCTAAGCTAAGTAAAGTTAATTGATGGCTTTATTTTTATAAAGAAGATTCTGTTATTGGCTCGTTCGCAAAATGAGAAGAAAATATATAAGATAAACTAAAACCTGCAGTTACAAAGTACAAACGGCTTTAAAACTATAAACGAAGCCTCTCGAACATTGCCGATGTTACCCGAATTCTAAATAAAGCAGTAAAGGGTACAAAAGGCTTCACCGACTAATCAGCCTTTTTGCCAAATGGCTTGTCGGTTAGTACCTAGTCGGCCTTAGTCATCACTAGTAATAACTTTTATCTATTATTTTTTTAAGATCTTGATTCTCATTTATATATTTTCATTGCTTGCTTTTTTTCAGAAAAACTCTTCCTAATAACTCTCTGGGTTAATCATGGTATAGAGTATTTATTCTGACAGTAGAAGGAGAAACGAGAAAGATCCTTCTTCCCTAGGAACGGGGTTTGGTTTAAGACGGCGGTTTGTTTGGTTTATCCAAGTGAGCTAACCCTAGAGGCCACCCCATTAGGTCTAATTGGTTTTTTGGTAAAGGTTTAAGGAGATTTAGGCCAGCCTTACTCGAGCATCATAAAAGTTCTCCTTTGCCCTTTGCTGTCCTTTCATCATTCACCAGTTCCCTTTCTTTATGGTTCGACTTCTTAAGTCCCATGCTCCTACATTCCCCAAAGAGGAATTCGACCGGCATTAGTCAAATTGCGTCCCTATTTAAAATTCCTTCTTTTGCCATAAGTACAACTCCCAGTTTTTTTAAACTCTTGAATGAAAATAAAATATAACACTAATTATTAAAATCCTCCAAGAAGAAACCATCACAGTCAGGCTACAAAATATTAATATTTAATTGTTTCCCAGGACGATCCTCTTTGAACCGATTTTCTGTTTATACTCATAAACTAGTAAACATTTTCTTCTCCTTTTCTATTGCACATTCAAAGCTAATCTATTAAAAATAATGCATCGAAATTCAGGTATTGGAGAGATGAAAAACTGTTTTATAAGAAAACAACATGAATCTGCTCGTCGTATTCGATTTCTTTAACATTTATTAGACAAACGTCAGAAACTTCCAATTTGCTACATAAGACTCGTTTACATGAATGTTATCAGAACTATATAAACATATATAGCTAAGCTTTGGAGGTATACTAAACCATCTAATTCATCTCGTATCCAATCCTTGCAATCTGAAATGCTTAATGCTTCTTACTTTATCACAATTAAACATATCTATAAACACCTTAATGTTCTATATGTAGTTGATTTAGCCCAAATCAAACATCTATCCTTTGATAGTAAACTTCATAGCCATTAAAATTCCCTAGTCTCTTGACTTGCTTCCGATTATATTCCTGACAACCCTCCGAGAACTGAAACGGAGATGGTTTAGAACTTTTACTAAGGTGCTGCCAGTAGGTAGTTACATCTAAAGCAATTGTCATGTTATTTTATACATTATTATCTCATTTACTGGATTTTTTTTTTATTGATGTACACTTATAAATTTCATTGAAAAGATAATAAAAAAATATCTTATGAATCATACATACTATGAAAAGAATAATAAAAATATCAAATAAATGCCCTCATTTTATGAAGAGTAGTAATATTTTAGGTAACTTTATTTTAGCCTTAGTATTTATTTTAGGAAATCTTCGTTCACTGATTTCATAAAATCACTTTAATCATTTATTTTTTTTTTAATATTGATTGATACAACAGTATATAATAAATACTATAAGTAAGTGTGAATTGATACAATAACTTAAAGTAAATTAAATTACTTAAATAAATTAATTTATATGATAAGGTATCTTTCAACTTTCAATTTTAAAGTTCAGACAATTCGAAAAAAAAAATGGATTCAATTTGTTCTAAATACTACGATGACACGGTCTTATTATTGACATATTGTCATAAGTGAGTGACGGGCGCATCAGGACCAATCTGCTGTTATTAAATTTTCGAATTTTAACATGATGCAATTTTTGTACAACTCTATAAAAAAAACAACTTTTAAATTGGTTATGGGGATCCGTTTTTGAGTGTTTATTCTTTATATAGAGTGTAATTGTATTTTAAAATTTTGTTTTCTTTTAATTTATTTATTTTCTTTTATATATTGTTAGTTGATGATAAGTTTTCATTCTTATTTCACACATTGCATTATTGGATTCATAAACGTCCATATTACCTATTGTCTTTTATGGAGGCAGATTGTAATATTTATTCAATGAAATATTAAAAAAAAAAAATTAAAATTAGTTAATTAATGGTTTTCATTTAAACCAATATACCTCCTTCGGACAGATGTTATAAATGAAAAAATATTTTTCATTCAATTTTTGATAAGGTAATCGTCAGTAAATTTTTGATCCTAGCAAAACCAACAGAGCTAGAGCGTGTCAATATCTATTTTTAAAAAAGTAGAAAATAGACCCCCCAGCCAAAAGACATATCCATTTTAATGTTAGTAGGTACTAGAATAATTTTTCAGGTAATTAATAGAAATAAATTGAATTTACATATTCAAAAAACATAAGTGTAAAGAAATACTATATTATATAAACAAATACATATATTAATGAATAAGCGCCGTTAATGAAAGCAGTTTTACGCCAATATCCAACCTTATTTATTTGAAAAAAGAGTAAAATTGTCTCGGTGACTTAAGTGTATGCAAACAACTATTTCACCCGCTCTAGGATTAATGGGATGGGCTTACGATCGTTTCAAGAAACTATAAAACGCAAGATATCCCGAAGGCGGTGGAAGTTGGTCCTAGCTGGAGATTAATAGCCCAGTTCCTTAACGGATGCCGCTTTGGACCGTCCCTCCTCTCGGCATTAATAAAATTTAATGCGGAATCTTCTGCTGAAGGTGCAGCTGAGGAATTTCTGTTAAATTGGATGTAGCCTGGCGGCGTGTCCTTACGACGCTCCGTATTATTTCCCTCCTCCATTTCGTCACTAGAAGGATTTCATCGAATTTTTCTAAAATGGTGCATGACTCTAGTCCTTGGTAAAAAAATACAAAAAATCTATTGCAGTGATACTAAACATTTAACTTTAAACTCAAAGTTTATCATATATTGGGACTCCAACAAACAAAATCCAATACATAGTTGCTATATAGGAAATTTAATTTTTAAAAAAATACTTTATCAAATCCCGGTCCTTCAAAACAATTCACAGTAATTCTTAATATAATTAATATATATTCAAATTAATTAATATTTTGAATTATAATGTCTAATATAATAATATTATCAGCACACTAGTGATATTTATATTTATATCATTCTTATATTCAGTAGGTACAGGCCGATTCATCTTTACAGTTTAAAAAAAGAAAGGTTATGATATTAACAACAAATAAATTCGATAACTTCTACAATAATGAATAAAGATATTACTACCACGTAACCTAATGTTTGTATTTAAATCACAAGTTTGGTTTTGTGCCATTATTAAATAATATTAATTCTTAATTGAAATGTAACATGAAGGTAGGAACATGAAAAAAAAACGGCTACTTTAATTATTCACATATTTGTTTATTTACAATTACGCTAATTTTATGTAACATATATATATATTATAGAGTAGTCAAAGGAATTCCTTAAATACAATATCTTTTTCGGCATGATTGAATTCTAAATTTCATATCTAAATATCTTAGATAAGTTAAGTGAATTGCTGACTTTTACTTTATTTTACTAAAAAAAAACTAAAAAAAAACGTTCCTTTACACACCGACCCGTTTCCAAAATCCAGAAGAAAAATACAAGATAAAAAAAAAACCTGTTGCCACATGTAGGAACGGCTATAAAGCTATAAATGAAGCGTATCGAACATTGCCGATATCACCCGAATACCAACGGAAGAAATGATCGGCTTGGCCGATTAATCGACCTATTTGCCAGCATACTAGTCGGCCAAAGCCTTAGTCAGTCTATCTTCTTCTGGCACAACAGGCGCATATAGCGGCCATTGTCTTTTTCAACTTCCGTCTTCCATTTATCCATATCCATCGTCATTTATCATAAAACCCTTTCATCTTCATCTGCCTTATGTCTTGGAGTATACTGTCTCTCCAGCGGCCCCTGGGTCTCCCTCTACTTCTCTTTCAACCTGGTGTGCCTTCATAGAATTTCCTTGGCATCCTACTGTTCTTCATTCTTCTTAGGTGACCAAACCATTTCAATCTAAAGATTCTGATGCTGGTCGAGATGTTAACTTCTTTGTATTTGTTGTACAGGTCCTTATTGTTCCTTCTCTGCCATGTTCCATGTTGGCGCGTAATGTCCCAGAATATTTCTTAGTATTCTTCTCTCAAACCGGTTCAGTTGATCGCTTGTCTTTATGTGCATGGTCCAGGTTTCGCTAGCATAGATTGCCAGTGTTTTAAGCAGGGTTTTGTACATCCTGAACTTTATAGTCGGTCTTTTTCTAGATATATATGATTAAGTAATATGGCTCATATCGTTTAACATTAAAATAATATACTAAATATACATAATTTACATTTGCTTAGAAGATTGATATTTCAGGAAGTAAATAAATATATAGTGTCAAAGGAAATTAGAGATGATCGAGGAATGTCATTTGGAGGAAGGATGGATAAGGAAGTAAGGATTTTTAAAGGTTGTTTCGATTATTCGATGTGCAGGATTATACAGGTTAATGGGTTTGTTTTGTTGCATTTAAGGGGTGGATCGAGGAGCGCAGAGTAAGGTCATGAATAAAGGTTTTTTATTTGTTGTTTTGTAAGGATTGAAATATAAATGCCCCTATTGTGGAAGATGGCTGAAGAGTCCTACACAGTTATGAAAAAGACGATAATGATTCTCATATTTACCTATTTTATCACTTTCGCATCAATCATTAAGTGTTTTTGTTTCCATAGTTATGGTAATGTGTAATAACAAATATATTAAAAAACGAAACAAAAAAAACATTTAAATTTCGTAAGGCTTATCCATACATCCTGGCACACTGACACATTCACTAGCCAAGAAGGACCCCTCAGACCAGATATAGAGACTAAGGAGTCGATAATTGTTGAAGCTACCGGGTACACATTAATCTGAAGTCGTGTGACGGAGGATCGTGATGGGACCGTGTAACCGTCACAGGCTGAGCCGACAGGAGACAGAGGAGGTCGTGCCGCTGTCCGTCTGCCTGTCCCTGGTCATCGATCAAACAGGATCAATCGGAGAGATCCTCCTTTTGGAGCAGGTAGTTTGGACAGGCAGTCAGCGGCCCCTTGGTACCACACTCATTCAATTAGGGATTACATGCCTTCTCATGAGCATCATGTGTCCCCCACGTTAGCTCCTGTCGGAGGCCGCTAAAGAACATCCCGGTATAATGAGTATTCGAACATAATAAATGGTAGGTACATTAATCAAAATAATGTGGGAAGTCAGGGGGTTTGGTTGATTTTAAGCCATTTCATGACATCTTAACAAAGTTATGTTCACAACAAAGACCAAAAACATAGGTATACGTTCCTCACGATTTCAAAGTTCTATAACCACTTCGACGAAGTTTGGACTCGAAAAAATAAATTTGACGAAAATGTTGTTTTGACATGGTAAAGTTCAGAAGTAGATACTCATAGAAAATGCAACACAAATTAAACACATTTTTGAGAAAAACAAAATTAATTAATTAAGTAGTCTGGAGGGTTATCTTTGTTTGCCTGTCAAGCTAACAAAAAATATTCAAGACCTACATTATGTTTGAACCAACCATTTTTGCATTTTCAGTTGATACATTTTGGAAATTTTGTGACGTGACTGCCGCTCTGCCTTGATCTTAAATTTTGGTATTATTCCTTTTTTTCAAGTAGTTGTTTAAATTATTAACCGAATGTAGCCCTCACTTGATGGGGTCTGACTGACAGAGCGAAGACCATTATATATAAAACTATAATTAGGCAGGTTGTGACCTTTGGAAGCGAGATATGAGTCGTATATGTTAAGCAAAGATGTTGAACTGGAATAAATGTTCAAAGAATCGGATCTGGTTTGCTTCGCAAGGAAGGACCAGTTGAGAGACTGGAGGAAGTGGAGCAGATGTCCGCAATTAAGCAACCAGAGAAGGTTATGGAAGGAAAACCTGTAGGAGAAAGAATGATGGGCCAAAGGCGCTTGAGATAAAGGAATGGTTTGATAAGTTGATTGGAGAGATGGGATTCAGAGGATGAAGGAGAGACTAGCTAAAGATATGGAGGAGCAGGATTGAGGAGGAGTCCCGGGCCCTTGCAGGGTGGTAGCGTCAGGGAGTTAGTTGATTATGCTTGTTTTCTATTCTTATGGATCAGTATTCTTAAGCGACTGTGGCTATTTTGTTCTTTCTCAATCTCCACTTATTTCAAACACCAGAGATACACCAGAGTACGGAGTGCTGAAGTTCTATCGAATCCAGCCGTGCCTTCTTGTGGAAAAACTCCCGAAGTTCTTAGTTCATTTATAACAAAATTTTTAATTACTTATTTTTTTAATGTTTACATATTTTAAAATAATTTATTTTATTTTTTAATTTGTATCAATTGATTCATCACTATCTCTATTACTGCCCAATATATGAAAGTTTCAATTGATGAGCACTCTATTAATCCTGGGAAATTATGATATTAAGTTAAGTAATTTTTTGTACCGAACAGCCTATTGGTTGCTTATGGGTTTTTTAAAAATTGATTTAGTGAATACTGTTTAGCGACATCACCTTTTAAAATACTTGTTGACGACAAGGAATTGTTATTAATAAAAATCTCAGGCTTTCGTTAAGAAGTTAATAAGTCAAAATTTTGCATTTTTCAATAGGGAATTTTGGTCGTCTTCAAAGATCCTGTAATGCCGAAATAGATACTTTAAGGCATTATTAAGAGGCGCACCTTAACCAATTTTTCACAACACTGGTATATTAAGTTATTTTGATTTATACACTTCACAGACAACCGCCTGAATATTATCATAACTATTAAAAATAATTTTTTTAGACTAGTTTTACTACTTGCTTATGAGCTTGCTGTTTGTGGAGAACTTTAAAGTTACCTTAACTAGGACATACATAGTAAGGCAGACGAAACTTCAGACTTACTGTAAAGGATACGTAATGTGTGCAGAATAATTAACACTTAATGGCCCACACCATTCCTCAAAGTTATGTAACCGAGCCCTGACTTGTGGAAACACATTTATTTACAGAGAAGTGACTCTAATCAAGATGAATTGATCAAGTTACACGCTCAGTGGGCGGCTCGACAACCCACAGCAAATGGAGATCAAGAAGTCTTGCATAAATCAAGATGAGACCTGTGAAATAGTGACCCACTGCAAGCAAAGGAGGAGCAAGAGGAATATGGTAAAACCAAGTTAAGCAGCTGCGCCTCTCTTACAATGTTTTCGTTTTAAATTATGGTTTTTCGCCTGTCCTATCCTGTATATTTTCATTGATATTTAACTTAAAAACCTTATATTTATATTTACCTTCTAAATTCCATAAAGACATATTTACAAGTAATGTTACAGCGACAAAACATACGTTTACGAATATTTCAAATTATTATCAAATTATCAATGAAAAATATACTACATTTAACAAGTGCTTTTTTATATAACAAATTATTATAGTTATATAGATCAACCGTTTAAGAGCTATATTGGTTTGAATGAAAAAAAGTCAGGTTTGAATCTCAATTTTCTCTCAGTTTTGTTTATTAACATATAATAATTGATTATTAATTTTATTTTTTCTTTCAAATTTTTATTCACACCTGTTATTGCAGTAACAATAAATGAATTTGATGATATTGTAATACTACAGTCCTTGTAGGCGTGTGGGAGACTAGAACTCAACAGTACCTCCTCCTGAATCGATTAAAAAAATAAAAAGATTTATTTGAGCAAATCTCTCATCCATCTTCTTTTAAGTCTTTTGAGAGTATTACCAGATATGTCGTGGTCATATCATCAATGAGTATGTTGTTATGTCCATGATGTCTGTCGTAAAATCGTCTGTTCCTTTACTGTGGGTACTTCTAAATCAGAGTGAAGTGTTTGGTTTGAAATGTACCAAGATGATTTCGTGATCAGTCTGAGTATTTTTGATTGGAATGTTTGTATTTTTTTTAAGGTGCATATTTTTTGCAGACCCTTAATTTGTGTGTTATTTATTAAATTAATTATTTAAGTAATGTGATCCTTTCATTAAAAAATAAATTGGGAATAAAAATAAATTAAATTAAATATATATATAAATATATATATATATATATATATATATATATATATATATATATATATATATATATTTTTGTTTTTTTTTTTTTTTTTTTTTTAAATTTAAGTTAATTTTTATTTTTTTTTTTTTTTTTTTTTTCCGTCGAAAATTTATGCTGTAATTACTGAAGCATTTAATGTATAAATAATAGACAGACAATTCCACCTGTAACTTTGCATTATTACCATATTGTTCTTAGGGGACTGTAAGTCCCTGAATAATGTTTATTTTTTCATTTCATTTTATTTTATTATCGATAAGCATATCCGTGATCGATTGTTGTTCCCAGTCAGAGAAATTGATTTTTATTTCCCCCATCTTTGTGCAATATATCTACAAGTTTATTTTTGTTTTGTTTTTTAGTTCATTTAAAGCATTTTATTAACCTTCTTATATTTTATTAATTTTTTAATTTATTTCACGTAAATTTATTTTTTATCTTACCTTCTTTTCTTTTTCTCTTCTGATTCTGTATTTGACTATTTCTTGTTCCAGCCGTGATTGTTACCATTAAAGTGATGGCCAAAACGTTGGCAAAATAAAAATATGTTTTGTTAATGTCAAACTTTTCCTAATTTTTGACTGATCCCTCTCAAAATTCTACTTTATATAATTAAATAAAATTAATAGTATTTGTTTAGTAATTTTATAGAATTCACAATGATAATATAACTAGATTTTTAGGGAATATTATTCGTTAACCCAAAGGGACAAGAGGCCCTTTACGGTTGTGATTTTGATTTCCTGGCTCTGAATCCTTCCGGGCGAGATGGGGCATTAATAGGCCAAACCTCCAGAACGGTCGCCACTCCAGCTTCTCTCATTTTCCACATGGCCGCTCTGGCTAACAGGCTACCTCAATACCCAACTGTTATTAGCACACCTGAAATTGGGTTTATAGTCGGAGTAACATTGTGATGTAGTCAATGGAACTGTTAACAGTCCTTGTTTATGACATCCTGTCAGTTATATTACCATAATAATGTAATTAAAAATACTTATTATTGTTAACTATGACAAATAAAAAATTAAGATTAATGAATAAATTGCCACTTCTATTGAAATTATTTGATTTAAAAACTAGTTTCGAATGTTAAACATTCACCATCAGTTCTAAAAAAATACAATGTTTCAAAACATCAGCACTTTGTTACTTAGATTATATATACTAACTTTTTTTTTTTTTATTTATTTATTTTATTTAATTTCCAGATCGGCCTGGTAAGCCTTACATGGATGGTTTAACAATATTAATAAAGATTTAACAATAGTAGAAGGAGGGTATAGTCTCATGCAAGAGACGCCCATAACAGATAAGTTTTCTAATCATTTTTGAATAATTGTAACTTTATAGGCAGTATATAATAAAAAAATTAAAAAAAAATAAAATAATAATAATTAACAAATAAATACAGTAAATGAAGTAAATAAATAAATGAATAAATAAATGAATAAGGTAAATGAAGTAAATAAATAAAGAAGAAAGAAAAAAAAATAATAATAGTAATACACGGCAAAATCAGTTACTTAACAAAAAATTAATAATAAAAAAAAAAGAAAAAAAATTATAAGAGGATAATAATAAAGACAAAACAAATAAGTGAAGTAAAAAATAACGAATAATACAATCAAATTGAAGTAATAAAAGCAGTAGTTGGAGTTGTAAGGAAGAAGTAAATACTGAATAAAACAGTAATGGTGTTTACATCAGGACGTCTTGCATGAGTCTTGGTTTTAATCTGCGGGATGTTGTTTCAGCTCCTATGTTGAAAGCTACTGCACCTTTAACCGCTGGTAACTTGCTATGAAACCTGGTGTAGCATTTCTTGATGAAATCGTCAATTGGTTCTGTTTCTAATTCACGATGTAGCTGACTATTTCTTACAAATCAGGGAGCATCTACAGCAATTCTTTGGACCGTGTCTTGGAAAGATTGTAGTTTCTTCCGTTTGGTAAAGGATGCAGCTCCCCACACTTCAAAACTGTACATCATTAATGGCCTGAATATTGTTTTATAGACAAGGATGGTTATATTTGGTTTAAGAGTGGATTTTCCGTTTATTATCGAGTACAGCACGGCCAGCCTTGCGTAGGTCTGTGTAAGTTTAATATTGATGTGGTGGTTCCAGGTAAGGTGACGATCGAGATGAACATTAAGGTATTTTACGGCCTCATTAGATGGATTCCACTGAAGTCTGTTTCCGTTTAGAACCAGTTCCGGTGGGTCTGTTGGTCGTCTGAGGGTAAACATTTTAGCAATACATTTTTGAATATTTAGTTTGATCATCCATTTGTCAAAGTACTTTTCTAGTTCGTTAAGGTGAGTTTGAAGGGTATGTCTAGCTATTGTTATATTTTCGTGTTGCGAAAAAACTGCCGTGTCATCAGCGAACATAGCTATAGAGGTTTCGGACGATTGGATGATATCGTGAAGATAAAAGTTGAAGAGAATGGGCGATAGAACTGATCCTTGTGGAGTACCAGCACTGATAGGTCTGGTGGTCGAGATTGTGTTGTTTATTCTAACGTTGAAGGTTCTATTATTGAGAAAAGAATGTAGAATATCATATAGATATTTTGGAGTGTCTATTGATTTAAGTTTATATAAAAGACCCTGATGCCATACCTTGTCAAATGCTTGTTGACAATCTAAAAATGTGACAAGTGTATGTTTTTTCATTTCAAAACCGTTTACTATAAATTCTGATAATCGTGATAGTTGGTGCGCTGTGGAATGACTGATCTGAAATCCAAATTGGAAATCTGGAATAATGTTTATATCTTGAAAAAATGAAGTTAAGGGGCCTTCTTATAACTGATTCCAGAAGTTTTCCTAATATTGGTAAGAGGCTTATATGCCTGTAACTGCTGATTTGTTTGACGTTTTTCCCTGGTTTGTGAATAACTACCAGTTCAGCCTTTTTCCAATTTTCAGGAAAATAACCAGTCCGCAAACAGCTATTGAAAATTGAGGTTATTAAAATGATAGATTTTCTCGGTAATTGTTTAATGGTAATAGCTGGAATTATGTCGTGACCAGGACTTTTTGTTGTTTTAAGTCTTGTAATAAATACGAAAATTTCTTTCGGAGTTGTAAATTTCAGTGGACGTTGTGCTATTGCTAGTGGTATTGATACAAATTCATTTATCTCATCATAAGCTAAATTTCTTCTTGACGGACCTATTTCACTTGTAGGGATAGAAAATGTTTTTTCAAAAAAGTCTGCAAAGGCTTCAGCTTACTCCACATCGCTAGTTATGAAATCACCATTTTCTAATAAGCATGGAATTTTATCGTGTCTGTTTAACAGCCGTCTCGTAGCCTTCCATAGGGATTGATCATTTGGATCCAGGTTTGAAACATAACTTTTATATCGTGAAAAAGTGAATTTTTCTAATTCTATTTTGACAGTTTTTCTTAATTTGTTCCATACTTTTTTAAAATTTGGATTTTTAGTTCGTATCCACTGTCTTCTAGCAGAATTTTTCTCTTTTATTTTTGATAGAATAGAATTTGGAACGTTTTTAAAAAAAAATGTTTCTTTTTTTGTGGAATGGCTTTACTGTAGACTCATTTATGCATTTTGATATGTTTTCTGTAAATTGTTTTATGGCTTCATCAATTTCATATTTATGTTCGAATTTTTTTTTCAAACAAATATTTTCTTTCATCAATTGTTAGTACGTATCCCAGTTAATGAATCATTTAATCATGGAACTCCGAGTGATAATTTCACGAGTTTCGGTTGAGAATTGAATTAATATTGGGATGTGGTCCGAATTTAGAGCGGCTATTGTTTTGGTTGTTATAGGTAGGCTGATATTTGTTGATAGCATAATGTCTAATATGTCAGGCGTACACCCTTTTCTAAAAAATTTAGGTTCAGTAGGTGCAGTAATTTGAATATTGTTTTTGGAACAAATGTCTAGTAATTTACTACCATTCGAGTTTGATTTACGACACCCCCAGTAGATGTGTTTACAGTTCATATCACCCAATACTAAAGTAAATTCATTCGGAGGTAATAATTTAAGAATTTCTTCTTCTTTGAGCTTCTTATTTGGTGGCTTATATACGGCTGTAATAACAGTGCTGGGGTTAGAGTTTAGACGAATGGATATGATCTTGATATTAAATATATTGAGAATAATATTTTCGGTAAAACTGATATTATTTTTGATGATGAGAGCTACTCCGCCAGAGGCTGTAGAACTGTTCCTGTATTTTCTCAAAATTATATATCCTGGTATATTAAATTTAATATTACTTGATAAATGTGTTTCAGATATACAGGCTATATCGATGGAGTTTGATTCAAGAAATATTTTAAATTCACTTTTTTGTGAATAAATACCATAAGCATTCCAGTTTAAAAGATTCAATTTTTTTATTTCAGCGGTCATAGTAAAATAAATATCGTATCAATAAGAATGTAGTAAGAAAATGAAAATAAATATATTTATTATAACAGGTGGGAAAGGAATTAGTAACAGTCGATGGGCTGTTGTTTACACTAAGGCCCATTTGTAAAGAAGGAGGTTACTAACGAACTTAAATGTTTCATTATTTGTGATAAATATGGTTTTATAGCATTGATTATGATTTTTGTAATAGCGGTCAGCATGTTTTCACTGTTGTCTTCGGTGTTATTATTTTCTTGAGGTTGTTGTTCAGGTGATAAGGCAGAGGAATACGAAAAATGTGGTGTGGCTTTACGAAATGTTTTACGATTTGCAGGAGTTTTTTCATTTTTATTTTCGATATTGTTTGGAACTGCAGGTGAGTTAGTTTTGTTTTTAATTGTTTGGTAATAAGGGCAACCTCTATAGCTAGCTGCATGTTCTTGATTACAGTTGACACAATACGGTTTATCAGTAAATTTTAGGGGACATTTTGAAAAATGATGTTTTTCTTTGCATTTGACACACCTTGGTTCAAATCGACAGTAATTTTTTGTGTGGCCGAATCTTTGACAGTTGGTACACATGGGGATGTCATTGTTTTTATTTTTAGGTTCCACTGAAATAATAGCAGAAAATAAATTTTCTAGTTTAAAAATATCATTGGCCTTTGTATTATTTACTAGTGAGACTGAACAAGGAGGGGTGGGTTTTTTTTCTTTATTTAATATTCGCGAAACGTATAAAACATCGAAATCTTTGGAAATTAGTTCTGATTTTAGCTCTTCATCCGTAATAGAGTATGGCACCTTTCTGATTACAACATTGAGAGTTTTATTTTTATCTAAAGAAAAAGTGTGATATTCGATTTTTTCTTCATCGTAATATCGAGTGATTCTTCTATAATCGTCAATCGACGAGAGCATTATTTTGGTGTCTTTTCCGGCTAATTTTGTTGAAAAGGGATTCATACATAATGAGTTTAGGTCATTTAACAAGAGTTGGTAATTATTAGCATTGTGTAGAAATATCGGAGGGATTTTAGGTGTAACCTGTTTATTTTCAGTGATAATACTTTCTTGAGAGGTTGTTTGTTTAGAAGAGCAAGGTTTATTGGTTGTAATATCAGTTTCAGATAATATTTAGAATCTATTACTAATTTTTATTGGTGAAATTTCTTGATAATATTTACCCATTTTTTTTTACCGGTGATTGATTTAGTGGAGATCCTTCGAGATTTCTTTTCTTCGAATTTGTGTCTTCTATAACTTTGTGGCCATTTGATTTAGAAGAAAGTTGGCATTTTTGAGAAATTAATGGAGTAACACCTACCTCATCTTCCGATTTCATTAAGTTAACATGAGATGAAAAACAAGAAAAAAAAAAAAAAAAAAACGATAGTAAAATTAACAGTCAATAGATCACTTTAAGCACGCCCGCACTCTATGAAAGTTAGAGGCCAACTGAACTTTTTTTTTTTAAATGCAAGATAAAAAATCAAATATATTGTTATTCACCTAGAAAAGCAAATTGGACTTTTGAACATATCAAGAGAGGAAACTTTGGAGGAAAGGGCCAGTTGGGTTAAACCATTAGATTTTTCCTATGAATGCTTGGTCCCCCCCCCCCGTTCCTATTGGAAACAAATTTAAAATGTGACTATTGGAAAAATTTATCTGGTCATTTAAATAAAAATTTTAGACCATTTTCTACTTGATGTATAAGTTTCATTCCCGAGTCCGAAAAGTTATAATAATGGGTCATATTATTGTACACTCTTATATCCTCCATTTATCTTTTATTTACTGATCGTCCAATTTTTCCCGCGTATTTAGCTTCATAGTCATCACATTTTAGTTCATATACACTTCTTTTTTGCGGTATATAAACTAAATTCTCCTATACTATCACGCGTACATCAAGTGAAATAAAAAATTACTTGTTTTTTCAACAATTTCATGACATTTTTGGAAATAAATGCTATCGCCAGACGCTTTATTAATTCCAATTAGACATAAAACACTATCCGGAACTTACAATTTATTATAATAATATTTTTATTTTCTTATAGTTAATTATCTATAATCTTTGATTATTTATTTTCTTTACATTTTCATTTTTTTCTGTTCTCTCACCCTTATAATATAAAACATCCGTTCTTTCAATGTTGCTATACAATTTATTACTATATTAAGCATTTTCCATATTTTTTTTTCTGTTTCTAGCTCTTTTTTTTTTTTTTTTTTTTTTTTCCTTTCCTTTGTTATTTATGTTATTCTATAATGTAAATCTGTCTTTACTTGTATTCATCCTGTTATAATTATAAATCTCTCTGCCAGTTATGATTTTACTTTCTGTTATGTATTGTTATGTTATGTTATTAACCCATTGCCTGCCATGGGCCCTATTTGAGGATCGCGAGTATATTGGCGATTAAATGTAGGCAGCATTGTTTATATCATAATCATAAGAAAAATTTTTAAACTAACAAAAAAAATTTTTGGCAATTAATAGTTTAAGGGACATTGTCCTACCATAAAGTTTTCTTTTTATTCTATTCTTTTATGTTTTCAGTTTACTAACGTTTGTCTTATATAATTCGAAGGCCATGTAATATGAATGTCGAAAAAAGTATTCCATCAAATAGTGTTAGGCAAAAGAAGAGAAGACCAACCACGAAGTCGATAGCTGTATGACCTAGAGGAAGATCTGAGAGTTTCGGATTTCATGAGATGGAGAAAACGCAAAGAGACAGAGAAGTTTCGAACAGGATTGTGAAGGAAGCCAATACCCGCATGGGTTGTAGAGTTACTTAGTAAGTTAAAATTATATATTTATGGCGAGATGATTCGTGGGATGGATAAGTTCTTCGAAATATTTAGTTTCTTAAACATCATAATGTAATTGTAATTAGTCAGGAATAAGATTAATACTGTATATTTTGTTCTGACACATGGATAGAGTAATTGAAACTATAATCCATGCATCCACACATTCACAATTATAATATCATTACATCAAATATTCGTAACAATCAAGATTATTTAATTGCCAGTTACTAGCATAGAATTGGTTATATGAAAGGATAGGAGAGGATCTAATAGTTTCAAATCAGAACTAATAAGTAGGAGCTTTTTGGTAACTAAAGACAAGACGTATTTAGTTTGTTGTATTTGCTTTAGTCAGCCTAAAAAAAAGATAACGTGCTATATGGACTTCATATAGTTGAATAGTTTTTTTGTTTTTGCTTAGTTGAGTAATTTTTCTACTACATGTATTCAAAAAAAACCAGGGCAAGATGACCTTTGAAAATTACCAATTTGTATTAATCTGATGGTGGAATTCAAAGCGATAGAAAAAAAGAAGTTTCCTACTAAACCTCTCTAGATTTTATTGTTGTGTATCATAATGTCCTTACAGTAGATCCCGCAAACTATAACTATTATTGTACATTGAGTTTTTATTGATTAATACTTTCTCCAAGTTAATGTTTGCACTGCTGCACTGTGGGACGAATGACCAATCTAAGAGGAAAAAAGTCTGAATCACTTAAACAGACCTGGAAACCTGATTTACATAAACAATAGAGTTTAAATAAGGTAAAATAAAACCACTCAAGTGAAAACCATAAGGAAAATACAATACAGTAGGCCCCCATTATCCGTAGTTTCGATTTTATTTTTTTTCATGATACATATCAAATAAATAGTAAAAAATTAAACCATATGAAAAAAATCAAAAAGAGATTCCGGAAGTATTGGGTGCATCCCCTTCTAAGTGACAGATTATTTAGTGGAAAATTCTACAGTATTCATTCCAAATTGATTGATTGCCCGAAAAAGTTGTTCGCCTTTTATCGGATGAGCATAACCAGCTTCATTGAACTAGTCATGCTAATGGGACCAGCTATAGTTTTACAGATCTGCCAGGATCTGACGATTTTTTGAGGCCGAAGGACATCCTTGGCCACTCTCCTTCTACAATTGGAATTAGTTTTCGACCTTAAGGATGCTGTTTTAAGATGGCGGATTTTCATCAATTTTTTGTACTTAAGGATGCAGTTTTGAAATATTTAACGGTTTTTAAGTTATAATCATGAGAATAAATAATCATCTACCCCAGCCGGAGTCGAACTTAGATCCGGGGGATTAGAGTTTCGGTGACCAATCCATTAGGCTCCCTCACCTCGTTACTGTTTTTGAAATCATTCAGTTGCGGATTTAAGATAGCGTATGTCAATAAATATAAATTTATATTCATCTGTGTTCCAGAAATATCAAATTAATGATTTTACTACACATTGTAGTTATAGGAAAATTTAACAATAATAAAACTTACTAAAACAAAAATTTCAATGTACATCGTTCAGAAGCAGAAAAGACGTTTGGCACAATTTCATATACTGTAATGGTTTGAAATTAAAATCCAACTAGATGAAATAAATGAAATTATTTCGTATACTTTTTTTAAAAAGCGCAGGCCTCGTTCGACTTCTTCAATTAATTTGATGATTGATGTTTCAACAATCAAGGATTGTGAATTGGGTGATGCCATTATAAAAATATTCGCACTGTACGAAACCAAACCTAGAGCGAACTGAACTATCGGGCGATTAACAACGTTGTGTGTGCGTAGTTCGTAGTTAGCCAACAATAATTAAACAGTCGGCCGATAGTTGCACGACGAATTAGTTTTTTATCGGCCGATTCTGAATCGGTATAATGTGCGCACATGCCTATATCTCAATACTAATTAAGAGACCGACCAAACTATCGGCCGATAAAAGGTCTGCTGTCTGCGGGGGGCTATAAAGACCTGTTTGCCTACTAAACATAACTATTTACTCAGTTATACTTTAGTCTCCATTTAAATAGGAACTATCGAAATGTCACAAAAAAATAAATAAAATAAAAAAAAGTAAATAACTATAAAATGTTTTCATGCTCGAACAAAAATTAACCAAGAAGAATCGAATAGAAAAAGGTGAAAGTGATTAAGTATCATCCACTGAATTAAGAATTGATGAGTAAAGTGTTCATGATACTTTGAAGAAGATGGAAAATATTTCCGACTTTGTATCGTCGCGAAGATTTTTTCTTATAAAAGTGATTTTCTCAATATCCTTGATGATCGGAGCCAATAAAATGTAATATGACTTTCCGTGGTTTCCAGCCTCTTATTATTTCGTTTTAATTTTCGTAAATACCAATTTTAAATACTTGGGGAAGATGTTGGGAATATTATCCTCTAATTTAAGTGTTTCAAATATAGTATGCAAATATTAAATCAATGCCCTTACAGTTTTGCCAAATACGAAATAACACTTCGCGGAATTGAAAATTCGTTTTCAGACAAGAAAGCAAATAAAAGCAGCTAAATGTTTCATGATTATTTCATATACCTTTTAAGACACCTCTAACATGAATTTCAGAGAGGTACTTTGGGGTACTTTTTAGTAATAGATCTTTTTAGTTTAAAAAATACTTTAGTTTACGACACTTATTAAATTATTAAAACATTATTTTGAGCATGGCTTACTGGCATAACGATCGTCTATAAACTCTAATTAAAAAAGAATAATGAACAAATATCAATACTATGATACACAAATTTAGATTGAAAGAATCGATAGTTTTAACAAAATTTGACCTGTCGAGTTAGGTACCACTTTCATCGTTGTTTTTACTTTGAAATCCACCTTCTAAAAACGGAAGAACCTTTAATAATGTTCCATAAACTACTTAATACACCTATCACAATAGTTTCATTAATTTTGATTATAACTTTTTTCCTCCTAGATTGAGCATTCGTCCCACTGTGCGCTGGGTGGAGTCTCCCGCATGACAACCCATGACCAGATTATTGTAAATTATGTTACTTTGGTTGACTGTGATACTGTATTACAGGTAAAAATAAAAGTTTTTTAGAAAAAAATTATTGTTTATATGCGATTATTCCCTCCATAAAGTGTGTGATCTGCTAATGAGCCTACACAAACTCATGAAGCTGGTTATTTCAGTGAAAAAGTTTCATCATCTGATGATCGATACGAGAGCCGATGGCTATTTGATGCCCTCGTTGGGGGACTAGGATGTTGCTCACTAAAGCCATTCCAAACTTCTAGGCTGGACTTCCTCTTGTTAGGCCCGGCCTATAATTAGGTCCACTTTTATAACCGCCATTGTAGCTTACTGCTGGCAATAAAATCCACCCCTTGGCGATTATGTTGGTATATTGTGAGAGCGATTAACATGGGGTATCAAACCGCTTGGCATTCATCCATATACATTCGAGTGTGTATGTCTCTGGGTAAAAAAGAAATAATACTATATTAATAATAATGACATAAATGAATCTTTTTGATTTAAAAATCCACTCCTATCACTTATCCCGTGACAACAAGCAGATGTGATGATTTTATGCAAGGAAATTGGCTTGTCAGGCATGAGGGAGATCTACTCCGTTAGATCTCTCAACCAACTCCTTTTTATTCTTCGTCGGGTATTTTCTGACATGCTTCTCGAGGCCATAGTTTGTATTGAATTGTTGATATAAGTGTTTGTCGAGAAATCTTTTGTATTGAGTCCGGTTGTGATCTTGTACCGTGGGTATGGGTAAGTCAATGTGTAATGTTATTAATGTTCCATGGTGATGGTGTAATGAATCTTAGTTTTAGTTATTATTTAAAGTTTTGAAATGTACGTCCAAAGTGGTTTTAATGAGTTTTTGCATAATTTTTAATTTAGTTTTATGTTGAAATGGATATGAAAGTCTCAGTCTTTCATTAAGGCTTAGGCGTTCCTGTTTCTTAATTAACCTGTTAATTAGGGCTCCAAAATTAGTCCTAAATATTTTGGACAGTGTTAGTCTAAATGTTCAAGTGCCATATCGAAGTGAAAAAGTGAGTCATGTCGTGTGAAAGTACTGTTGGTTAATCAGTGAAGCCTGTTTGAAAATGAATCGTAAATTAACTAATTAAAGCGAATAATTGAATATACATAGAAATTGATTTATAGTTCCTGCTTAATGAGGCAATCTGGGTATCTCAACTATTGTGTAATTTTAAATTTCGACTTATATCCCTAAAACAATAGTATAGATCGAGCTTTGTTATCCTCATAGCTTTAGAACTTCTTTGGCTTCGAATTGTGAATTATAAAGGAAAACAGAAAAGGCAACTGACAGAACTTTTATTTATCAGACGTAAAGTTATCGGGGTGCGGGAACACGACACTTCCTTCCGTTGATACGACAAAGGATGAGTTAAAGGACACCCCTCTACTGACCCGTGTAAAACTTGAGGAAGCTCGCATTCCGTTCGCCGAGGGAACTCAGTCATGTATGTCTGTCCTCTTGTTTTGGAAAAAGTTGAAAACATACTTCAGGTACAAACTTCTAAACGGGTCGGCCTTGGCTTCTGACTTTAACTTCACTCTGATCTAGCAACAAATAAATTCTCAACATGTTAGAACTTCAACTGGGGTTTGATCGAAGTTAAACAATCCAGAGTTTCAAAATTATATACATATTTTTTAATGAGTAAATAAAATATTCCATTTGTCCCATTTTCTAATTGTACACTATTTGATATATACAGTTGAAGCTCGCTAATTCGACTTCCATTGGGCCGACTCTAAGAAATACGACCCTCCTTAGGTTTCCATGGGTGGTGGAACAATATTTACGCGGAGTCCCTAACAGTCCAGTAAAATTGTACAATTGCAAATATTAAAGGGTTGGTGTTTTAAAGGATAGTTTTGATTTTTTAAGTTGCTTGTGATGTGCTTGTGTACAAAAATCCAAGTTTAGTATCTTGGAATGCCACCGCAAGCTAATTGATAGCGTCAAATATTTCGAACTTTTCTACGTTTCCCCAAAATATCTGCAGCACGGTTAGTTCCAAAGAAAAGCATTTTATATACAGGGTGAGTATCTCTTAGTGTAAAAAAAAAAAATTGGATGAAACTAGATCAAAAATGTAGCAAAATGCCGCAGATCTCACCTCACTATTCCCATCCGTTGCAGATATATGATAAATCTAAGAATTTTTTGAGGAAACCACGTTTTTTTCCATAAAAGTTGTAATATCTCCACTCTGTTAAAACATTTTGACAACACTTTCGAATTTTGTATTCAATTTTCTATAACTGAGTATCTGTAACCTTGAATTTTACAAACTTGGTACTTAAAGAACAGCTTGATCTTCACCTTATTTGGGGAAGTTGCAATGTCTCATATTACTTCAACTCTCACCGTTTTTCGAAAAAAACTATCCACAAAACGTTAAATCTCACATAAACTTGCAAATGTAATCAGCTTTTGAATGATATGTTAAACGTAATGATTTTGTTTTAATTCCATGGAGAAATTCACTTTTGAAACCGAAAAAACATGATGTTCTCATTTGGCATAAAAATCAGTTACTTGTGTAAATAAAACATTATGACAAGCCCTTAATGAAAATGAACATTTTAAACATAAGAAACTCTTCATTGGAATAAAAAAAAAGAAAAAAATTATTGTTTTATTGAAAATAAAGGAAAGCTGTCAATAAAGCGACACCAGATCAGAGGATCCTATGTTATTACATTTATCTATTTATTATTATTATTTAGGATTTTTTTTATTAGATTTTTAATTTAATGTTTAAAATCCAATGATAATAAACATATATCTCAATTTTCCTGTTAGCTTCTGAATGCAGATTGTATTGTTTTGAGGTGAATTTTATGGGCAGATGAGTGTGTTTTTTAAAGGAGAAGGCATTTCTACCTATCCAACGTAGCACCATGGTGTTGGAAAATCATATTTTGCCAAACTTCATGTGGAATATCGTGATGAAGTTGTGGCAGGATATTTTGTAACAAATCTTAGTAATCTCATCATTCAATCTGTTGGGCAAACTATGATTTTTCAACACTATTCGACTACAATACAAAGATGAATTAAACGAACGATACTCCACATGGAACGGTAGAAATGCCTTCCCCTGAAAAAACAGACTCATTTGCCCATAAAATTTTCACCCAATTTTTTTTTTTACACTAAGAGATAATCACCCTGTATAAAATTAAACTAGGCTGCATTTCCAACAATGTGAGCAGAAAATAAGCTATGTAGTCTAAACAAGGACTAAGATATTTAGATTTTCGAAATCCTCTGAAAACGTGGCGGGTATTGTTATTTTTTTTTACTATTTTACTCTATACTTTTAGAGCACACTTCATTATGAACGATTTTAAAGGTGAGTTAGCTCGCTAAAAACCTTTCATAATATAGTCTTATTATAGCCAGTGCTTCTATATATAAATAGCTGACTAAACCATATCAATTCAAATATATTAAAGGATCAGTGTATATTAAGTACGTTACTAATTCCATTAATTTCTTAAAAATTTGATATACAACTTTTAATATATTTATAATACACTTTTAACATGTGCTTCATTATCTCCGGTTGATCAGACCTTTTGGCCATTTCGCCAAACACTTGGTCCTTTAGGGATCAGTTTAGTGAGGTTTACTGTATTGTCTTAAATTTTAAAATAATATAATAAACAAAACAATTAAACTACTAATGTTTCAAATGGAAAAAACTTTCAGAGCAGCCCGGAAAGTACCCTGGTGCATATGCAACATAACTCTGCATGCTGACATTCCGTTAACCGATTGCCAATGAACAAATGTGGACCCGCTAAAAACGATTCCTCGAAAAATTACATTGAAATCCCATGAATGGCACGGCTACCAAGCACGTACTAGGCAACACCTAAATAAGACTTAAAGACCTAAAGAAAAGAAGGTGGATGAGGGACCTCCTAGACTAGTTGTAAGTTAAAAAACACTAGACGAGGAAGTAGCACTGGGTTCTGCTCTTCCTCATTTCAAATTTTATTCATCCTTCATATAATTCACTAATTGGCAGTATTAGAATTGACATAATTATATAAAGATAAAAAAATAGCTATATCATTCACCCCGACATAATTATAGGTCACCCCCAATTTTATTAGTTATTATTGTTATAGAATGTAATACTTCAACCAAAGAAATTAAATATTGTAGAGGGCACACAATTACTTAAAAAAAAAAAAAAAAAAAAAAAAAAAAAAAAAAAAAAAAAAAAAACTGTTAGCGTTGATTTCTAATTCTTATTGCTCTTGGAATATCTTAAGCATCGATATTTACATGCGACAAAAGTATATGCCAGTCTCAGCTGTTATCTTAATGTCTTACATATTGCAGTCTTATAAAGCATTACTCTTTGAATCATCTAATTATCTAATTAAATTTAATCAAGCAGTAAAAAATATCAAGAGGGAACGAATATTCAGAGAGTGAAAAGGACGTAAATAAAACATTATGTGAGAAAAATAGAACAGTATCAAAAATAACGCGCATTTTAAATAGAATAAGACATCTTCTATGGAATCCCCTTAGGCTGAGATAGGATTATAGCGAAAAGAAAAGAACTGGTAGGTTCATGGCATCAATTGTTTGACAACAATATGTTATTTTACACCAAGAGTACACTTATTCAGCCACAGCCAGAGAAATTTGCAAATTAGCTTGCGTCCAAACAAACATCTGCAGATTTTCCTCTTAGTAGATGTACACTTTAAGTAATGTTCAATACATTTTGCTCAAAACCATCATTTTAAGTTGATTAAACAGAAGACACCTCCTCTTTCAAAACCCACGATACCAACAAACATAAATTTACTTCTGAACATGTGCTATGGGAAAGAGATAGAAGAAAGGTATCTTCAGTGATTTAACTTGGATGGTCCTGATGGGTTTTGAGGAAGTTGTTTCATTTTTTGGGCTGGGATAGGGTACTACGAAAAGACAGAACCAATATTTCTTTTAGCAAAATTGAATGCAAGAAAGCATATAAACTTCATTCAAGAACCGATTGTTCCAAAGAGAAAGAACTAACACGATTGGGGATCATATTTCAGCAAAACTATGCACCTTTCAATACAGCTCATATCGTAAGAAACATTTTTCAAACAAAAATGTTTTCTTTTTTTCTTGTCCAGCCAAATCGCCCGATCTGCACATCATTATAGAACATTTTTGAGCAGTGTATGCTCAATAGAGACAGTTTAACTCTTTAAAATAACTCAAAATTTGCGTTGAAACGTAGGCCGATATTCATCAAGGTATAAAAGGAAACTTTTTAATCTCTAAGTTCACCTACCAATAGCTAGTGTTTAGAATTATTGTTTGACCAAAAAATAGGGGTGTGCTATAATTTTGTTGGTGTGTGTATATAGGCTTCAAAAATATGGATGTTTAGACAGAATTGTAACCAGGGACTGTGAAAAAACAAAGAATAATGTGGATTTATAAATAATACGTTAATTATTCGTAAATTTAACAACATCTAGTTAATTAAGAAATCTTCAATTATTACACATTCATTTTAAGTTACGTAAATCCTACGTTCCCACATCAGGACCTATGAAACATCTTTCAAGGATTATTCAAACATAAATATTAAGTGAAGAAAAACAAGCAGTTTTGAAATTAAAAAAAAAAATTTACCAATTTTAATTAATAAGGTCTATATCCTCTTGTGTCCATTACATCTTGCATAATAGTTCAACGATCTAATATGATTTAAAAGAAATTCTTTGAAATGTATCCCCTATCTGATGCAAAACTGGACTAATTTTAGTGTAAAGTTTCGTAACTTAATTGTTTTAAATAATGATTGTTTTAATTATATTATACTTTTAATAATTCTAATATTTTTCATATGCCTTTTTTAAAGTATATGGCGACTTTGACATCTAAAAAGTATAAAACTTTTAAATGAGAAAATGAAAGAATCGATTTGGTGGAATTTGTAGCTTGTCGGTATAATATTAGAACTTATGATGAATTTGTAATAAATAAAGATAATATTTTAATTAAACAAGTGTTGTAATAGTGACGAATATAGCTCATCAGTAGAACCGTGGCGGTGGGAGTTCAGGGAAGGATTAAGAGATGTCCATTACGACCAAAAGCCACTGAAGGATACTGGTTTTAGATTTGTCAGGATCTTAAGATTTTTGACGCCCGAGGATATCTTTCGCAACACTTTCCTGACAAATTAAGTTCATTAAATTGTTTTAATTTTTAAAAGGATACTCTCTATTCCCGTTTGATTATTTTCACAGGACACTTAAGGATACTAACTATAGAACTGCCAGGATCTAATTTTTAAGATGGTGGAAGGATGTTCCACCATTGCTGTCTTTTTCGAAAATTGAATTAATTATTCCTTTTTACTGTGAATGATTCACCAATTCCTTATAAATTCATCAGTATTTTTTCACTGTTCCTGTGTGGGTTCTAATTCGGTCTATAGATCAATATTTTTGAGGGCCTATGTAATATTTGATATTCTCATCCTAAATGGTGAATGCTGGAAAATTTCGTCCAATGTTATGACACATTAAAAAAAAAAAATGCATAAATAATGCCTTCGTAAAAATGTCTGTAGGATAAACCTTAAATAGAATATTTCAATTAGCAGCAAAAAATAATCATAAACTAAGATTTACCGCAGTCTGAAGGGTGGCTATAAAATAAAAATGTTTACAGAAAATGGGCCTATAAAGTCCAATGGTGGTAAGGAATAAAAGTCATTATAAAAGTGACTATGACCGCTATAAAAAGAAATGTTCCTCTTCAGAAATAGGTTTATATGACGTGGATCGGTGAACTGCCACTAAAAGCTATTCATACACAAGGGCTTTAGTGATCTTTACGAGCTCTAAGAATGACACAAAGATTTGTTTCGGTAAGGTGATATTGCTGGCTACTAATATAGCCCTCTCCAACTTCCGTCAAATCTTTCGGCTTGGGCGATTTATTTATGTGACATATGCCTCATGATTTTTCCTGAGTGTGTAGGCGCGTTTAAAGATAAATGTGTGACTTGATAAGATATTATTTATTGCTGACATTTCTCTTTATGTTAAATTCCAAATAACTTTATATTTCCTGCTTTATATTGTTGTTAGTACAATTATAATTTCTCCATATTCATTTCAATCAAACATCAAAATCACTACATTTAGCTTTTCTCATCAAAGTTCGCGTTATATCTCGGACTATTTATTATATTTTTCATGTAAATATATGGTAATTACAAAGCAAAATAATGACATGACAAAGACTTGGAGAGAAATATTTCAATGGTAGCGCTTTAATAAATGTTCTACAATAGAAGAAGGTCCTGAGGCCATCTTCTTTTTAGACGTCTCGGATGATTGCCAGAAATGGTATAGAAAGTAAGTAGGGAAACATGTGTATTTAGTTTCTTGTAAAAGGAAAGGAATCTGGTTTGTGCCATTCAGCGACAAGCGGGATATTAAGGTCATTAAGAATCAGTTCTCTTGAGACAATTTAAGGAGCATTAAGGCATATACTTATAACAATAAGTATGTCCAAAGAGTTCTAATAAGGGTCATTTAGATTTTTTTTTTTTTTTGTGAATCGGGAAATTTGAGCGTTTGTCAAGTAAGTGTAAGCGTACTCGAAATCGAATTACTTCTTTTATCTTCAGTTTTGTATGAGGGTTCCATGTGAGTCTCTTGTCAAGATAAAATCCAAGGTATCGTATCTGTTTCACATTATTTAATGGTACCTTATTAAAGGATACAGGAGAACAAGATGAGGTAGGTTTTCAACTCAAGGTAAAGTTATTTTCTGGGATTCTCATCTCTAAAGTTATGACATCGTTCTCCAACAAAATACTTAAATAAAAGTATAAAATTATAAACACAGCACTATCAATTTTGCTTACGGCACTTAACTTAAAAAAAATATGAGCTTTATATATTAAACAGTATTTCAAACTGAAATTGTCTGGAGATCAATAATTTTTAACAATCATTACACAATGAACACACGTTTTCTTAAAAATAGTCTGCACTTCTGAGAATAATGGCTTTCCATAGCTAACTGCAATCTGATCTGATCTAATCGCTTTTAAAATTATTGATAATTGTTCACCAGAAATTGATCTCTGGATACATTGTTGACCCCCGACCCTTCCTTGACCCTTTAGTACCGTTTCAAACTTATTCTAGTCAGCACCTGTAACGTTTTCCGTAATAGAATATCTAAAACCAAGCTTAAGTAGACAATGTCAACATGTGCCCCGTCAAAATAAATTATTTGTTTTCTGTTTTATAGTTATTATATCCCTTTTATTAAACTGAAGACATACTAAATTATTTTATAAGAAGCTAAAAAGCAATATGAAAACGAAAAAGAAGCTAAAACATGCAAATCAACGGAATTTTCTGAAGATGCAATGATAAACCATTGATCTCCAGAACATTATAATAAAACCGAGCGGGAAGCTTATTCTTATAATGAATTAACCTTTGAAGATAAGATGAAAAAATAATTTATCTTTGGAAAGGGTGATAACATGTGGGCTTGGACGGACTTCACCAACGGATTAAATACTACAAATGTAATAAAATTTATGAACTGAGAAAAATAAGATAATAATATGACTAACAAGGAAGTAAAATAACAACTTAATAAAAAAACTGTGTATACCATGTCTTATAAGTAAAAGTTTATTTCTCATATACATTTTTTTTTTGCACTATTTTATCAAACGTAAAATAAAAAAATATTCATTACTTTTAGGAAATACTACTTATTCCCTTTGCAACTAAAAACAATAAGAATCGATGTTAATACAAAAAAGCTTGGATCAGGACTGAATATATTCTCAGAATGTAAGAAAAACTGTAGTGGCTGACAAAGTCAACAGCGCGGAGTGAAATTACCTAATTTAATTAAATGTTATTGTGAAATAGTTATTAGTGGATAAAATGGAGAGATGTGGCTTCAAGCTGTATTGGGTGGTATCGGGCCCTGTTCCTAAAAATTTCGTTAGAACATATAGTAAAATATATTTTGTAATAATTATAAAATGGCGTTATACACGCTGTGGCCTATTGCTCTGAGGTGTGAAATTACTAAATTTAATTTATTCATTATTAATTAATTATATTAAAATGTTGTCTCAATCACAATAATAAGAGGCTACTAAATTAAAATAATTATTTTACCGATAGCATTTGACAGATATTCTTTCTCTCATAGCTAAGTAAATTGGGATTCAAGCCGCGCAAGAGATGTCTGAACGAGATTTCAATTTCAGTAAAATAACTCCAGTAATTGACTGACTCTATTCATCCATCTAAGTAATCTCGAGATGTCTTTGAACGTATATCTGATGCTCAATAGAGAAGTACCATTCAATGTAAATGTAATCCCTGGTGTTTGAGCAAAGCCGAGATGGGACAAAACAAGGGAGCCCTACAGGAACATACAGTGGCAGAAATACCAGCCATTATCGGATAGAGCTCAACACATAAATATATACTGCCTTTTTCGGCTATTTGCCACCTTCAGTAGACAGTATCAGTCCCAAGTTACTCGTATCTGTCTCTCAGTTGCTATTCCCCGCTTTTATGGCTTTGGAAGATTCTGTGGGGAGGGGAGTGACAATAAGCTTATGTTTGAATTTGTAAATATGTACATCGATAAATATTGTTAAGCTACGTTATATTATACCTATAAAATCTGTAAATACTCTGATGATATAGGTTCAGTCTGTTTGACTGAGAATAATGGCGTATTCCATAACAAATAGTAATCCGGAATGACCTAAACATTTTGAGAATAATTCATAATTCTACACTAGAAATTGTTCAATGGGTACATGATTGACAAATATTACTATAATTAGACAATTAAATAATAATATTTTTTTTTCATTTACAAGAATCAATATGCAGATTAATTCTTGTTGAAAATATTATTTACATTAAAATTAATTTTTGCATATACATGTTTGCATAGAACGTTTGTATATATATTTTTTTTTTTTTTACTGTTACATCTTTTTTTATTGAAATGAATATCACAATCTGCCTCAATAGAGGGCACACAGAAACAAAAAAAAAATATACAAACACTCGTGACTTTATTAGCCAATCTCGATCAACAGAGCCTTTTATTTCGTTTTATTGTGTATTATTATAATTTTATTTTTTTTTACGATTATATCTATGACTTACCTTAGATAGGACATTGACTTGGTGCCAAAATATTAAGGAGAAACGAACTTCATTAAATATGTGGCTGAAAATAATATACTCCCTTTTCAGAAAAATTAAATAAAAATTACAAATAAGAGAAAAATGAATGACCTTCAAACACTTACTTAAAATTTTATGTACGCAACCCAAATTCACGGCATTGCTAAACTGACACACATAAAATATATATCAAACTTTTCAGTCCAAGATGTTTAAACCAATAACACAAGCACCAAGGTACGTTAAAAATAAAAATATACCCACTGACCTACGCATACCGACATATAATGATCACATATGAACACATTAGAAAATGTTTCTTTAAAAATAAAATGGACACCAAAAAAAACTCATGGTTGGTATGACCACATCTTTCATGCACAAGAATACCAGGAAGAGACTGAAAATAAATTGGATAAGAGACACACTAACATAAAAGTAAATCAACCAGGAGTGATAATGCCACTGGGCACAATTTTTTGCGAGATTTGCAGTTTTGTGGATAGTTTTTTCGAAAAACGTTGAGCGTTGAAGTTTTATAAGACATGTAACTTCCTTAAATAAGGTGAAGATCAGGATGTTCTTAAAGTCCCAAGTTTGTAAAATTCAAGGTTGCATATACTCTGCTCTTATAGGAAATTTAATGATAAATCCTGAAATTTGGTAAAAATTTTAGAAATGTTTAAACAATGCGGAGATATTACAGCTTTTATGGCAAAAAAAATGGTTTCCTCAAAACAATCTAAGAATTGTTATATATCTGCAACGGATTGGAATAGAAAGGTAAGGTCTGCGGCATTTTTCTTCATTTTTAATCTAATTTCACCGATTTTTTTTTTTTTTTTTAACTAAGAGGGACTCACTCTGTATAATGTAAATACCATCGCAAGCATTTTCTTACTCTCTTAATATTTATATATATATATATATATATATATATATATATATATATATATATATATATATATTATATATATATATATAATGTATAATCCATTCTCAACACCCTTAATATTAGTTCTCTACTTTAAATCCAAATCTTTCTTTCGAGAAAACTGCTCTCGCCTTTCTAATCAATATATATTCCTTTCCTTTAACACTGCTATATTTGATAAATTCTTCGTTAATTGCAAAATAAACTTAGATAATTATAAATAATTGTAATCTGTGATGCTTCTTCTCATCTTCCATTTACATAAATACTGTCTCTTTTCCTGTTTCTTGATTATCCAAGAAACATAATATCCGGGTAAACTCAATAAATGTAAATTTTTCTGTAAACATTGTTTTATCATCGTATTCTCGTATATTGTTTAATGTAATTTCCATAACTTTTTTTTATTTATTTTCTTTTCTTTTTTTATATGTATCTATGAAGAGGAATAATTTTGTTAATTAATTAACAGGACATTTGGTCCAGGATAAATATATATTTTTTTTTAATTTGATTTTCTTTATTGTTTTCAACATTGTTTCAGCGGTAATTCTATAGATTGGAATAAAATCACTATTCATCGGGCAAGGGATTGTGAGTTGAGTGGAGATTGCATTCCTTAAGTTTTATGCCCCATAAAGAACTACATCGGGGTCACCAAGAGATAACGAGGTTTGACTTTTAACGAGATGGTCAAGAATAAAGGTCAGCCAACATTGATAGAAGTTTTTTTTCAGTTCGGGACAATCACTTAAACTTTCGCTTCCTAATGACAGGATTGCGGGATAATCTGTAAATTGAAAAAATATAAAAATTTTCCTGGTGGAAATGTACAATTTATTTATACAATGTCATAGTTAGAAAAAATTAAAAAGCTTTTTGTAGGTTAAAATTTCAATTTCCATACTGCATTTGAAACTTCATAAAGCATTTTAGTATGTTTCAGACGGTATTTTTTTGTTATTATTTATTTTTTTTACTTCTAATTACAGATAAGATTACAATTATAAATATGTTTTTATATTTGTATAAAAATATCATTCTATTTTTGGTTTTATAGGTTCTACAGTGAAGTATTAAGGTAAAGTAGAAGTAGGTTCCTAGGCCACACCAGTGGTCTTTTTTGCAGCCGTTTTCGCTATACGATTGCTTAAATATTGAATCTCTTGGAAAGGTTTTTTGAAAAATTTTATAACTTATGTTGGTACATTCTTAAGCTATATTTATCTTTTTTGATTTGCTCTATTATTTTATGATGAGAAATGAATGTGTTCTTGTTCGGAGCTTAAAAGATTTTTATTTTATATTATTTACTTGACAAACGATCAAAGCTTCCAATAAATTACAACAGACTCATTTTACATGACAGTTATTAGGCCTATATGGACATGAGGAGTTGAGCTTTGGGGCTCCACTAAACCATCCAATTCTCCTCGAATTCAATCCTTACCATCCAATATCCTATGAAAAATCCTTAATGCTCCTTACTTTGGATTCCTTAACCCTTAATTTGGATCACCCCCCTCCCCCCTCCTTGAACTCCCAATAAATAAGATTTTTGTTTTTTTGGGGGTGGGAGGGTATGCCACCTTCACAACTCTTCACCTCTAATGCATATGGACAAGAGATAAAATAACGAATACTTTTATTCAATCGAGTGGTTCTTTCTAATAGGTATGTGAAGCAATCAAGTATTTATTCTCTAGCGTGTTTTTCATCTAAAAACTTCTTTTAGACTCAAAAGGTAAAGTGCAATTTTATCATGGGTTACACCACTAAAAATCTAACTAAATTCCGTTTTGTGGAACTTTGACGGCTTCTAGGGTGCTCCAGTGGGGAGTGAGGAATTTTCAAAAAATATTAAAAATTCAAGTATTAATAAATGTTTTGTGTTTTGCGCATTAAAAGGCCCCCTAAAAGTAGATTTAAAATAACTAGACCTATTTCATCATTTAGAAAATTTAATGCTGATTAAGAAAATATCATCGTTTTAGTTTCTACGCTAAAACAAAGTAGAGGGAACTGCCATTTTTTAGAAAAAAAAGTAATATTTTAAAAATAAAAACCGTTCAGCATGCAGTATTACCCTTTTTTTTTTTTTTACACTATGTCTGGGACACCCTGTATATATATATATATATATATATATATATATATATATATATATATATATATATATAAATATTTTAATATTTTATAACTGTTATTTTAGTAAATTACGAAGCTTTATTGCGCACTTAGTTTTGACTTAAAGTCTTAGGGCTTTTGCGAAATTAACTCCTTTAATGTTACTACATTAAAATTCCTCTATATATATGTAGCTTGATATTAGATACGGTACAATTTAGCTTAAATTAGAAGTCAATTATTGCATGACCCAGAAAATTTGTTAAGAGCTTTATTTTTATTTAAAATGTTACTAATATATCTTTTAATGTCAGTTTCGAATCCCGTCTGATAAAGACTGTTTTAGAAATCCAGTGGTTGAAAATGCTGAGAACTACCGGCCAACCTGTAATGAATATTAGTGATGGGTTGTTCTGAGTGGAACGGAACTTGGAACTGGTTCCAGCCTTGAACCGGTTTGGAACGAGGCGAGCTACCTAACTTTTTCGTTCCGACTGGAACAAAAACCGACGCCAAAATATCTCCGGTTTCGTTCCGTTGGTTTAGAGAGGGTATAGATTGCATCTCCCGTTTCGTTCCACCCATGGTCGTTCCGACTGCTGATCTCTCCTTCCTTCCCTTGATCCCTTATATCCGCACATAGCCCTACAGCCGTTGATCTTACTGCTATTAGTTCCCTCCCCTTCCCTCTATCGCCTCGCAATACTGCGCATAGGCATCTTCAAAATAAACCGCTTTCTATGAAATTTTCTGTTCTTGCCTACTTCTTTCGGATGAAAATAAATTTGGTTTTTAAGAATCAGAATCAAGCTGATCATGCAAAAAGTATTGTAAAGGATAGATTGACTGGTTTAAACTTCCACCGGTCGCGCCAATTTCCACAACAGGAGCGGTCGCGCGTTGTAAAAAGTACAATACCCTGTTTTTTTTTTCATCCATTTTTGTCCATTTTTTGTATGAAATCTATTAAATAAAATCTTTTGACCATTCTACATTTAAAAGACAGTATATGTACAAAATATTACCAGAGAGAATAATATTTTGAACGTAAATGAAAATATAACTGAAAATAATAAAAACAAAGATATAACTAGATAAATTTGTGTTTACAATATTATGATCAGATATAATTATTTGCAGATCTAAAATGGTTGTTTTTATGATCAATTATTGTAAATAAAGTTTTTTGAGGAATGAAATAACAAATAAAATTTAGATATCCACTGGCTGCCCCCCCCCCATTACTACCCTCTACATAGGTTTCTGTATTATGATCTAGAACATCTTCTGTTTCCTCTTTACTTCATTCCAAATTTTTATTTGATTGTGCGTCCCCCCCCCCTCTTCTAGTTCTGCAAAATTCGAGGAATATATTCCAGTTTTATAGGTTTCCAAAAAATCAAAACATTCCGAATATTATCGCTGATTATGTTAAAGAAAAGCAAAAATGCAAAAGAATCCTATTTGCATTATGATATGATTATGATAGGTATGAAAAAACAAAATAAAACGAGAGCGTTAGCTTGTACTTTGTGCAACACTGAGGACTAAATATTTTTTAATCAGGAAACTATCCCTCCTACCACTTTGAAAAGTTACTGGTGGCAAACAGAGAAGTATATCGAGGGATAGCTAAAGCAAATTTTCCAGGAAGCTCACCGGAAGCAAGAGATAATTATAAAATGAAAGGAGCTTAACAGCCCGAATTCAAAACAAGGGATGGAAAGAAACTGCATGGTAAATAGGTAGTAGATTAGTCAAACTGACGTGGAACGAAAGTTGGAACAGACCGTAAAATCTCATTCGGAATGGCCCTTCACTTGTATGTAGAAGGTTAGTCAAACTGACGTGGAACGAAAATTGGAACGGAACGAAAACTGGAACTGGTTCCAATAGTGGAACGAAACCGAAAATCTCATTCCGCTTATAAGTCGGAACGGCCCTTCACTAATGAACATCCCTCCCTGAAGGTGATTTCAATGTTTTTCTTTTTAATTAATGAATCGGTGGTCGATTTCCACTGCTTTTCAGTGATTAAATAACTTCATCAAGTAACTAAAAAGTTGTGAAATCGTAAAAAAAAAATTCTCAATAATTAATTGAAATTTATAAAGTTTGAAAAAATGAAATACATCTAGTAAATCTGCTTATTAAAAAAACATGAGGAGGAACCCCACTGTTCTCCGTTAGGAAATCCTGAGACCATGATCTAATATAGATCATAATCCTGAGAGGATTACAGGGAACTTAAGGGAGGCTAGTTCAGTTGCAAGTGAATTTATTTGGGTATGTAATTCATCACAAAAGAATAGTTTGTGCCAAATCAGCAACATTTCTGAAATCGTAAAAAAAAACCATCTCTTCCATTTGTGGCATTGATCTAAAAAAAAAAAAAAAAAACCGTGGAGGCCGAGTAAGAGCCCAAATGATGTTACTCAGGACGTGAGTAGAAAAGCTATTTATTGTCCAAACTCCAACATGAATAAATGTTTACAAAAGATTCTGGGACCACTGCCGTTTTAATCTGTGAAAGGGGTTGTCAGGATGTGGAAACCGGGTGATGGTTGATCCAGAAGGGTTGGGATAATAAGAAAGGTTACGATGGAATTTTAAAAATTTAAGAAGGTATGATGTCGTGTATGTTATTGAGATCATTATGTAGGTTTTTATTGGAGACATAATAAGGGGAATTCACTATAGTTCGGAGGACTTTGGATTGGAAGGATTGAATCTGTTTGATATTCGAATTTCTACCAGGTATGCAAGTTTAAAATGTCGTTTATTTCTTAAAATATATACACAGTAATTTTAAAAAAAGTATAATTTATTTTATTCAAAGTACTGACCCTCGCTTTCTACATATTTTGTCCATCTCTCGGGCAATATATGGATACCATTCCAAAAGAATGCTTCATCTTTATTTGAAATCCATTCATCGAGCCATTTTCGTATGTTTTCGAAATTGTTGAAGTGTTGCTCCGCCAATGAGTGTCCCATCGATGAGAAGAGGTGATAATCAGAAGGCGCCAGGTCAGGTGAATACGGCGGGTGGGGTAGGAGTTCCCAACCAAGCGAAGAAATCGTTTCCTTAGTCAATCTGGCTGAATGTGCAGGAGCGTTATCATGCTGAAGAATGACTTTGGCGTGTCTGTGAGCCCATTCTGAGCGTTTTTCGATCAATGCGTGACTCAAATTGATCATTTGTTGTCGGTAGCGCTCGGTATTGACTGTTTCGCCGGGTTTGAGAAGCTCGTAGTAGACTACTCCCTTCTGATCCCACCACACACACAGCATTGTCTTCTTCCCAAAACGATCCGGTCTTGCAATCGATGTGGATGGTTGTCCTGGCGTTACCCATGATTTTTTTCGTTTGGGATTCTGAAAATAAATCCATTTTTCATCGCCAGTTACAACTCGATGCAAAAAAAAACCTTTCTTTCGTGGCGTAAAAGCAGCATTTCGCACACAGTTTTTCGTTTTTCCATCTGTCGTTCGTCCAATTCATGTGGAACCCATTTTCCAACCTTTTGAATCTTTCCCATAGCTCTCAGGCGATCGGAAATGGCTTGCCTAGTGACATTCAACTGTTCTTCCATCATTTGTTGGGTTTGGGTATTGTCTTCGTCTAATAAAGATTGCAATTCGAAGTCCTCAAACTTTTTTGGTCGATTTTCTCGTTTTTGATCAGTAACATCAAAATCACCACGTTTGAAACTTTGAAACCAACGTTCACATGTCCTGACGGTTGGAGCAACATCGCCATATGTCTCAACAAGAATTCGATGACATTCAGATGCCTTTTTCTTTTGTTTAAATAAGAAAATCATGACATGCCGCAAATGCTCTTTATTTGGCTTAAAATTAGACATTTTTAACACCAAAGAAAGGTATGATACGTCCACATAAACGACTTAAAAACAACTGACTTTTGTAAACAAATGACTAACAAACAAAATAGCGTTTAGAGATAAGCAAATCCTTCAATAGGCTAAGAGCGCATTCTATTGGAATTAAAACGACATTTTAAACTTGCATACCTGGTAGCTATCTCTTACAGTTCGAGTAAATAGGTTCAAATAGGTATAATGATGGTTTTGTATAAAAGAAGTTTGATGGTTTTGTAAATGAGGATTTCTTTATCAACAATAAGCAGAAATTTCCTATTCAGTAGCCTATACCGTAGGCTAAGGAAGTTATAGTTTTACTATAAATAGATATTGAAAACAAAATATTACTTGTCTAAACAATAAAAATTCCAATTTTAAATATTAACAGAACCCTAAAGCTAAGTCATCGTTAACAATTAAGCTCTTTAAATGATTGGAATGATTTCTTTAAAATTAATAATAACTAACAAATATTCGGCGGTTGTAATATTAAGTAAACAAACTCCAAATTATAGCAGCGTGGTGGATCAACAGCTTATTTTCTCTCAATTAAACCCCAATTACGTTGAGCTATCCCTGTTAGGAGGGTAATAAACCAAACGCTAACGATATTTACAATCTAAAATGCTCATAAAAGACGTGGAAAACCGATTTGTGTGGAAGGTCTATGTAATTTGGGCAGATACTGATCGGAGTTGATCTATCTTAATCTGCTGAGAGGTAAGGAGTGGCCACGGGGAAGATGAGATGGTATCTGCAGCGACACGATAGTCTTAGGGAATATCCACCTTCCTCCACACTTCGGGTAAAATCTTTGGAGCTTGAAATGCTTCTGTAAGTAGCTTATTGCTGCGTTTATGTATAAAAAAAAATATTTAAGTAGTAGTAATACATTGATCAAATGGTTTTAATTAAAATTTACAACTGTATTAGGAAAAAATATATCTAGCAAATGTGAGTACAATGTTCATAATAACATGTTAAGTGCTTGTGAAACAACTACACACTTGTTTCACTTCAATAAAAGTTCTATGTTAGAAGGTCTCGAGGCCATCTTCTTTTTAGAAACCTCGAAGGTTCGTCGGTTATAGAATGGAAAGCAAGTAGTGACTAATTGATTTGATTGTTGATGGAGTTCACTATGAAATTATAAGTACCTGGTTTGGGCTAAATCAGCAACATGTAGAACATGAAGGTCAGTACGGACACGTTTGTTTGGGACAAAGTTAGGATTATAACCCCGGAACTCTGAACTCAACTAAAGAATACTGTTGGAAGCCGTAGGTTTATGACGAAGGGAAAAGGTTATATAATGAGATTTGTTTCGTTATTGTCGTTAATCATGGTATATAAAACACAAAAAAAGAAAATAATTTATTTTTAAAAAAAATATTGAAAAAAAATTTCAGTTACTATTTACAGCTCTGTTAAAAGAAAAAAAAATATATACGATTTGTCACTTTTCATGTAAATGAAAAATATCTTATTTGATAAATAAGCATTGTGCATCACCTACAAAACTAAACTTTACTTAACTATCTGGTAATGCAAAGGTGATTCATAGAAAATATTTAATTTGAAAATCAATTTAAAAGAATATTTACTAGTAAAAAATGCCTTCTACAAATGCTTTTAAGTGAATCGAAAAAAGATTCCTAGGATCCAATATTCAAAGAGAAATCCTTGTTTTATTTTTTCATCCCATCCAGATCCTTTAACAGCTTCCAATAATCTCCAAACCCACTTATTCCAGATTAAAGTCTGGTGCGATGAATGGCGGAACAAAGTAAATTCCAAATTCATCACTTACCCCCTCCCCCTCCCACCGTAAAATTTGTCCTATCTATTTCAGTGATATCCCACTACCTAAAGCTGTCACAGTTCGGAATGCTGCATTCAACTTAGACAAGGGACTTACATATAACTTTAAAAAGAAAGGACTTAACAGACGCTTCAGCCAGCCAGTATGGACTTGAACTGTGGGGGACAATTAAAAAGTAAAATACCAAACGCATTCAATCTTTACAATCCAATATCCTCCGAACTATAGTGAATGCTCCTAATTATCAACAAAGCCCTACATAATGATCTCAATATATCTTACATCCTTGGGCTCATTCCTATTAATTTTTTTAAATTCTCCATAAAGTATGAATGTAATCATGTAGCCATCTATACGTTTGAGGCAGATTTTAATAATTATTCTATAAAACTTTTTATTAAAAAAATGTTTTTTCATTTTTTGGCATGGATATTTCTCTTGGCTGTGGGTTTATACTTTTTGGTTTATTCACCTTCAACAAAAATGTAAAATTTTGAAACGCTCTAGCTCTGTTGTTGTTGCATAGATGGAGAATTTGACAACAGTTTCCTAATTACAAATCTGCTAAAGGATATTTTTTGTTATACAGCATTTGTTACTAGATCCTTCAATGTATGATATCGAATGAAATGAAAAAAGTCACGTTTTTGCTTTGATTTTTTTTAAGTGTTGGGACTTTTTTGACATGCTCTAGCTTTGTTGGTCTTGCTCGGATCGAAAATTGTTTGGCGGGTTTTTAATAAGAAATTTAATTAAAAATATTTTTTGTTGTTTTAAACCCTTATTTTCTACGAACTTTGTTTATTTCGAATAAATATTAATTATTCATTTTAATATTCTGATTCTTTTAAGTCTAAAATGTAAATTGCAAAAAGCAGTAGATGGGTTTTGTTTAGAATAGCACCGCCAGTGATTTTATCTAGTAACAGTAACATAGATAAAATATGATGTTTTTATTTAATTTAAATTAAAAATAACAAAATGTTTAAAATAACAAAATAAAATTACTTCCAGTAAATTCCTCTTTCATCCGAAATGTTATATATTATAGTTTAAAAAACTAAAAAAAAGACGCTTTAATAGCAAACAAACTAAAACTATCTTAGACAAAATATAATGATCTACAACAATTAGTATATAATATACTAGCTGAAAGTACCCTGCTCCGCCACGGTTTAATATCATTAGGATTAAGGACAACTTAAATTAGTAAAAGTTAAGCTTGACGTTGATAATTATTATTACTTAAATAAACCTAAAGAATTCCATTCTTAGAATAATTTCAATAAGTAAATTTGACAATTTGCAAAAGTTAATTTTATATTATTTTGATATTCCTCCAGTGAAGCTTCGAGACAGCACTACTATCATCTTACCCAGCTCTGATACCAGACCATCAGCTTTTCTTATAGCATACTTTAAGTGAATATAGTCTCAACTTTTCAACTTTTTTGATCTTTTCGAATAAAGTTTAGTCTTTCTGTTTCTATTTTTGCGTACATATCAAGCATAAATTGGTTGAGGAGATTACGAAATTAAGGTAAATAAAATTCTCCTCCTTGCTCCATCAACATTTAGGCGTAAAAATCAGCCGCAGACACAGTTTTCTTAAGTGGCATATTGGTGTTTGGGTCACGCTGAGGGATGTTAATACTGTACCCATCTTCTCCATGGTAGGACATGAGAGGATACTGAAGAGAATCATACACATGATAGAACTCACTGATTCTTATCAGTTTTTTGTCCCTACATCGAACTGGCCTTACATGTCATCACCAGAGAACATAAGTCTTTTAACCTCCTCTTTAACATAAGTCTTTTAATAGCTTCTCGTCACGAAACAACTCAAACTTGTAAGGGTCCACCTCTTACCACCATGAGTTTACAGAAAGTACCATATTATAAGGTTTCGACATCGATCGTATTTTTGTTTGTTTACAATTATAAGGAACTTAATTTGTGGTCAAAGTGTGCGGCTTAAACATCTAACCTATTTTTTTAACTTAGCTTATCTCCAAATACCATATGACAATTAATCAATTATTATTTACCCAATAAAAATAGTAATCGCATTTTTCGCGAACTAGCCGCAATCCGGGCCGATTTTTTAAAATTCCTTTCTTAGCGAGCACCTACGGCCCTAGAGGAAGCTACATATCGAATTTCATTCCAATCCGTTCGGTGGTTTCTGAGATTTCGTGTTAAATGAGTGACTTGTATTTGACAAATATATAGTAGATTTTGATTGGATTATCCATTTTTGTGTTATGGACTATTAAACATGGCTAAAACTAACTCTTTGAGAAAGTTGGCGAAATTCGTCGATTTTTGACAATTGATTGTGGCTATACGCCTAAATCAAAGTCATCTTATAAGACGTCTTTAGACGCACAATGTAATAAACTATAATTCTGTAAACAACACATTTTTCTCTTTAAAGCATTTTTGTATGTTTTTTACAAAAAAAGTGAAAAATTGATTCTTTTTGCCCCCTTTCCCAAAAATCTTCCCCTTATCAAACGTAGTCACATTTTTGATAATTTATTCTCAGGACCCATCTGGACCATGAGGAATCATAAAACCTACTACTCCACCTTTTGCGAGGCAGACCTCTTTTTTGGGGGTATTTCGACTGGACTAAGTAAAAGTATTAAAGCAAAGTTGTGCAATTATTTTATTGTTATTGATCCTTGACACTTGTGTAAATTTTCAAGGTAATCAGATAGCTGGAAATTGGTGAAAATTGCGATGCATGATTCGGTTACATACAGGTGTTAATAAAAGTTAAAAAAAGCTTATAAAAAAACTCTGCTCGTTCCTCTTCATTTCATGATTCATAAACTTTAAAAATACCATCTCTTTAGTAAGTCAATCTACTTTTAATATTAACTATATTATGCTCTCTTCAAAAATTTTTAATTGAGATATTGGGTTATGTTTTTTTATGTATTTTTCTTTTAAAAAAAAACTCTATGCTACTTCCTCTTGATTGCATAATTTAAACATTTTAAAAAGAATTATCTTGATTGCTTAATTATTGATTGATTAATAAATATCATTTTAAAATCACTGGTGGTGCTATTCTAAACAAGATCTCAGTAGATTATAGGTAGACAACCATGATCTATTGTGTTCACAGTCAGGGAAAAATACGAAATGGATTGTTCATTTGCTGTTTTCATATCATATATATATATATATATATATATGTTTTTTTTTAACATATCATAAGCATAGTGATGAAGCAGCATTTAAGAACCAAGCAAGCGGTAAATCCCTCAAAGCTAACAACTCTGCCGTGTTGACTGAGGGTCTACGCAGGATGAGTGTACATTTTAAGTAACTACGACTGCGGTAGGTGGTGGCTGATTAGTCTACGGCAAACAGTAATTAGCCACATCACGCCACTCTCAATTAGCAGTAAAAAAGGCTCCTGTGCACAGTACTGTACACAGTATCAACCTCATGGCCTGTAATCAGACCCCCGACTTTAGGGTGGTGGGGAGAGTTAAGTGTGGGGTTACTTAAGCTCTCTTATCAATGCCCGCCCCCTACCTTATTCTCTTCCTGTTCCCAGAGCTTCTTCTTTACTTCTTTTTTATTGATCAAATTAAAGTTGAATGCTACAAGAAAAAAATATAATTATTTTAATAATTTTTTTTTCTCGGATTTTATTTTCTCTAAATAAATTAGAACTTCATAGCTTTGTCTCATTTATGGCACAAATATAAAAAAAATAAATAAATAAATAAAAGATTTTTTTTTTTTTTTGCATTTATTGAAATTTACAACTGTACAGAATATATACATCAAGTAAATGTATTGACAACGATTATAATAACATGTTAAAACTTGGAAAGATCTACTAATCAGTAGCACTTTATTAAAACTTCTACTCTAGAAGGTCTCTAGGCCATCTTCGTTTCAGACGTCTCGGAAGATTATCAGGAATGGAGTGTGAAGCAAGTTGAGAAACTAACGGATTTGAGTGATTATGGAGGCTACCATGGAAGGATAGGTATCTGGTGTGGGCTAAATCAGCAACATATGGAACATTAAGATCTTTATGGATAAGTTTATTCGTGATAAAGTAAGGAGCATTGAGGATTTTACGAAGGATTTTGGATTGTAAGGATTGAAAACGAGATGAATTGGATGGTTTAGTGGAGCCCCAAAGCTCAACTCCGTACGTCCAAATAGGTCTAATCACAGTCATGTGTAAGAGTCTTTTATAATTACTTGGGAGTTTTGAACGTTTGTCTAGTAAATGTTGAAGTAGTCTGAAACAAAAATAAAAGATAAATTAATTATAACAATATGACTAGATTCACCTATAAAAAAGGAAATTTTCTCAATTGTTTTAACTTTTACAAATTTCTATAAATCAATTTTTTTTTGTTTATATCATACTTTTTTTTACATTTTTACAATTTTGATTTATACTAAGTATTCGTTTTCTGGCATACATCCTTTATATGATTAATATAGTTTTATTTAATAGTAAAGAGGCTTTACAATTCAAAGTTTATCTCAACATAGTAGGAAAAATAAGAAAAAAACATATAACAGAAAAAGAAAACAAATAAAAAATAATTAAAAAAAACTTATATGTATATATCTTATAATAACTTATTTTTATTTATTCTACGACATACAACGGAAGGCATCTTCATCACTTCTTTTCTAACTTACAGACCTTAATAAAATCATACTCATGGATTGACTTCTAAACTACACAAGGAATAACAGGACATGTGGCAGAAAACAGTTATTTTCATAGATTTCATATAAGAGATTCTTTCCTATATCCTTGTGATTTCACACAAGAATAAAATATACACCACCTCATATACGAATGCAGACTACTAACTGACTACACAACTATACAACAGACAGAAGCAGCAGAGAAAATAGGACATTGGTCATTGGACGGTCAATGTTTGATGAACAATATATTTGAAGATATAAAAATATTTACAAAATTCCATACCAAAGATATAGGATATCATTTTAAAATACTTTTGAAACATTTCTGATTATGCAATTGCTTGGTTTTATTGAATTTTAATATTGTATACCTTGTTGTTCTTCAGTTTTATTATTGGTCTCGTTCATTATATTAACTTTCAACACATGCAAAATGTATATGTATATGTAAAATAATAATAAAAACAAAAATTAAAAATTGCGTGTACATTGTATACTTTTAAGTATGGCATGTACAGAAATAAATAAAATCCCGTCCAACAGGGATACTGCTGGAAGGAAAACACTAAAAAAAAAAGATCATATTTTATTTTACATTTTTACAATTCAACTAATTATTCATGTTCTAGCATAAATCATCTATATAATTAATCTAGTTTTATTTTATAGTAGGAAAAATAAGAAAAAACCCACATAATAAAAAAATAAATAAAAAAATGAATAAATAAAAATAGCTTATATGTATATATCTTAACAAATATGATAAAATGAAAGTAACTAAAATGTATGTATAATAACAGATATTAAAAATAGCTAACAAAATTATTAGCTACTAACAAATTACAATTTGTAATACCAATATTCTTGTGACTCTCCTCAAATGGTTGGACCTGCAGTGCATTTTGACAGAAAGTTACTCCATAAACGTTACGTTTGAAAAAAAATCGTTTCTCCAAAATGTTATAGACCCCATCCAAAAGATATATCCAAGTCAAAAACGAGTTAAATTATAAGTGTTTTCTATTAATTATAATCATAGTCAAAAATATTTGAATGTAAATCAAGTTATAAAAAAGTTTTAAAAATAAAACAATAAAATGTGTGATATTGGATTATATTAATTACTCACAGAGTATTTATTATCAATAGATTCATTAAGAATACTCGAATATAGCCAGCCATATGTAACGATGTTCATTCTCTTTACCATTTGTGATATACCAGGTCATTCTAAAAGCCATTTCGTTTTTATAATTTGTATTGTACCTTTTCAGAGCTTTTGTTAATTAATTACTTGTAAACACGAATGTCGACGCCTGATGAAAAGAGTGATTAATTTTAATTTAGTCCAATTAATGCGCTGTAAAGCTTTGGTGAAAATAATTCTGATGTACATTTTCCAATATTTGGTCGATTTAGCACTATGGTTGCAAACTTTATAAAAAAAATTATCGTAAACTTTATTTAAAAAAAAATATTTATATAAATTTATAAAAATCATTAAGTATCGAAACTGCTTTATAATTTATGTGCTATTTTTAGAAAACATACTCTCCCTGAGCAGATGAAACAATTTTGGTTTAAGAAATTTCTTACCGGCGACGAAAAACATAAGGACAAGGCTTGTTTGGTTTTTAAACAGACCATCGCCATGGGAAAAGGATATTAGTTGGATTTAGGATTCATTTAGTAAATAAATTTGTTTATTTTTTATTATTAATCAATCACGTTTCCTTAAAATTTCGTCAGGAATTTTAAGATGAACTTGTATTTAGTTAGATAGTTCATAGATATTCTTTCATTTATCATTTGAATGTTGCTAATCCTAAATCAATCATAGTTTTTATTCTTTCCCTATTTAGGTTTTTTCTTGATTTCATTTGTTAACCAATCAACCACTGGAACAACTAAATGAACAACTGTTATTATTAGGTAAAGAAAAAAAGTAATCGTCGTAATAAAAAGAAAAATTAAAAATCCTTTGTAAACTAAACTTGGCTTTCTTACAGTTAAATAAATAGATTTATCTTTAACCATTACCGTTTACAATATAGAAAATCTTAACTTTAAGAAAATAAAATTTGTCTTGTTAATCTCAAAAATTGCTTATTTTTTAACTTTTCTCTTTCAACAACCTTGAAATTAACGTTTCCAGCATCTTGTGGTATCCTCCCTTCTACGCCATAATCATCTGCGTTCAAGTGCCCCTTAATCCATCCAGATAATTTTATAGCTGTCAATATAAGAGAGTAATTGAATACTTATCTCAAAATAGTTTAAAAATGACTCATGCCCATCACTATTATGTTATATCAAATCTTCAGTATTTTTAATTAATTACATCACATAGACTGAGTAGTTACGTTTTTAGTAGATTATCGATGGCAACATACATTTTACACCTGCTTAAAAATAATGTATCATAACGAGGAATAATATATATATTTTTTTCCTAGTGAACTAAATTTACATTTCCAAAATTAAAAAATAAAAATAAAAATACATATAGTAAATGAGATTAAAAAAAAAAATAGATTATTGGATTTATAACCAAGAAACAATAACAGAATAATTATAATATGGCTTCAAAATCAAATCTGGAAACATTCATTCAGCTTTGACAATGGATTTTTGAATGACAAGTACCCAATTATTCTTTGTTGGACACGAATTTCATATTGAATCCGTGTCTAAGCTGAGCTCAAAGAATGGGATTGCACAAGGCTCAACATCACGACCAAGATTCATGCGGACCTTGGCTTTTGTTGCTCTTAGTTGTACTATTTAGTTGGTACGTGAGATGGTTCAGCGAGATGATAAAGGAATAACAGTCATTGGAATAAAAAAAAAAAAATCATTTCATAAATGCTTTTAAAGGATAGTAACTCAAGAACGTTGTTCTAAACGATTCCATTCTAAACTTGTTCGAGATGAAGGAAATTACAACTGTTGAACGGTATTATAATCTATTTTGTTACAAAACCTGTAGTTCACCTTAGATTTGCTATCTATTATTAGATATTATAACCCATATGATTAAAAAAAAATATATCTTCAAATTAACATCATTGCGTTCAAAATATACAGTATTCCAATAAACATAAATAATTAATAATTTATAAGGCAAATAAGTTATAAATAAAAATCATTTAATATTTTTGGCTACTTTAGGAATCGCCCTATAATTTAATACTATTTTTTTAATTTAGTTCAAATGATATTGTTGAACGATATGAAGTATCAGATCTATATGGTGAGATTTGAATATATAATTACTAATTCAAACTTGGCTGTTACATGATCAAGATTGCTGTCATTGCTTTAAAAAATATTTTATCTTTATCCTTCATTAGTTTTCAACTTTACTCGATAATAACTAATTTCACTACAATAAATGATTTTTGAAAGTAATAACATTATTGTTAATGATTATAATACTCATCGTGTAAAGTCTGTTTAAGAGACATTTATCTTTCAATTCGTTGATATTGAGCCATGATAACAACTTCTAACTGAAGTATTGGTTACAAAATGGTAGAAATTTGTGACTTCACTATTATGCCGCCAACTATGCATAGACTTAAAAAATTTAAAATTTTTGTTTTATATTTGTTTTATCTTATATTATTTTAAAACTTGTTTTATAAATATGACAGTTAAAATTCATTAAATGATAAACAATTCTAATCCAAGATATGGCCATAAGAAGACTAAGTAAAATTGACTCATCAATTTATTTATTTACTTTTTTTTAATAGAAAATTATCAGTATTTTATTCAAATATTTTTAATTTTTTGCGCCGCACAGTGGAAAATATGACCGATTTAGGTGGACAAAATTCTGAAACTTGTCCGTATTTAACCTTTGGGTCCCAGATTACGGAAAAAAAAAAAAAAAATTCTAATTAATTTTTTGACACGATTGGCGAGCGCACAGTGGTAAAAAATCAAATTTATTTGCTAAAATCTAAAACTCTCCTACATTTAACGTTTGAAGTCCCAGAATACGTGATAAATAATGCAACAAATCTAATTATCGGCTCCGAGTGGCGTTAACTAGCTAATAGATGTATTTTGAATCATTTAGGAAACTCTTCAAATTATAGGTTAAAAAACGTTTATTTATTCATTTTTTTTTTTTATAATCAATGTACATTAAATAGAATTTAAATCAATTACAGAAATAAAATTAGGCATAATTTATAATAATTAATAAACGTAATTAAGCACAGGTAGATAAATATAAAAAAAAATATATGAATATTAAACAACTAATCTTCTTCACATTTATCATAATATGATGATCAAGATTGATCTGATAACTCTGGCTCTGACATGTCATCATTTGGTTTCTCAAGATTTAAGTTTGATAAGGATAATTGTTCGTTCGGCGTATTGCACTTTAGTAAATATAGCACATCTGAATCTAACGGTATTTTATTTTTTTTGATAAGGTTTTGTAGTGAAGCAACAATAGGGTCCGATGAAAATAATAACAAATCACTATTTGTCACTATTCATGAAATTTTCTTGTAGAAGAAGATGGCTGTTAAGAAGTAGATGCCTCTTTCACAACTTTGGAAGAACCACACTTACCAGAAACATAAAGTGCGTGCTGTGCAGCGAAAGTCCATTTTTCACAGTCAACCTTCAATAACCCGCTGACTTTTCTTTTTTTTGTTTTCCCACTTTTTTTTTAGCGTTGACAAGTAGGCTGGATAACTGAATTACTGAAATCCAAGTCATCGGAATCAAGCCAACTATATTATTTATTGAAAAAATCTTCCAATTTTCTGTGACATTGAAATTTTGTCGGAAAGACGGGAAATTCTATTTTTCAAAGGCCTAATGTCCACATTTTCTTGATTAATAATATGAGCGGGAGTTAGAATAAATTTCAGAAGTGGTCTTGGCGGTTTTTTTGGGAAACTTAACCCACTCTTCAAAAAATTTCCCCCTCGTGATGCGGAGTGTTGTGTCTAAAAAAAATTATGTATCACCCAAAACGCAAAAATACTTTGGATTATTTAAAGACTAGAAGGATTGATGAAACAAATCCCACAAACGAATTCTTGGGGTATCTTGGGGGTTATATAGTTTTTCGTTATTGAATAGGAACATACATTTACAAATTGCTAAATTAACTCTACAGGCAGATTCCAATGTATATTCAATAGGGAGTGTGGAAATATAATTCAGCAATGTCCATTGTTAAATAAAAGCAAAAAGACTTTGCGCTACACACACCTTGAACATAATAAATGGCCATCGAATAAAGATAATCCCACTGTTGGTTATTAGGCACTTGTGTAAACAGGGATGATTCACTCATTTACTATTTATTTGTAAACACGGCATGGTGGGAAATATTAGTATTAAGCGTCTTACCAACTAATAATAAAAAGGTCAAGCACTCAGAAATTCTAAACTTTTGACTTGACTTTTGTCCACCTAAATTGGTGATTTTGTCCAGTGTGCGCCGCCTAAATAATATAGATTTATTTATAGATACAACGACAGGAAAAAATCCCACTTAGGTGATTTTTTCCATTTTCTCGTCCTCAAGTTTTGTTCTGATTAACGTGATTTTGTCCCCGTATACTTTAACTGGGTCACACAAACGTCTTATATGCATTCTATATCGGGCGCTACATCACACACTTTTTGTAAAATACTTTATTAATGTAAAATTGGTAAAAGTATTGAATAAACTCCTCTCTGTCAGTGGCCACGTTCTTCTAATTCTGGATATCTAGCAGCCGTATGTCCCCTTCCAAATCATCCATCCATCTTTGCCTGGGCCTACCTCTTCTTTTGTACTTCCTGGTGTTCCAGTTCACATTTTCCGATTCTTTGTAAATGACAAAACCATCGCAACCTATCTTTTATATATGTATATATATATATATATATATATATATATATATATATATATATATATATATATATATAATATATAAAAATGTATAATGTCTGTTTGATCATAGCTCTGAGCTCTGCATTTCTTCTGATTCGCCACTTTTGTTGCTCTTTGATTGGGCTATGTATCTTTCCAAAGTCCATGTTTCGCTACAACTGGTCTTACTACCGTCTTGTAGATGGTTACATTGGCTCTTCTGGAGAAGAATTTAAAACGTATTAGGATTATTTAAAACATTTATTTAATAAAATTAAGTAGGATTTATAAGCTGGTAAGAATGTTACAAACCTACTGTTCGGAGCCATGAGTAGAATCTGATGGGGCGAACGAAGCCTACAGGTTTTCGAAGGAAGAATTATGCGGTTTATGACTACGATAGTCGGGCTGGCATACCTCAAAAGAACTAACCAAGGATTGTATAACCTCCTAGGCGAACCATACATGGTGAGACACATAAGACTGGGAAGACTGAGGCCGGCCATGTTGCTCGTTTGTCAGAGAATAAGATCCCTAAAAGATTATTAAATGAGGAAGTACAAAGAAACAGAAGCGGAGGAAGACCACGTCTTAGATAGATGGGTGGAGTAGCAGAGGATGCTAGGAAGTTCCTGGGAGTCAAGGAATATGGTAGACGTTATCTGCCCAACAGGATGCCAGGGTCCAGTAATGGTTTGTTGAGCAGCTAGAAGAAAATTACAAATTTTCAAATTTGCGAAATATAAAATTATTTAGATCCGCCACGTGCTTTTATTTTGTCTTGCGTTCGGTGGGGTTGAAGCCTCTATTGATTTTGCATGAATTCTTGAGGGATATGTCCCGTGTAATGCAAAACTGTAAAAAATCATATTAAAATAAAAGTTCATAACTTAACATGGTACGTTAAACAATGTAAATAAAAAGCAATCTTTATTCTGGAACATTGTATTCCTTAAGAATAACAAACATGTATAATAAAGTTGTATAATAATCTGGCTATCTTAGTTCCAAACAAAGATAATAATATGTATAAAATATGACATATGTATGTACAAATGAAAATAGAACTTTGTGATAAATATATACATAAAAAAAGAAGAGAAAAAAATAATAATAACAATATGCTAATATAATAATTAAAATGCGTACAGGAAAAAGAAAGTGAATATATGAAATATGAAAGGAACAGATATATAGAGGGAAAAAATTAAGAACTATTTGAATGTTAATAAGACAAAATATTTACAAATACCTATAAACATATATTTACACAACTACTTCCTATCCTGTTATATTACGTACCTATGTGGGAAAAAAAAGCAATTTTTTAGGGAAACAAATTATTAAAATTAACAAATTTACAAATAATGATATAATTGTTGAAATAATTCATTGCTATCGGATGTGCTGAGTTTGACTAACTTGATTTTTAATTATCACACATATTGACGGAGTCTAACTGGGATTTAAGGAGATAATGGAATAGGAGAGTTTTGAATGAGTTTAAGGAAGGAGCATGTCTAATTTCGGGAGTAAAAGAGTTCCAGAGGGTAGTGGATCGAGCTTGGAAGGAGTGTTGTTATCAATGCTATTACGTTTCATATGCCCTAGTTAAAGTATATGAGTACGTAAACCCCTAAATCAGAATGAAATTTTGTATTACTCCTAGTATGATGTAGGATATTGCATATCCTTACAGCTAGAGCTACATTCCTTTTGTGATCCAGCTTCATCACCCAAAATCCACTCGCAATGAACATCATACAAACTACCTCATGAAATGTCTCATTAGACGGTAACTCCGGCCCGTATTCGACAAACAAGCTCGACTACCGGAGGAACACTTAAAACTAATTTGAGTTCCAAATGTAATTTCTTCAAAGGCGAGAGTAAGGAGGAACCAGCTATGACAGAGAGCATAGCTAACTAGGCAGTAATCAATTGGAACTCCATTCATATTCATGTATAAACATTTCCAAAGCTCCGTTGACGGGGTCACACCTGCCCGGGTCCTAGCCTCGCTGTAAATCACAACATCCAAAGGACTCTCGGAGCCTACTTCATTAGCATCTCCAACTACCTACTTACATCACATCCTCAGCCCCGGTGAAAAACAACTTCCATTATTATCCTTGAGGAGGACAGGATTCTTTGCCAAGTCCCCGTGAGTTATGGCACCTCGCAGGCGATATGGTGAATATTTGATTACAAACGTGTACGATAACTCAACTGTGATTCATAGAACTTTGAAACAGTGCGTTACAACAGATGAAATATAGTTGTAACGGAAGCAGAGTTAAAACATTGGAACATATAATTGATCATTTAATTTTTTTATGTAACACTACACACTCGGATCCTTTATACCATGTTTGCTTATTTCACGCTTTAGTGATTTATTATATAAGAAGCTGTTTCGACCAGAAGGATTCCTTTAAGTAATTATTCAATAATGGAGAGAAACACAGAAATGTATCCAGTTTCCTACAATGCAATTAATCACAGGAACTCCAAGAAACTACCTTAAAATATATAATAACGAAAACAGATTTTGTACATCAAATAAGAAAAATCAGAATGTAACCTTGTTTTAACTGAACCAAATTTATTTAACATGAATACCTTATTCATGAAAAACCATTAAAAAATTATCTGTCCTAAATATTTGATTGAATTCATATGTGAAATTTGGATGTATTCAATATCTAAAAGGTAAATTTATTTCAGGATGTATGTTTGCTTTGTTTCACTTTTGTGATGCTCGATAATATATAATTGTATACAATTTTTCTGGCACACAAGTAACCCATTATTTTAAACATTAACGCTAACAGAAACTCCACAAAGGGGGCAAACAAATGTAAAAACACTAAGACTTAACTAAGTTAACATACTACATCCTCTATCACAATTGTCTAATGATCGCCGTGACGAGATAATGATTTATTAAATTTCTATCCTAAATTATTCCTTTATTTAGATCCTTACAAGGCACCACAAGTTAAAGGACCTGAAACACGCATAAATAAATTATACAAGAACTACTTAGTTGAGCCGTTTCTTTTTATTCTAAATAAACATTAAGGTAATTAAAGGTAGACAGTTCAGTTTTCTATCCTAAAAATATTATTAGTTCCCCTATTAAAATAATTTTTACATAGTGATACTGGAACTTTTTAATTTACCATTGAACCAGATACCTTTCCTTTCATAATAAATTTTTAAATACAGTTGTAAATTTCTATTAATAAAAGAATAAAAAAAAAAAAAAAAAAAAAAAAAAAAAAAAAAAAAAAAAAAAAAAAAAAAAAAAAAAAATTACCATTAATTTTAATAAAAATAATTGTTGGTCGTATAGAATTCGTTTTTATATGTAAAGAACCATACAACGAATAGGAGTAGTAGTAATGACCCAAAGAATAGGTGTATCCTTGCAGTAATGAGGGAGGCGCGGCAGCTCAGTAGGGTATAAGGCACTTGATGCTCCCAGGACCGAGTTTGAGTCCGGCTAAAAACATGAAACTGATTTTCTGTTATTTCGGCCATGGATCGAATTCGGGGTCGGAAGACCCTCATGGAGCTCACCCAGTCTCAAAAACGGGAGTACCCTTAATTGGGGATAAAATCTGTCGGTTGAGCGAGAATTCTGGCCAAAGCTCCTTATTTTCTAACCGTTGGCTAACCGAATAGTATCGAACCCAAGACCCTTTATGAGTTGTAAGAGGAAAAGTTTTTTTTTTTTTCTTTTAGTAGTAGTAACGAACTTGGAAAAGCAGTTGTTTTAGTAAGCTGGCTGAGTTCGAATTCGGGCCATGCCAGGGTGGTATTTCACTGATTAGGCAATTATTACCTTTAATCGCCCTATTCTGATCCCCTTCCCTCTTAAGGCTAGGAAATCGTAGTGTTGCAAAAAAGGTTACGAATGGAAGAATAAAAAAATAGGTATACTTGATCGGAAAAAACAAATTTCAAGAATATTTCCCGCCTATGTCTGAAAACCTGTCGCTTTACCAAGTCGATGTACCATCATGATTTGCAATGATGTATAACAGGATAGTTTCATACTTTCTCTACTCCAGACATTATTAGCATGTGTACATGTACAGTATACGAATAATGCGTTATTTGGAAATACAATAAAATGAAGAATAATAAAGAATCGACCAATACAAACGCGAATGTATGTAAACCCATACATGGTTAGCTGATTTTTTTATTTTTTTATTATATAACTCATATATAAATAACCATTTAACGAAATAATTGACTGATAATTATTTTAATTTAATTTAATTTTTTTTTTACTTATATTTTTTGTTCCATGTATCACTAACAAAAGAAACTGTTGACACGGTCTATAAGCACATTACCGATCTCTATTGTTACCACAATCTGTAATTTTCTCACCACAGGAATCTAATTGACAGCTTTCACCATTTTTTTAAAACTTATTAAGTGAAAGTGTTCACCCCTTTTTTTTTCAAACTAGCCATAATGCACTAAATGCACATTCTCTCAAAGAAATATTCTTAATTTCCTTATTTATTTTTTTTTCCCTTGTATTGCAATTCAGTTAGATATTTTTTTAGTACATTAAATATTGATTTAGGAATTTGAGCTCTTAAATATAATAAAAAATGAAAAATTAGCAACATCTGCTTTTAAAAACAGTTTGATACGTCCGGCAGAGCTTATTAGTAATCTGACCAATAAACTATTTTACTATCCCTCATTTTTATTATTTATTATATCTTACAGTTATATGTACGCTAATATAATATAACAAGTACATGAAAATGTGGCTGACGTAGCTACGAAATGTCATCCAATTAAAAATACGTTTCATATATCAAGATGTTGCTGATTTTTATGCGCGGAAATTCAATTTCTTATCTAATGTATAATGTATCCCATGTTGCAGTTTATGGCATGTTTAGTTACACTTGAACAAAATCAATAATAGATGGTCCCTAGGACTTCTTTTCATTCGGCTTGGAAGTTTATCAGGAATAGAGAGGGAGGAAGAAAGTTTGGATGCAATCAGATTAGAGTGCGTATGAAGCTAACCATGAAAGGACATGGTTTGGGCTAATTCAGCGACATGTGGGACGTTTAGATCATTATTTGCGACAATATAAACTACATAGACGATTTTACAAAGGATATTTAACTGCAAGGATTGGATACAAGAAGAATTGGTAAGTTTAGTGGAGACACAAAGTTCAACTCCGTATGTTCATCTAGATTTAAAATAATGTCGTGTTAATGAGTCTTTTGGAATTAACTTAAATCTGTAAATGTTTGTATTGTAAATTTTAAAGAACGAGGAGTAGTTTCTTATCGTTTAAGTTTTTTATGTGGATTAGAAGAGCGGATATGCTCAACTGGGATCAGTGAAATATTACGGATGGATAATGTAGCACATGAAGTTGTAGGTTTACGAATTAGAAGAAGAGGGTAAAGGTTATTTCAAGTGATTCCTTTTGATTTATTTTATTCTCCAATTTAGAAACCGTTTTATAATTTACATAGTAAAAAATACATTTGTCGCAGAAAAGAAAATTTTTCAATTTAGAGATATGTTTGTGTGAAAGGAAGTATATTTGCGTCATTTAAAAATTGACATTACATTGTTTCAATCCGATTGATGAGATTTTTTACGGAGTCTTAAGGCGTATAATTTAACTTCTCTGAGGAAATTAATAAATTATTAAAGAAGGAAAGAGGACACAGCCGAATGGAAACCCAAAGGGAAATACCCAATAAATCTCGAGTCGTAAGATATTAATTTCAGGACGTTGAAAGAGTCGCCCGTTATCTTAAGAAACCAAACATTTTGAGGATCTTAACGGCCCAATTATGGAGATTAAGTTTTGCCCAAAGGTTGTTAGTAATTAATTTTGAGAAATTGAAAGAGGATCTGTAATTAAGCAAAACCCCATCCCATGTCTCTTGAGCTCAAGCCTTCGATTCCCAAAAAGAGATGGGACTGTAATTATCTGTAAATGTTTTTCTGCTTCCACAACTACCAAAGTTTTAATTAACAGTTTAGAAGAGGAATATATTTTGAGTTGACGTTTTCTTAAACTATTAAACAACTTTGTGCTAATTTCCTTGGTTTTTTAAGCATTTATTTATTGAAGCAGAAGGCTGCAGTTTAAGCAACGTAAAAGTATATATCTCAGTTATGATGATTCAAAATAGTCTTTGAAACATATAAGGAGAGAATTTTTTTTTTTTTTTGGTATTTTTTTTTTTTTTTTTTTTTTTTTTTTTTTTTTTTTGCATATATTTTCTAATTCATAAGTTCTGAAGTCTTTCTGCTACTTGCTGAAATCTTTTCAACTAAATGAAGGTTAAAATATTTCACGAAAAAAATCATTGTATTTTAACTTGCAAAAAAAAAAATAAATAAATAAAAATAAAACGGCTCTTATGTATGAAAAACTCAGCAGTTTTCATGATTTAATATGCTTTTTATTCAACTTGAAATTAATTTTCTCCAATATTTTCGGGCGGTGTGACGGGTCCACATTTTTGTTTTAGTTGTGATTTGACAGAATGTTATATTTGGCCTAGTCATTCATATTAAAAACAAATGCTTTCCAACAAGATAAATTACTAAAAGAAAAATTTGATTGAGCAGTTGCTTAAAAAATTAAAATGTTTTCAATGGATAATACACAGTTGTCGTATTTTATTATATATGTTTCTTGTTGATATACGTATTTCGTTGTGATTTTTACTGTATTTTGTTTCACTAAGATAAAATATGCTTAATGGATCAAAACAGTAACCTAAATCAACAACATTAAGTAGATGAGAGAAATAATTTCAAAAGAAATTGAAACATATTTTATGAAAAGTATTAAATATAAGACAAAAATTAAAATTAGACAGGGCAATAATTTACTTTACAATTTATCCTATCTAATGGAAACTGGAATATTTAAGATACCAATTTTCAGGTTTCCACTTCTTGTTGTAGTCCTAATTTCAATTAATTTGATGACACGTATTCTTTTAGGTGTCAATTTGGTAAGAAGATGAAGGTTATCCAGAATGTTTGAGTTGATTAAATGAAGGGAAAAAATGAAAAACTGGAATGTTTATCGGTTAAATTGATTCCTTCTAGTAAATTATTGGTTTATATATATATTTTTTCCCCATTCCAAGTTAACCTTTTAAAAGCTCAGTTTATTTTTTGGTACATCTCATAGATAAGTGCATACTTACATTAGTATTAGAATTTTTATTTTCTCTTAAACTTTACTTTCAAGTACCGTGTGATAGTGAAATAATTTGGTAAATACTAATCTGACGTACTTATTTAAGCAATGTGTAGTTTGTTAAAAAGCAAAATTTAGCAAGTTAGTAAATCAACATTTAGTTAGTTATTTAGGCCAAGATATAGATAAAAAAAAGGAACTAACAAAACTAAATTAAGTTTATTACTCCGGCCTTTCTTTATAAGGGGGGTGGGAGGGTAAAATACAAAGTTATTGTATTGTATGTAAGATTAAATATTTTCAATATACCCCTTGTAATTTAAAGAAACGGCAAATAAATGGTGTATTTTTTTAAGGATATCGCTATTTGGGGTCACATTATTGTCCATCTGTAATTTAATACAGGTACGGTTTTCAGTTTATAGTACATTAAAAAGTAATGATGTGTCCGTACCAGAGTTTATCAATTCGATAACGATACCGCTACCAACAAATCGATTCTCTATCCTAGGTAACGATACCTACGTTTAAACCATCTTACTATTACAAGAAATAATCCATACGAGAGCTAAAAAAACTAACCAAAGTGAGAAATAGGAGAAATTAAAAGTTAATAAAGTTTATTACAATTTAGGCAATGTTAAAAAAAAAAAAGAAAAATCATTTTACAAAGTCTTATTTAAGAAAATAAATATTCCAGGGACTCCGGATTTCATATATTGCATAAGAAATCAGAGATGATACTTAAATTGTAGATGAAAGGTTGAACTGATATTTCTCTGGTAGTTTAATAGTGAACAAGGGTTCGGAAAATCGGTAACAATAATCGCCTAAGATTTTTTTTCTTTCTTTATCATCAGGGATCAGATTCTAAGAATCCATTAATATATACACAATGTGGTATACTCCCTAGTGGTAACGCTCGGTTCCCAGGGATCGACATTGGATAGGTAATCGATTCTTGATACTGATTCCTTTATCGAAAATCGACTATTGGGTTCGACACTAGTAAAAATATTGTTGTTCAGAATTGAGTCGAATTAGAAAGCTAGTTGTAATATTTTTTTTTTAATTTTTCAGATTTGCTCATCAGGCGTTTCAACACTGACTTCATGGTAACGTCTTGAGAAAAAAAATGTTAGCATGAAAAATTAGTAAAATTATAATTCCATATTTGTCTGTCCTTCCACCTCATATGCCCCTCGGGAGTGTGCTTTACACGTGCCGGAAGCCATCGGACCACTTAGCACCTTGGCAAAAACTCATGTCTTCCGGCGTCTTCACAGCTCCAGCTAATGGTATCGTTCCCTCTTCGATTTTTTGTTCGGAAGTGCTGACAAGTAGGGTATCTGCCCCATATGGAATATAGTAGTGCAAAAAAAAAAAAAAAAATAGTCAGTTAAGGCAATATATTATAATCAGTTACTGAGTTTCAGAGAGTATATATTTTTGTTAATGCCATAAATTTCATATAGTCAATATATAAGTGATCACTCAATAACCTAATGGTTCTTGACCCAATTATTTTGAGGATAGTTCCAAAATTGGGTTGTGCGGATTAGTTTCTTATTCAAAAAAGCCACAAAGAAGTACAGTGTGATAAGAAAAAAGAAAACGTTTTTCTTAAAAAATTAGAGATTATAAAACTGTAGAGATTCTATAAATCAGTTCTTGAACATTCAAATCTTGATATATTTTAGTGTACTTAAGAACGATAATTATTGCGGTCCATACCTCAAAATTTCTGTACATTAGATTCATAAATAAGCCATTGTACATAATTTGATTTTGTAATATCAATGCTGGTAGGTGTTCTGTCATATTTGTTTACATACTTTCTTTTTTACCCTTGTCAAAACTAAACCGGTCTTGCTTCAATCTCATCTCAATCCAAGTTTTGGTTGAATTCCACCATGCACCATCGACATCCAAGAAGTATGTTATAATAAAAATTCGTTCTTTCAGGAGTGTGTCAAGGAAACACAAAACTATGTAAAAACTTTTTTCCTTTCCTTTGGTAAACAAAAATATTTAGTTACGGAACATTGAATGGACCGTGCGTGAACTGTGCTTTATCTCCCCTGTAAAATTGATAAAAATAATTTGAGTTGGTTTTGATACGGTACACCTCAAAACAATATTGACATGTGTGAACCTATCTGTAATTATATTTAATATATTTGTATTGAATTTCATATTTGAAATATCAATTTTAATTTTAAATTAAGCCTATGATATCGAGAAAATAGTAAATAGTTCGAAGGCAGACGGAGACAGAAAAGCTATAAAAAGACTTTTTCACACCCTGGAGCAGGAAGCCCAAGTGTCCCCTGGCTAAGATGCTCACGTGTACAAAAACTGTTGGGCTCACACTGTTGTTCCATTAGTAGTTGTTAGTAGGAAGCTGTGAGTTCACATTTGCTAACACTTCTCCTTTACTAATTGCTTCCCTTCTCACATCTATCTCCTTTAAATTAGTTCTCAATTCTAATATTTTATTATTTTTATTGTTTCCTGAACGGAAATTCAAATACTTTTCCACATAATTTTCCATCTGAGTGTTTTTATTTCATCCTTGATCGTTATCTATATTCCTTGTAGCAAAATAAATTGATTATATTAATTAAATTAATATTCGTGATATGTATTTAACTATCCTTGCTGGTTATTTATTATGATGAAGTAGTGAATCCCATTATTACTACTATATAGTGTGTAGTATTACATTTTTTGGTATATATTAAACTTAGAAGACAAGAAACTTGCGTTCAAAGCTTTTAATAAATTTCAAAATACTTATTTACATGACAGAAATTAGACCCATTTGGAAAAACGGAGTTGAGCTTTGGGGCTTCCACCGTAGCCAGTACATAAATGACATTAGTTTCATCACGGGCTTGTCGACGATTTGTGCCTCTCGGGGGAAACCTTCCAAGTCGACCACACTCGAGAACACTCGCCGCTCGTCGTACCAGTCGCAGGCTTTAATTTCATATTTTTGTTCAAATTTTATTTTATTTTTGCAATACCAGTTTTAGACTGCTTATTTTCTTAAAATTATATTTTTCACGATTTGCGGCGAAACGGTGCCCCGGTTAAAAAAATTTACCAGTATAAAATCAACTCAAAATTTGATTTTATATCGAAATCCGTCGTAAACAATACCACATCCCATTGGGAATTCCAAAATTAGGGTCACTGGAGAAGGTTGGAGAGCAGACTATAACCTGAAAAGAAACTTTATTTGACACATTTAAGACCCTGAGAGTTTCGTTTCAAAATTTCAAAAACTGTGGAAAAAAAAGGGGGGTGGCCATCGAATATTGAACACCCTGTATATCCAAAAATACTTTTTAAAAAATTGATTGTGTAATTATAATTATAATTAGACATCATAAATATACTTTGCCAACCTTTTTTGTCTAATTGTTTTTATATTCATGTCCTTTTTATGAAGTCTGGATAACTTACAGACCATTCCGCGGCTATATCAAGTCATATATGCAGCATTTTGTGACATGATGAATATGAATGATAGAGCGATGAGGTTTCATTTTTCAACTGAAATCTTTATTTTTTAAAAGTGTGCCATTTTAGCAATCTGGTGTGTAGGCTCAGAAGGGCTTAAGTAATAAAGCATTAATATTTAGTCTTGGTCTAATTTTAATAGTTGGTCTTAAGCAAAGAAAAATATATAAAAATCTGAGTATTCTTTTTATTGCAATGACGTGTTTGTTTCATGTTTCTACGCTGTCATCGTTTTTTCGAAAATCGAATATAGGTATCGAACCTTGGCACTCTGTTTGATAAAGACATTGAATGAATATGTTAGCCGAGGGGAGGGTAATGACATTTATTATTTTCAAGCGTAATTGATTTTAATCAAATCTTATTAAAACGTAATTGCGATAGATTCAATGAGATGTTGAGAGGGATAGTCATAAACAATTTGGCAATGTTTGATTTAGAAGTCGAATAGAGAAATTAGAAGTAAAAAATATAATAAAATAAATCTATATTATTATATAAAATGACAAGCTAGCCATTTGTCGTTTTTGATCACTAACCCCAAAAACTACTGAACTAATCTGTACCAAATGTTTGCTACATCATCTTCTTCATGGATCAAGTAAGGTTTAGCAATAATACAATTTTAAGATTTTCAATTATATTGCCATAAAAAAACGATAAATATGTGGTGAGCAGTGAAGTTTCATAATCCACCGATATGTGGTGAACACCATTCGAGAATACAACGGTACTGTGTTACATCGAGCTATAAATTTATTATAAAATTTACTTATTTTCAATTTAATTGTTATTAAAAAAGCTATACATATGTAGACGGGGATGCTTGTAATAAATAAAATGATAAATAATAGTGTTAATAAACAATATGAATATTGTACGTAAATAATTGACATTATTTTATGTACAGAGAGGTTAATAATATATTATAGTAAAATAAATAATATTGATGATCAAAACAGTAAAAATTTATCAAAAATGTAAATAAAAAAATGAAGAATAAAGTAATATAAAAAAATATATCAGATGGAAAATTCAAAAAAAAAAAAAAAAATAAATAAAAATCAACATAATTATACTGTCATGAAGATAACTGACGATTCGGCTATTATTAGGTACCGACAATTTGTATTGCCAATTTATGTCAATATTAGATCTAATGCTCATACATATATATATATATATATATATATATATATATATATATATATATATATATATATTTTTTTTTTTTTTTAATTTTCTCCTTTTAAGCTAAAAGTCATTATAAAACTTCAATTACTTCCCTAAATTCTTGATACATTTATTTTAATATTCGTTAAATTACTCACACAGAGAAAACATAAAAATGAAGGAAGCAGGAATAAAAAAAGTAAGTAAAAAAAAAAGAAATTAAAAGCTCCAAAGGGCGTGGGGTTTCCTGAGCACCTAAATATAAAAACATTACTTACTAAAGAAGTGTATAATTCCAACAAGCTTAACCTACTTAAAAATGAGGCATATTAAAAAAAAGAAAAGAAAAAGGTGGTAATACTTCAATGCCTAGTGGTAAGAACGTTTTTATGAACGGAGTGTTATCACTCAAGTAGAAGGTAACGAAAAATAAATAATAAGAAACTACCAATAAAAATTACTATTTGTCAAATACAATTTAAGGAATAAATAACTTTAACAATACTTAGTTTTATTAAATGAAATCTAAACTAAACTAATAATTCTACGAATGTCTCATAAGCTAAATTTTTTTCGAGTACTATATACCAAGTACGTTTGTGTATGTATCTTTATAATACGAACAGAATAGATATCCTATGGTTAATGATTATCTTTAGTTCACATTACTTCGGAGGTTCATAGCGGCTTACATGTGCTGGCTCTATAAAAGTACTTTCTATAGAGTGGGCCAAGTGGTCGGCTACTTTTATAGTCGGTGACTTGTTAACAAAAAGTAGTCGGTCAAAGTCATAGTCTGCCCATCTCTATTAATCATATTACTAAAACAATATTACATTTATGAATAAATATGCTCAGAAAAAGTAGTTTTGTTTTTCATTTAACTATTTCTTTTATCATTTTTGATGCTTTAATCGTTTTACCGACATTATACTGTTTTTTATTGTTTTGTTTTTTTCGTTAGAGCCATCTATGGATTACGGTGCTTGTGTTTTAGATGTTTCTTGATGTCATATTCGTTGCTTGTCACGAATGGTGTTCTTAGTGGTGGGCTCGGCAGCTGCTTTCTTGTTGATACCTCTAGCTTTTCTGATGGCCCAGTCAGTAGTCCTTCATTTTCTGGCTAAATTCAATCTTACGTTCCTCAGACCATTTCCTGGTTTCGTCTTTCGATCTGTGGGTAACTTTTGTGAGGGATGTTATGAAGGATTTAGTTTTAAGCGTTTTATGATAGTTACTCCGGTCGGTTATGGCATTTTGATTTATATGGAGTTTATATTGTTTATTATAGTTATTATTCAGATATATATTTTACGGTTAGCATTTCGTTTATTACACCATTCACTGTGTAACCTTAGAGTCTTATAAATATTTAACATTGCTTTCGTTTATTATTTTTAACAAATAGTATTTACATAATAAAAAAGTAAAAAATAGTTCAGATATTAAATACAATTAGCAAACGTTATATTAATACTATTTTTTTAATTCTAAAATGTCTATAAAATATTTTTCAAATATGAATCAAAAATAATATCAAATTTAAAATAATTCTCCATCATATAAAAATCAGCCAACGTTAAAAAATGAATACTAATGCTTCTGAAAGGTTCAGTCTTAAGGCTTCGACAAGTTATGGTAAATGGTGGATAAGTGAGCCAGTACATAGGACATTCTACGAAGCGGTTTCCACATAGGCCCAATAGTTTCCTTCTCCGTCACAATATAAGACCGTTCCGCAGCGGGTTTGATGACCTAATGACTACGGTTAAAGTAGCCATTGCTCGAAGAATAGCTTCCGAGAAGGCAGTGGCCGGCCGGGGTGAGTAAGGTTGCTCATAACGAAAGTAAAACCCGCTGACAAGTTTACGACGTCCTTACGCTCCTCGCTTGTTAGGCCGGCCCTTGGGAGAGGATGGCCCTTCGACTTGGGCAAATCCTTTCGAAACGCCCTTCGGACCGCACTCACCACATCCAGCTTCTATTTGTCATTTTCTTTTAAGCCTCTCTTTATTTCCTTCTTTTCTCGTAGAGGTATTCTTAGCATCCTTACTGGGTCTAACAATGTGTTCTTTATAGGATAATATAACAATAAATTTGCATGCTAACTTTTCACCATTCTTCAAGCATTTAATTCAAAAATACAGTTGTACATACATTTTAATAAAAGTATTAACTAGTTCTATTTTTTATTTTTTTTTTATTTTTAATATTAATTCTTTAATTAAATCAGAATTATATTTAAATGATAATTATGAAAATAACATATAGGGAAAAATTTACATTATTTTCATATCCTGAGAAATTTTAATAAATACAAGAAAATCACTTAATGAAGACAAAGAGTTAAAGATGGACCGACAGGTCCTGGCAATGACCTGGGCCGACTAGTCGGCTAACAAAAAGGCTGTCTAGTTGGCCAAGCCAAAAATAGCTTAATAGCTTAGAATTCGAGTGACATCAGCAATGTTCGAGGCACTTTGTTCATAGGCTTCATAGCCGTCGACTTTTGTTTTTTTAGATAAAACAAAAGGAAAAATTGTAAATTATTGACATTTATTAATCCCAAAAATATATAGTGTTTGTAGATACCCATATTGTGTTTGTACAAATCCATAATATGTATATTACACAAAATTAGCTTTCATGTAGTTGTAAATAAACACTTATATAGATTGCTAAAATATCAGCCCCTGTATGTGTCTCTACCTTTGTATTACATTTGAATTAAGTATTGCTATTTTTCAATTTCAATTTAAAAAAAAAAACAAATCTGTGCTTAAGAAAAATTGTTGCTTGAGTAAGTACATTATTCAGTATTATAGAAACTATCAAAATTATTGTTACTATCATAATTTTTCTTAAAGTTGAATAATTGATTAAAATCAAACAATAGAAGTGTTGAGTTTAATCCTATACTAAACTCCACCCCGTTGCTGTCTCATCCCAACGTTCATTTTTTATAAACATTAAATTTCGGATCTCATTATATGAAGAGTATCTCCAATCAAGCCTGATGTTTACAAATCGCCTGATTCTAAAAAAAGACCTGAATCTCTATTACTTTATACCAACCCAATTTTGATGCCTTTATCAGATTCTATTTAATACTGCCTATATAATAAGTTTTACATTTAGGCTATAGTGTACCATTGATGCATACTAAACAAATCACCAAGATCCGAATTTCTTAAACCAGTTTAGGCGGAACATGGTTAGCCCGCCCCCAGAGGAAAACTGGATAGCCGTTTGAATTATGAAGTGGATACGCCACGAAACATAAATGGCTTTCTATCCCAGTCAATATCTTTCTACAGTCCTCAACAACACGGCTAACCAGTTTTTTCTTGTTAAATTCATGCTGAATCAATTAAAGTTCTATGGTTGTAGTATAAATAAAAAAAAGCTATGTTAACTGGTGTTGTGAACCTGAAATTTTCATTGAATCATTTCCTTACCAGAATTGGGCAAAATTTAATCATGATTAAATACTTTACTGCTAATTTTCTGGAATCAATCACCAATTTTAATCACGATTAAATTAGATGATTGGTTCCAGGAAACTAATTGCCAAATATTTAATCGTGATTAAATTATCAAATAATTAAATTTTTAGTTGCTGTTCCATATTGATAGTTTTCAGATGTTATGAAGGTAAAATAATAATAATAATAATAATAATAATAATAATAAAAATAATAAAATAACGTGTCATATAACCATAACGATAATCCATAACTTTATTAAAAAATAAAAGAAACCATTACAGCCCATTACCGCTACAACCCATGGATGGTTAATTAATTACTTGGAATATTTTATCACTAGCGGTTGAATAAGGAGGATCACTGAAAGATATTAGTTTCAGATCTGCCAGGATCTAACGATTTTTTACGGACGAAGGATATCTTCATACCCTCTCCTTCCCAACAAATCAATTTTCGAAACATTTTATTGTTAAACCATAGGTATATGTTTCAATTAAACTAATACAACGATTTCTAAGTTTTACAAAGGACAATCTTTCTTCCTGCTTAATTCTCTTCAAAGAACATTGAAAGATACTATTATAAGATCTGCCAGAATCTAACTATTTCCTACGGCAAATATGTTCGACCATTAGAAAATTGATTACATTTTTAAGGTTTAATAGGACACTCTCTCGAATTATCTGTAGTCTCTCAGCCCTCTTTGCCCCAACCCGTCAAAAGTTATTACTGAATTGGTACAGTATACGTGGCGGTAAGGGCTTGAGGCGGGATCCAGAGATGTCTCTTGCATTACACCATAAGCCACTGAAGGATACTAGGTTCAGACCTGACAGATCAACAAACCGCTACATTCAATTTCACATGCATAAAATCGATTCAATTGAAATTCGAATCTATTGTATAACTACAGTGCATGTTATTTATTTTAGGTGTTTTATTAGATAAACTTTTTAGGCCTTTAGCCCAATGTAGCAGACGTTATGTATAGAGATTAGCGAACTATTCTGATCGACTGCTTTAGGTAGTCGGCGATTAGTCTTAAAAAAGCGCCGACTAGTCGGCCATTTTATTAGTTTATATCTAAACGCTTAAAAATTGGTTGATTGAAATAAAACTTCTCTACTGTTTGTTATTTATTCTAGAAATAGGAAATATTTTTTTTGTAACCAATTATCCAACTTTAAGAAAGATTATGATATTAACAAAAATAATGTTCAATGGCTTCTACAAGACGGAAAAAAGAACTAAGTATCCTACTGTTTTTGTTTTTTTTTGTTGTTATCCTAGTTTTGGTTTTGTGTCGTTATTAAAAAAATATTCGTTTTTTAGTTTTTTTTTTTTTATTTTTTTTTTTTTTTTTTTTTTTTTTTTTTTTTTTTTTTTTTTTTTTTTTTTTTTACACTGCGTTACATACCGGCTAGATTACAAAAAAAAACAGAAACAAAATTGAATATTAAAAAATCCTGTAGTTACATGTTCACACGACCATCAACGAAGTTGTTCGAACATTGCCGATGTTACCCGAATTTGAACGGAAGCAATGATCGGCTTAGCCGACTAATTTTCCTTTTTATCGGCCAACAATTCGTCCAGTGTCTAATAAGCTAAATAATAGTCGGCCCATCTCTAGTTATATACACTAAATGCAAATTTAAACACATATCTAATTCTATCAAAGATAAGTAATTTGGAGTACCGATTAGAAAAAATTCTAGACTTTGATAGGACGTGCAGCTGAATAGCCACTATGATTAAGATTATCAAATAACTTTCAAATCAATGAAGGGAGAAGTGTATTAAAGAGGTATAGAACCATTTAGCGGTGATATTTAAGCGAATTCTTGATTGATCAGTGATCAAATATAAATAACTTTTAATGGTAATAAGTATCCTAAAGAGATAAATATGTATTACTGATGAGGATTCGGATTCAATGGCACTTTCATATTCTGCGAACAGTTAATTTTAAATTTACGGCCATAAGAAGTTCAACCCAACTTGAAATACTGGTATTCCTTTTCTAATTTCACCACTCCACGGAAATAACGAGCACCCTTTTCGCGGACAGAAATAACCACGCTCGTATAGGCCGACTGTACTAAACCGTAGCTAATTTATCCCCCAAGGGGTTGTCAGGATCTGTGTAGGGAATCCGGTCATTAGCGATGTCTGAGGAAGCGATAGTCTCCAAGAGACGTGCGACCTTTGGGATCGGCCCATTCAGCCGTCAATTACACAGCATATCATAGATAAGTTACTGGAGTCCCTTTCAAACAGAGCTCCCTTACTGGCAATTTACGTCGTGGGCCGGGTAACCTAAGACAGAGGGACTATATATGTTCCTACAGAGAGCGCCACGCCTCCAAAGAACATGTCAACACGGATAAATGATGGGGAATTAAGGTGTGTTTCTGGTCCTGATGAAGGAAACATCATTAGGGTCGTCAGCTCATCATACACTCTCGTTATCTTTGAACTGTGGGTGGAAGAGGGCGGAATCACTGATGGAGATCATCTATCTCTCGTCTGATGATCAAATATAATTTAATTACAGACAGCGTTCATTCCGAAGACACTATAATAATCTTTTTTCATCTTAATAGTTTCCATCAAAGACTGATAAAGAGTTAGATATTTGTCCCAGTTTGTTTGAATTACATTAAAAGTCAAATTTTAAACCTCTTTATTGTATTATTATGCTATTTACGGAGGATTAGTTGAATAGGTGGTTAAGTAAAGTAGAATCGTCTAGCAAACAAAAAATAGTTAAGAAATAACTTTCTTTCTATTATTTTACAATAAGAAAATTAATTATAGATCTAAAACGTTTATCCTTCAGTCTCCTGTTAAAAGGATTAAACTAGAATAAAGTGTCCTTTTAAAATATGAAAAGAGTTAACCAGTTTTGAAACGAACAGAAATTAGTTAGGATAAATTGAATGAATAAATTGCCACTTCTATTAGAAATACTTCATTTCTATACTTGTGACCTCAAGTGATAAAAACTAGTTTTTCAGTAATAGTCCAGACAATAAACATATTCTAGAGTTCATGGAATATGCGAAAATTTTTAACTTTATAGTTTAGTTTGCAGTTTTTAGAAGGTAAACACACTAAAAGTGTGCCCCTGAGGGGTGAGCTAACGGTAGGGGGAGGGGAGGAGGCCCAAATTTGGGGTTTTCCGATTGAATTTCGAAAACAGTGGTCTCTAGAAACATATGTTTTGAATAAAAATTGAAGCTAATTAAATTTCCTATAAAATTAATTCTATACATATTTGTTGAACTTCCAACGTTTTACGAGATATACGTTAATTAAAATCGATAAGTTTCATCACATCGATAAATCGTGCCTTCTGCGATCGTTCCTCAGAAAAAATGTCAAAATCAAAGTAGCAGAGCATTAAATTTATTTTAATTTCATATATACGTTTCTGGCACTTGAAGCAAATTATTGACAAAAAGTAAGGCAAAAATTCCTTTTTTCGATAAATTACGATTTTTAATAACGTATATCTTTACGTTGAACCGTTGGAAGCTCGACAAGAAACAATTTTATAATAAATTAATTTAGCTTTAATTTTGAACTGTAGCATATTTTTATAGAGTCCACTGTTTTCTTGACATAAACCCAAGAATGGGACCTTCTCCCCTAGCCCCCCCCCCAACCGTTAGCTCACCTCCCAGGGGCGGGGACTTTTAATATGTTACCTTAAACTACACCTAGCGAAGCTATGAATTCAAAAGTTTTCGCATATTCCATGCACTCTACACCCCTCATTGACTGGACTATAAGGAGTGGCCAAGGACAAACAACAAAAGCTTAAATCCCGGCTAATCTGAAAATATTTTTCTTCAGTGGCTATGTATCCGGATGTGCCGATTCCAAGTGTTGATCTGCAATTTCACTAATCCTTGAGAAAATAATCGATTCCTAGGAACCGACCAATACCGCTGGCGATTAACTAATTAGGTAATTACTATACATCGATACTTCTCCGTATTGATAAAGAAACGGTAAAACGTCACCTTTAATAACAGAACAATTCTTAGGTATTAGAGCAATATTGGTACAGAATTTAAAACAACTTTCTTCAAACATCAAGAAATGATATTGCAAGCTAAACTTTAGATAGTTGATATGTACTCTTATTGGAAAATGAAAAAAGAAGGATTATAATCCTTTTGAATTATAATTTAAACAGCCGAATATGTTGGTGAGGCTTCATTACTTATTAAACCAACATTCAGAAAAATGACAAAACACCCTCCCTTCTGGTGTTTAGTAGAAGGTTTAAATAATATTTTTGACTTCTGGAGTAATAAATTTAGGGATATTAACCTTCTTAAATTATAATTTGTGAAATAAATTTTTTTTTTTAACATTATCTGTATTTTTATTAACTTATATTTTTAAGAAAATAAATGGTACGGGTTATTTGCTGAATTGATTTTTATTATATTTAGTACTTTTTGCTTTCAAATGGATATATTTGTTTCAGAAAAATAAAGAAAAAAAAACTTGTACTTTCATTTCAAACTGGGACCGACACATTACTGCTTAATACAAAAATGAATTTTACCAGCTCATAGAAAAATCTATTTTTCAAGCGTACACTCTATAATTAATAAAATTGATTTCTTATATATCCATAGCGCTTAGCGATAAAGTAAAAAATAAATAAATAAAAAATATATAAACTCTTTGAAGTTCCCATCACAGTTTTTTCCTGGCCCTTTTATGTGACTGATTTCTTTAGTCCGGGAACTTTTTGGATCTGTATCCAGTAATCTCATTCATAGCTTTATTCGAATCAAATTCTGCCTAATTGCCAATTTGAAGGGGATGGAAATACGAGTCAAAAGAACTGCTTAGGTTTAGATATTTCAGGGAGTGTATCCTATTGGACGGTTTTATTTCAATCGGATTTATTCCCACCAATCAGAATCTATATCCCTTCGATAGGGATTTCAATTTTATATTTTTAATGAGCGATCAATGGTAAGTCATAGGAGGCGGTGGTAGTGGTTTTATTTGAGAATATAACCGATAAGTATCTGAGCACATTGTATATATATATACTTATGTATTTAAGTGTAAGTGTTTATCATATTACCATGCACAGCATATTAGTCATAGCTTCTTTAGTTATAGATTTCTTAGGGCTTTCCAAGACTCGACTGTTCAACTGTTAAAACTATTTTCGACGGTTAATTCATCTTCATTTCTGAGGAGGTAAAATGGAGGGGGTTTTAAAATATATAAGGACCAATAGCAGACTCAAACCCACCTACTTTTTTTTCACCTAAAAAAAAAAAAAATTCAACTGAAGTGGCAAATAATTTACCAATACTAATTATTGTTGCCTTTACTGTTTCTTAAATTTCAAAAAAATAAATAAAAAAAGTTTTTAAGCGGTAATTTTCTGATAACGGGCAGTTTTTAGAGCCAAAATTGTAAAATTTTGAACCCTTGCAAAAATAAATAAAAAATATTTCTAGTAAAACTAAGGGTGTTTCAATTGCTTCGTACAACTCAATTCCTATTTCCCTAATAGAAATATAAAATTTAAATTTTTTATATATATATATACTGTATGTCTTTATATATATATATATATATATATATATATATATATATATATATAAATGAGCATTGGCGGTCAAGTGGACAACCCCTAAAACATATTCCATTTTATTCTTTCTTTAGGGGACAGGCTCAATGGGTCAGATATTTTTTCTTTTTTTTTTTTGTGTATTAAAATTCAGAAATTTTAAAATCAAATTACTTTTCTCAAATGCATTCCTTAGGTCCTGACAAATGAAAAAGAGACAATCCAACTATAGGACGATTTCATGGAAGAGAGTTAAATTGGACAGAGGATGTGGCACACACTGACCCAGCTTCCACCCCAGGACGACCGCAACAGAAACCGAAGACCCGCATACCGTACATCCTCAGAGGGATTTGCTGCTTCCCGGAAACTAAGAGTGAAAATCCTAGACACCAGAATGCTAATTCAAAAGATTAACGATTAACAAATTCATGGATAAATACGAAGAAAAGAAATTTACTTTCGTTACGAAAATACCCGACATTTTTTAGAACCATTCCACTGGGAAAAACAAAAAATTATGTATATGTCTATCTTCTGCTGTTTTTCCCAATTTGCATTTCAGAATTCAAAAGATCATATTATTTAAATTATTAATTTTTAATTAACAATTAATGATAATTCGAATTATTTTTTGATGATTATTATTTTATTTTTTTTTATGTATATATATTTTAAATAATATATTCTCTTTTTCCTATTGGATTAAAAATATAAATCTTTTTTAGTAGGATATGAATGTGTATGAAAGTATATTAAATGGATTTGAGAAATCGTAGTTAGAAAATTAAAAACAAAAAACATTTATGAAAATTTGATGATTCTTAAATTTATTTGTCATACTAATTTTTCGTCGTTAACTGCTAACAAAATTATTTTATAATATGTTATTAATGATGATACTTTCCCAAAGAACTGCAACTAATGAGGAAGAGAACTCGTAGTGCCTGACTCGAAGGCAGCATAAAATCTCATCTAGATTTTGGTTGCTTGTGCTTCGGGGTTTGTTACTAACAACTAGTCTTCTATTTCCTGGCCAATCTTTTTATTTTTAATCCGATCACTTAGCTACTTTTTGCCGACAGTAATTAATAGTATTTAAAATCAATAACCTACAGAACGTGTTTATTTTAACAGCTTCTAAGAATACAACTCTTTATTTTGATAAAATCATTACAGATTACTATGAAAACAAAAAGAGAATTATATTCAATCAAAGAAATTATCGATACATATATACGTTGACGGTTCTGTCTAAATGCTTAAAAATGTTGATGCACTTATTTATTTACTTATTCTGCTTATAAGAAGGATATAAACAAAGTAATTTAATGTTTTCAATGGGCGCGTTCATCTTATAAAAGTAAAGGGTAAGTTGAAAAAAGTACAACACTTTGCTTTTAGGTTATTTCAACGTTAATAAGCTTTTTTTATACATCCCTAAAATACATTAAGACCAAACAATGTATTCTGAGAGCAGTAAAGTTTTTATACTATTAAAGAAAGTAAGTAAAACAGATGAAGCATTATATTTTAATGATAAATTTCGTACAAGAAAACATAAAAATTGTTGTAAGTTATAAGCATTTTAACTGTCTTGAAACTGGACAATGTTCATTTTAATTATTATTTAAGTATTTCTATGTTGGTATAAGAAATATCTATACGGATGTTTTTTTAAACTAATAACAATAAAGAAAACTTGCATCTGTACTGAATAAAAACTATTTTAGAGCTAGTTTATTATGTATAAAAATTAAAACATCAAAAAATACGAGCGCAAATTGAAAAGGTTGAAAAAAATAAATCAATATACAATAAATATTTTACAATCATATAAAATTATATTTATAGGTAACACACTCATTTGAATATCAAAAGTTTTTGTAACTCAATTAATTATATTATTTGAATTTATCATTTCATAAACTAAAAAAAGAATTATCATTGTACAAACATTCTTTTTTTGAACAACCAGTCATTCCGGGTTATGCCATGAATACATAGATGCAATTCACTTCATTATTTTCAAATAATTCCTTTATACATACTTTTATTTTACTACAAATTTACATAATTATGTATGGATAGATGTTCACAATTTTATGGAGTATGTATAAAGCATTTGCTATTAAGCCAGTTTATCAAAAATATTGAAATATTTTAACTATACCCACTAGCTTTTTAAATAATATTTAGAAAATAAAATTATTAATTCAATTTAAACGGTATAACTTCTCTATTTATTGTATATGTACTACGAGTTCTATTTCCATCTTCAGGATACTAAAAAATGTTATAAATTACACCGAAATCACATCAATTTTTTCAATTAAATTAGTTTACTTTATTTCTGTAATTTTACCCATTGCCAATTATAACTAAAGGCACTTGAACTATTTAAAGTACAACTTTTGTTAATTATATAGTACACACACATTACCAACTTAAAACCGATTCTTATCTATTGATTATAATTTATACATATTAAAATTTCTATTAAAAATGGCTTGCTACAAATATCCATTATATAATTATTTTTTCAATTTTTATATCATTCCTTTATTCATAAAAAAAAAATGCCATTTAAATTGAATAAATCAAATCAACCTCTTTTAACAAATTTTTAAATTAAATAAAATTATTAATTTCAAAATTAGATGAACTAATTAGGAATAATTATTTCTTTAATTACAAATTAATTTTTTAAAAGTTATATTTATTTATTTAAACAAATTAAATAAACATGTATCTGTTTAGATCAGCTACATAACCCTACATAATATATACCATTCTCCTACGCTGAGAGGCACTCAAGGGGATTAGCGAAATAAGAAGAAAAAATATATTCAGGACAGTTTACACCTCAGATAGTAATTCAAATCCTAGCCTAAGAATTAAAAAAAAATATTTGACCAAAAAAAAAAAAAATTAATATAATTTCTATTGAATCCTACAACTGAACTGTTTAAAATTGCTTTAAAAGATATCCTTAGGGTATCAATAAATGATTTTACATTAGTTATTGTCTTTACCTTGTAACATGTGTTCCAAATATAATATTTGGTTTGAACTTTCATGTTTATCAATTAAAGTAATTAAATCGTAAATTTTAACTTTATCTAATTACTCTTTCTATAATTTTAGTATGAATTTTCCGAATATTTCCTCAAGGGTGTCAATAACTCTCTGGTTTACCATATCATTATCCAGTTTCAAAACAATGGTTACAAAATAAATGTAAACAATTATTTTGGTATATTCTTGCTGTACTGCATGGTCGTTTTTCTTCAAAAAGCTCTGGATTCTAAGGTATGCCTTCAAATGTTTTTATAAAGATAAAATGACAACGAAAGAAATGATAAATTCCAGAATCCTGCATATATTTATGGAAGCATCCTCCCGACATTATGTAAAGGCTCACATCCCCATAGCTACCGGATTCCGCGCTCCCTTATTCTGAGGGCATAAAGGTAATCCCTAGTTCGTGTGGAGGTTGCAGAGGATGCAAGATGCTGAGGAGTTTGGGATCTGGAGGTTGGGGATCCCTCTGACTTCTTAAAGCCGCGGGTATCGTCGTGCGCTCCGCATTAGTCACGTTATGCCGAGCGAGCATTGTACCAAGTCGGCATTCCGCTGGCTCTGGCACGATCTCCTTTGATAAATATATTAGCTACCTCCTAATGAACAATACTGCTCCGGGCCAGCCGGATTGAGCCGTAACGACCAGCAGTCGTGGTCTCATGAAGGACAATCCAACGAGGGTCCATGTCCCTTTCAATCCTATTGATAAAATAATTAAAAATATCTCCTGAGCAATTCTCGAATTTTTCCATATGAGTATATTTTTATATGATTATCTCGGTGTAGTAAATTCAAAGATAGCATATCTCACTAATTCAGAACAGTAAAAAAAAGAATACAGCTCATTCCTAATTGATAGGAGTAGGGATGGATATAGTTAAAAAAATATCAATATTTAATATCCTAAAATTTTTGAGCTCTGAATATCGATACACGATATATCGCTCAACAAAAATATCGATACAATAAAAATATTCCAATCTCGTTCGGAATACTCCAAAATTTACTACAAAAGCGTTCAAAGCCCCAATAAATTATATAATACTTATTTACATGACAGTAATCAGACCCTTTGGGACATACGGTTTTGAGCTCTGGTGCTCCACCATACTCGTACCTTCCAATTCTTCTCGTATCCAATTCTTACAATTTAAAATCCTTCGTAAAATATTCACTGCTACTTATTATGTCTCAAACAAACTTAGCATCATAAAGATCTTTATTTATGATTTGACCGAAAAAGGGGTTAAGCAGCTCCCTAGGAGATCCTAGTACTTCTGTTTCACCTAGTCACTGTTTCGTGAGCCAGTGGAAGAGAAAGTATACATAAAATTAATAATAAAATAAGAAATTAGTGAAGATATCAATTATAAGGTCTAACAATAAAATGGAAATCAACCCGGCGTTGGTCGCCAGCCGATCTGGTACACTGTTAGTCGCTAGGTGAGCATTTCCCTCACCTCTTTAATTTTCATAAAAAATGCAGTTTTATGTCACCAAATATGTAATTATAAATGGTAAATAAATGTCATCATAATGTATGAGCATGAGGATTAAAAATATATTTTTACAAAATTTACAAAGATTTATTGTAAAACAATAAAAAAACCAAACAAAAATTAAATATTTTACTATTTACATAATAATGTGTTATTCGTCAGCTAGACCATTTTCTTCTGTTTCTATAGAATTATTACAAGTATATTTAATATGTTCATAGTAAATTGGAACATTACACATTTTACATTTTTTTTTTTTTCATTTATCTTTTTTATTTCTGCGGCACACTTACACAAGATCTATTGCTACGAATAAGAATCTGAAATAGTAAAAATTTCAGATTCCTAGTAAATGATTGCAAAATAATATAAATACAATTCACAAAGATTTATCAACTAATTACTTACAATTTATCTTCTCAACTGGCTTTTTATCCAACAAGTCATGCATGTTAGATCCACGACTCATTTTTCATATTTCACCAAAGATTAATTAGATCCAACCCAAGTAATCACTAATCAATTGAAAGAAATTAGAAAACTGGCTCAGTAAAATGTTACCAATTAACTGCACAAGAGATAAGCTAATACTGTGGAGTGTGGACATGGCAATTTTCGGTAAAAATCTCTCAATATCCAGACCACCTGCATCCGTTTTACTTAGAAACCAAATAATCTTATTTTCAAATGTCCTAAACTCGGCAATAATGTGGGTCAGCGATGAAAGTCAAATTCTGACGAACTTATTTAATATTTTTTAGAAGGGTGTGATAAATGCTCACCTAGCGACCAACGCCAGGTTAAGAAACGAAAATTATTACTCGATAGTTTGGAAGGTGAGAAGGAAAAATGTTTGTTATATATTAACTACGGTCAAGCATATATTTATAAAAATAGATGAAAAAAGTAAAAAAAAAAGAAAATTATCTTATTCGTTAACTACATTGTTAAGGTTCATTGGATTCTGTTCGCTTTGATCATACAGTATGTACTTACATTACCGATGGATTATTACCTCTCACGTTAGAAAATATTGATACAGCGGGCGGTAGGTAATATCAGGCTAAATACACAAATTATACCTTTCCGGTAAATGGTTAGAATCCGACACCGCATATGTGAACTGTTCCGGGTAATCAGGTTTATTTGCCCGGATTTTGATGTTTGCTCTTCGTTCATTCTGTGATTCAGTGAGTGCTTCTGCAATCATTATTCGATCGCACTGGCACTATTTTTGACTAGTTCGCTACTTAGGTCGGATTCACTGATTAAATATCGGTATTGACAGTCGTGAACAGAATCTGAGATCAATGTTAAGCAGGGTCAATGTTCTGTAACTGTTCTTGACCGTCAATAAGTTTTTAAATTAGTTATTCGAAAGTGTGATTGGTTTAATGAAAAACAACAAATTAAAAAATAAAGAATTTTTTAAAATCATAATCATGCATATTTACAGCGTTTACAATATATACCAAGTTCATTGAACCATGATCTTTCCGCGAGAATTGCGACCAACGCTGGACTATTGGAAATCCCAGCGCTGTAAATCAGGAAGATCACACTTACTTATTGTTATTGAAGGTTGAATTAGTGTGCATTCTTCCTCTAGTAGATCCTTGGTAACTTTACCTCAGTTCCATCTGACTGGATAGGCTTCGTGTCAACGATTAGGTGAGTAGTAAAGTTTCGTTTGACGAGGTTATTCCATCGATATTTTGCCTTCCACTCCTTCTTCTGCCTGAAAACTCGGTATTGAAATTGAAGAAACCACACAGCTTGAGCCTTACGATCAATTCGGGCTTTCCTCTACCACAAATTCCTGTTGACTTGTCCGATCAATTATTAGCAAGTACCTGATAAGACTTTTTTCATCATCAATATGAGGCCCTAATTTTTTTCTCAACAACTCATTATCAACGAACTGAAACATTCCTGGAGGCCTCAGGTAATCGAATTTATCAAAGGATTTAAAACTATTTGGATAAGACATAGCCTAGTGGTAGTGCACTAGACAAAAAAAAGTGTTGCACTAGCAAAAGGTTAACAGTATTCAACAAGAGTAAAGGTACGAATTTGGGCCTGGTAGGAATTACTCAGACATTTAAAGTTTTTTTTTTCTCTTTTCCGTATGGTGTCTGTTCTGGAGTGCGTGAACATTAGATGATTTCGTGATTGATGAAAACAACACTTACAGTGGTGATCGAAGAAAGAACTATGTTAAGCGTACGCAATTTTTCTTTTATCTTACAGTAATACGCCGTCAGCATACGGTGAATTATTTTAATATTGACTAGCTTTTAACTTTTTTCGAGCAATTCTCTTTGATATGTCATTAAAGAGGAGTTGTAATGAAGTATCATTCTGTTACAAGACGGTAGTTCTTTGTGAGATCCGAAAATAATTTACTTAAAAAAGTTTTGCAGAATATTCATGTTTTTGTTATTTACTCCGGTTACTTTGTATTTACTAAATTAATAAAAAAAAGTATTATTCCTAGTGATTATTCGTACATAAATTTTACTATTTAGTAAAATTATTTATGAATATAATTGTTTTGTTAATTTATTTTCGTTTATATATTTTTTTTCTTTTGTAGTATCATATTAATATCTATGTGAAATTATTTTTGTTCAATCTGAACCCAATCATGAATCAAATAATTCTTACTGACTTCAAGAACATTTATGCTCAAGAAGAGGTTTCACAGGGAAGTTCCTACATTATGTACACTCCAGTGTTCACATTTTACATTTTGATAAGGTCTCCAAACATCTGCAGAATATTCATGTTTGATAATTATTTCATTGAATATTAATTAGCACAAACATTACGCATTATTAGTATGTGAATTTTAATTAAAAGTTTGGGTCCTCGTATTACGAAATGTTGAAAAGAAGAGAAGAATAACAGGTTCTTGGAAATCACATGAATTTTTAATTCGTAAAATTAAATGTTGACACAGCTGAAAAACGAAAATTTGCATGAGCAACATTCTTCGAATACCACTCGCTTTTATATAATGAATTGTTTATGTGGAAAAATTTGAAAATAAGTAATAATTTTCTAAATATCAGCAATTCTGATTAACGACACAACCTATTCATATGTGGCTATCATTTACTCACTAATGTACACCTCTATAATACCTATTAAGGGGCCAATGCTGTCTGAAGGACGCGATTGTGTAGTCAATACTTAATATTCGGAGAAAATTACTGCTTTGCTTGGTAATCCCGGGTTTGGAGTAAAATTTTACTAATTATGCAAATTAAATACCAGGCTCAGTGCTCAGTACTATAGGTCAAGAACCCTGGAAGAGTGGTCATTCCAGAACCCAGGAAACAATGGTTCAAACCTTTCCGTAGGCCGAAACCCAGAAATCATCAGTTACGGGTCGTTTTCCCATGGTACGGTATTGTCTCCGAATGCATGTCTTTGTCACCAAGTGTGGGGTCTTGCTTCACAAGGGTTTTTAGTTGATTTCCGCAAACAAAAATTGTTAACAGGCGTTACCAAAGCTGGAAAAGTAATTCGTTCCGATGAGAAGACCGTTGAACCTTAGCTCAGGTCAGACACAGGTACTTTGGGGTAGTACCGGAACCTATTGGTTACCTCAGGGAATTGTTTATGAAGTTATTTCCCGTCCTTGCATTTTCCGTTAGGTATTGTCTACAAATTTTCAGGTCTTACTATGTAATAGGAAAGATCCTTACGTACACTCTCATTTTTTAGATTTAAGTAATGTGGATGTTAGGGTTTATAATATATAAAAGTACAAAGAATAACTTTCTCTTCCCATTTGAATTTCTTAATAATTTAATATCCAGAAAACAGCTTTATATGAAATAAACCTATTTAACAATATTGGAGTTTTTATTTTCATTAAGATAGAGATGGATTGGATGGTTTAGTGGAGCCCCAAAGCTCAACTCCGTACGTCCAAATAGGTCTAATCACTGTCATGTATATGAGTCTTTTTTAATTAATTGGGAGCTTTGAACGTTTGTCTAGTAAATGTTTAAGTAGTCTGTAACGACGGGCAGTATCTTGTCGTTTTAGTCATGTATGTGGATTCCAAGTAAGATGTCCAAGTGGAGTCCTAGGTAGCGGATCTGTTCAACAGGGATTAGTAAAATATTATTAAAGGATACTGTAGGACAGGAAGTCATAAGTTTACGACGTAGGGTAAACGTTATTTGGTGGGATTTATTTGGATTTATTTTGATTCCCCATTTCTGACACCATTCTTGAAGGTTTAGGATATGGGATTGGAGTGTTTGAGACAATGCATATTTAAGAATATGTAACTATACATAATTTAAAAAAATGGAGGGTATGAAACTACTTACAATGTGACTGATAGATATTGCTATTAGTTATCTCCTACCGACTATAACCATTTTAATATAAAAATTATCTGGGGAAATTTAGGAACCATTATCACTAACTATTTTCCCGTTAAGAAAAATTTTGTAGATCTTACTTTTCTATTCCAATCAGTTGCAGATATACAATAATTCAAGGACATTTTTGAGGAAATCACTTTTTTTTCCATGAAAGGTAAAAAATAACCACTTTGATTAATTATGTTTTCAAATTTTGACCACATCTTTGGATTAAGCATTAAATTTCTTATAAGAGCATGATTACATGCAACCTTGAATTTTTCAAACTTGGGACCTGAAGTACAGCTTGATCTCCTTATTTGGGTACGTTGCAATGCCATACAATACTTCGACGCTCACCGTTTTTCGTAAAAAAAAACTATCAACAAAACTGCAAATCTTTCAAGAACTTGCAAACTTAACCAGCTTTTAAATGGTTTGATCAAATTAATGATCCGTATCGATTTCATGGATAAATTTAATTTTAAAATCGAAAAAACATGGCGTTTTCATTTGGCAAACAAATCAGTTCCTTGTGTAAATAAGACATAATAATTGAAATATGTATTTTAAACTTGATACACTCTTCTTTGGAATAAAAAGCAAAGAAAAAAAATTATTGTTTTTATAACAAAATAAAGGAAAGCTATCAATAAAGCGACACCAGATCAAAGGTTCTTATGTTATTACATTTATTTATTTACTATTGTTATTTAGGATTTATTTTATTAGATGTTTAATGTAAGCTTAAATCCCAATGATAATGAACTTAAACCTCAATTTTCCGTTGGCTTCTGAATGCAGATGATATTGAAGGATACCACTTTTTGGGGTAAATTTTATGGGCAGGTGAGTCTGTTTTTAAAGGGGAAATTTTACCTTCCATGTTGGTTATCGTTGGTTTATTCATTTTTTTACTGCTTTCGAATAATAATAATTATCTTGTTCATGGTATATAATTTTAGTAGATTCAAATTTAAATTAATGTTTTGTTCGCCTTTAATGTGTATTGAGAGATGTGAGATACACCAAGCTAAACAGCTCTCACCACACTAGGAACGAAATTTTTCTTTGGGAAAATTGAATATGCAGTAGTTTAATTCATATCTATAATTTCAACAATGCAGTAAGGGATAATTATATTCATGGCTATAATTTAAGAAATGTCCATTCCACGGAAAACAACTATAATTTTATTTGAGGCGCGGTCGTATTATTGCCTGGAAATTTTGAACAGCTGCCAAATCGAAGAGGAGGTCCCATATGAAATGCCTGTTCCAATTACAAACATAACTAGAATCAACTACTTCAGTCGTATCTTTTATTCAAGAATAAACCTAACTAATTATAAATATGAAAAATAAATAAATCTATAACTTCCTAATTGATTGGTTGTGATTAAAACCTGAAAATGAGATACCTTTATATTATTCACGATGACAATTTACTTTCGTTTACTAGCCATGTTCACTGGTATATAAAATTTATGATTATAATGCTACTAACTGAATGAAATTTCATGAGTTATGCTAAATTGGTATAACTTAAATGTTACTATAATTAAATTCAATTATTCCATTTACGAAAAAAAGGATATTGATAGATAAATTGATACACACAATTTTACATACATTGATACATAATAATACATATGATAAAAACACAGTATATTGATAAATATATGATACACACATTGATACATACATTGATAAAGACAAAATGTGTTAATTTTGATTATAATCTCATTAATTTAATGGGCATCATCTTTAAAAACATTAAAGTAGTCATTACTTCAAAGAAATAATTTTTAAATAATTCAGGTTTTTTTTTTTGGTTTTTTTTCAAGAGCGACCATAATAAATACAAAATGTTCACAATAGTGTGGTAAAGATATTGTTACGCTAAAATTTAAATAAATAAATTAAATATTTCTTTTTTAAGGCCGACTAATTATATTCGATTAATGAGCATATTAATAATATTCACAGCCTTCCACATTTAATATTCACATACTAACATTAATATTCAAAAAAAATATTACCAAACCTGAAAAATCGTCTATTTAGTGAACTATTTTTATTTTTATAGATTTTTAAAAAAAATGTATGTAGATAAAATTAATCTTTTTAATGGGTCATTTCTCAATTCTTGCCTTCTAGTTTATACTCTTACACAGCAACCATAAGATATTTACATATAGTTAAAAATACTTTTATTTAATACGAAACATTTATATTTTATTTAGGTGATACTGATCGTGCAAAAAATTTATTGTATGAGTATTTAATAGCAGAAAATGCTTAACAAATAAGTCATTAAAAGGACCCATTTTGCTAACACATCAAGTTTAAGAAGTAGACAATAAAAATAGTATTAGATTTATAATTAAAGGAACTGGAAGATTTTTCAAGTTGCCTTATGTTTTTAGGTACGGCTGAACGGTTATCAAATTATTTAAATTTTTATAAAATTATAAGTTGAAAAAATGAAATCCTAAGACTGTGCCCAATTATAAATTACATTGTTTAACCAACTACAAAATGTCAGAAAACCTTTATATTCCAATGGCCTTCAAGTTTTCTTCTCAGGAATAATCATCATCTAATAAGCAAGCACTCATAGATCATAGTTCATAGATAATAGAAATGAATGAGGGTGCGTGAGGTAATCGGTAGCCTAGGACAAGGACAACCGGTCTAGGTGATGACTCCATTACTGAATGACGGAATCATGAAAAGGTGACAATATGAATCATTACTTCTTCAATATATATGTTTATATGTTAGGCTTGAGTTTCGGTAAACTTAAATATTTTAGTAAATAAAATATATAGAATGGAAGATAGATAGAGAGAGTGAAAAAAAAAAAAGAAGCAAAATAGCTATTTAAAAAGCATATATTTTTGTACTATAAAATTTGTATTTTAGGTATTATTTGGTTTTGCTATTGTGATGATAATATATACCTGTCATGGCCATATCAAAAATTAATCAGATCATAAAATGTTGACATTTCATGATACAGTTACAATACAACCTTATCATTTAATGAATAACGCTATTTGTTAATCGACTAAGATTGAGTGTTGTGCCCTTAGAAAGATGGGCAATTATAAGTGGAAATTTACATTTTAGGAATTCATTTATTATTCTAAAAGAACTTATTTATTTGTTTAATTATTTATTTATTTTTATCTTTGCCATAATGAATTACCAAATCAACGAGCTATCAGTGCCGTTTCTAGCGGCCAATTTAACTAAATTTATGGTTATACAACGTTAGGCCATATCATGAAACAACCGTGTGTATAGTTGATTGATTGTATATCCTAAAGTTATATATTTCTCAATATAGTCAAGCCATATATTGCACATCAGCAAGAACACAGTCCTCAAAATTTATCTATTTTAAGTCAATTCCATTATCCTACAAGGGAAATAAACCCCCTTCGATGAAGATAATTCTAATAGTGTCCATGGGGACTAAAATTTATTTCTATTTAAGTAACTAACTGTTTATTTAAAGATGATTCTGAGTCTTAAAAAGTTCTTGAGGTACATGAGGTATGATGGTGTAGAAGGATAAATATAATTGAGATTCATGAGTTAATTTCCGCTTCTATTGTAATAGTTTTATTTGAAAACCAGTTTAGAATGTTAAATATTCATCATCAGTTCTAAAACATTATAAACATCCTCCAAGACATCAGAACTTTGTTACATAGATTATATATATTTTAAAGTTTTTAATAAATACAAATATTAAAATTTTAATGTAAAGAGGAAAAGGTGTAAATATGGGACCCATTTGTTTTTAATTTAAAGTTACTTTTTATTCAATAAATTCTAAATATTTGTCTTTCATTAACAACTATAAGTTTGTTAAATGCGTGAAGGCAAAACATTGGTTAACATTAATTATTTCCTTTAAATAACGACGATTTACAAAAAGCTTTGAAAATAGCACAAGAAAAATTGGCGTGTAAAGATGGGCAATCTTCAGAAAAGTCACCAAAAATAGTTTAAAACAGGATTAAACAATGCACATCGGTCTAAGTTAACACATTTGGGAACGTTTTACACACACCTTTCCCCGAGTGCCTTCAGAGAATATTCCATTTCAAAAGATACAAGTTATGATCTCTAACAAGAGATATGTTGAAGTTCCTGGGGAATGAGGGTCGATATTTACACCAATAAAGGGTGCCCATATTTACACCAACGCCACCTAAGAAAGATTGACACTATCACATGTAACCTAAAAGCGTGCGTGACTAAAGGTGTGCTTCAAAAAGTAGCTTAAAATCTCCGCTTTCCAGATAGGGTAAATCACGAGTTATGGTCACCTCACCAGTTATGGGCAGACTAATACAATTATCACAATAATAAGGGTCTAATCCATTTATTTGTGATATCACCAGGAGAAATATTTCTGAAAAGGATTTAAGATTCATTTACTAATGAAACTCTCCCTCCTATCCCTTTCCAGTGGCCATTAAAAAATATTTTTCAAAAATAGTGTCCTGAAATACTTCTTTTTTTTAGTAAGATCGTTTTGAAAACTGAGAATTCTTAAGGAATTATAGTGATATTGCTTTATTAATTGTTAAGTTTTGAATTATCTAACTTTTCATTAGAATTCAGGCTTCAATACAAGCTCCATTATGTTGGACTATCTAATTTTAATTAACAATAATTTTGAGCTGACCATAACCGATGTATAAAAATACCGGATATGAGTTACGGCCACCCGTATCCATTTCAATTTTCTTTAGTGCTACCAACGTTCTCTCTGCTAATATAGACAAAATAGAATTTTCTTCATTTAATTAGGTCATTTTAAAACATATTTATTACATCCCTTTCTAGTAGTTGACATGTTAAAGCTTACGTCTTTTAAGTGACCATTACTAGTTAATATAGTTTGTTATATATTGTACATCGCTGATGGCTACTGCTGAAAAAATTGAAAGTAGATAATTTACAAAAAAAATACATTCCGATTTCTTTTAATTCATTATTTTTTTAGTGGGGATGATTACCATATTATATGCCGTTACTGCTTATGTAGAAAAATCAACGAAAAGTGCGGTTATAAAATATACACAGATAAATAGTTTTTTAATTCATTTTCAACTATCATTTCATGATCGTTTTCTAAACTAATAAAGTGACTACAGAGTTTGTGAATGAGTGCATCAAATGGTATTTATTTTACTTTTTACACACATTTATTTTACTTTTTTGTTAGAACGTGTTTTATTAGTATTTAGATTTTTTCTATAGGTATACTTTTTCATTAATTAATACTTTTTTTTAAATTATTAAAAACATTAGCTTAAAGATTATTTTGCCACATGACCATAACTTGTCTTGGCTATGACCATAACTGGTATAACAAGCCCATAACTGGTATTTTTAGCTTTTTGTTAAAAAATATAAGACTTTATTTGAAAGGAAGCTTTAGTGTATTTGTCAATTTTACATTAAATAGAATAAACTTTTGAGAATCTAAATATATAACCAAAGATGTCATATTACAAACTGTGTCAACGAAATTCCCTAATAAATCTACAAGTTTTCTTAACTATGACCATAATTAGTTATTTACCCTTGTTACAATTTTATCATTGTCAAATTATTTTTAAATAAACATAAGCACATGAAACAAAAATGATTTCGCATTCGTCTCAAACGTTTGCAGTCCAGAATTAACACCAATTTGCACAATACCTTAAGCTGCATCCACACAGATTGAAAGAATGGTTCCTACTGATCACTGCTATCTTATATTACCAAAAGGCTCCATAGACAGTCCTCGCCGCCATTCTTCAACACCTCCCTTAGCCAATAGAGAAGAGTGCCCATATTTACACCGTTTCCTCTAACAAAGAGCTGATGTTTTAAAAATATGTATGTTTTAGAACTGATGATGAACATTCAAAACTAGTTTTCAAATAATACAATTCCAATAAAAGTGGAAATAATTTCATCATTCCTAATTAAAAAGTCCTTTTTCCAGAAGGTAATAAATTAGAGTTATGGCACAGTTCATCCCTACGTGCGATATGATCAACATCGTAATATTTCATGGAATGCTAAGATATGTTCGGCTACTTTATAATGTGACCAATTTTTCCTGTGCATACTCGTACCTAATCTGATTACTCAAATATAATCACCATTATTGTATTAATATATATATTTTTTTATACATAATGCGAGCCTCTTTATTACCGATAGGTCAGTGTTATTACGGAATACGTCAATCAGTGGATTCTATTAAGTTGAGATTAACAAAATTTTGAAAACGAGTAACATTAAGCGTAACTGGATACGATGGGGTAGTGGGGAAGCGCGGTCGGTTGGCTCACATTGTCCAGGCTGACGAAAGGCTTTCAGTCAACGCCGGAGACAGTCGGGTGCCGAAATCCGTTGTCCATTGTGGGCATTGTAACGGCAGCTGTATTATTGATAGTTGTGGGAACCAGCTGATGGTCATTAGTGGGATTGTGGTCCATTACTAGCAGCGGTCACCCCCGCTCTCATTGATTTTTAATAAGTTAACTAAACCCGCCTCGATTACTCTCTGTTGGCGGGTCGTCCATCGGATTTATAGCTGTCCATTTGGGGTCGTCCAACGCTTTTGACGATGGGTCCAGAATGTTATATGCATAGTTTCCGATATATATCTCTCAGTTAATGTTATATATCAGAATATGATTCCGCCGATTACCGGATTTAGCATTTAAATGTTATTATCTATAAAAAAATCCTTTAAAATAAAAATAAATATATTTGATATCCGTAATACATTTACAAAATTATCTGCAATTCTTTTTATTTATTTTTATTTTTTGAAAATGCTATGGTTCTGTTCAAATTGGATATAATGGACTATGTATATATTATGGAAATAGTAATAAATTAGAATATAATTTGGTAATATTGTACACTGTTTATTTGTAAATGAAAATAAATATATTTTTTATTAAATATAATTAGCATTGTTAGGGTAACAACTGGAATACATTCCCCGTCATTTTCAGCCAGCAACTACGCAATCATAAACAGTTTAGGGAAATTCTTTATTCTAAGCCCATAAACAATATTTTGTTCAAAGATAGAATAAAAGAAAGATTTTTGGAAAGGTTGGGGAAAATTTTCAGAACTATGGCTAAGTATAATAAGTATAAAAAAACAAGTTAAAGGTATGAATATTGTCAAATCATATAAAACAATATATTTGGAATATTTTAGTGATTAAAATAACAAACGCGAAGCCGCGGTGGCTTCAGAAGTTAGATTGCCAATCACTTAATTATTCTTATAAGATATTGTTTCATATCCCGTCAGAGAGGGTAAAAATTTATTTCGTGTTGGATCTTGCCACTCAGGAGAGTGAATGACAGAGAGAGAGAGAGATAGAGAGAGAGAGAGAGAGAGAGAGAGAGAGAGAGAGAGAGAGAGAGAGAGAGAGAGAGAGAGAGAGAGAGAGAGAGAGAGAGAGAGAGAGAGAGAGAGAGAGAGAGAGAGAGAGAGAGAGAGAGAGAGAGAGAGAGAGAGAGAGAGAGAGAGAGAGAGAGAGAGAGAGAGAGAGAGAGAGAGAGAGAGAGAGAGAGAGAGAGAGAGAGAGAGAGAGAGAGAGAGAGAGAGAGAGAGAGAGAGAGAGAGAGAGAGAGAGAGAGAGAGAGAGAGAGAGAGAGAGAGAGAGAGAGAGAGAGAGAGAGAGAGAGGAGAGAGAGAGAGAGAGAGAGAGAGAGAGAGAGAGAGAGAGAGAGAGAGAGAGAGAGAGAGAGAGAGAGAGAGAGAGAGAGAGAGAGAGAGAGAGAGAGAGAGAGAGAGAGAGAGAGAGAGAGAGAGAGAGAGAGAGAGAGAGAGAGAGAGAGAGAGAGAGAGAGAGAGAGAGAGAGAGAGAGAGAGAGAGAGAGAGAGAGAGAGAGAGAGAGAGAGAGAGAGAGAGAGAGAGAGAGAGAGAGAGAGAGAGAGAGAGAGAGAGAGAGAGAAAAAAAAAAATATATATACATAACTAACTTTTAATATTATACTACAAACATATAAATGCAAAGACGTGCAGATATATATTCTTATATATTTGTTATTAAATCTCGATGTGCTAGGAAATCGTAAATTGCTTGTAAAATGATTTTTTTGATCGGATAAAATCCTAAAATCCTATTTTATATAAATTTTAAAAAGTTACGAATATACGTTTACGTTAATGGAAAAGAATTGTGAAAACGTTAAAAAAAATTATTAAAGAATTTATCTTTGAAATTTTACTTTAATTAGCGCCTTTAGAAATAATTGTATCCTTGATAAATATATAACATTATTAAATAAATGTATCTGTAGATTGGATAAAAATATTAGTTTGCAATTAAAAACTAATAAGAAATTTTATTTAGGAAATGTGGAAAAAAAAATTGTGTAAAAACTAATAAAATGAAATTATGTAAGATAGTTATCATTTATTTCAATACCATTTATTTTGTATAAACAATTCCTTTACTTTTTAATTTTTTTAAATATTGTAAAAAATAAGTTAATTAAAAAAACAAAAGAAAGTTATTTATTTAAGTCTCTACGATATTATATTAAAACAACAGATAGAAAATAGCAGCTCCACTACAATGCATCAATCATATGTCTAGGTCTCGTGATAGTGACAGATTTCCTAGAAAAGAAATTGAATTTATCTATCATCTCAAATTGTAGGTTTCTATTACCATTACTATATTTGATGTAATATTTATCAATAGAATGTAATCGATAATCGTAGTAATTGTAACAATTATTCATGTAAATTAAATAATAAATATATATTAAACTGTATGTGAAAATATTCAATTAGCAGACATCAGATGAATCGAGATATGATCTAATGCGATACGATCGGAAATCAAAAGAAGCATTAGAAATTCCTTTCTGTTTACCAAGGCCGACTAGTGATTAAGGACAGAAGGTTACTGATCATTTCTAATACAATTCGATTGTATCATTATTTTTATTACATATAAATAATATATATGATTAGATATTTTTTTCTTTTTTACCCATTTTATAATATCCTTCCTTCGTTATTTTATCCATCATTCTCATTGCTGCTACGTTTTCTTCACTATAATAACTTTATGTTTTTTACCTTGATAGCTTTCTTATTAAATATTAAGTCTTCACTTCCATACCTATGTTTCTTAGCTTTTAATATATTTTTATAGATCACCGTTCTTTTTAAATCAATATTCTACCTCCCACTCTTTTCAGCCACATAACTATGATCAGTATCTTATTTTTGGTTCTTAGACAATAATTCCATGTTGGTTCATCGGTTTTATAACTGTAAAACACACACACATATGTTAAAATAAAATGTTATCTTTCTTAGTTATTTTCTTGTGCCTGGGATATTGTAATTTTCTGCTAAAGAAATAATTTCTGATAATAGGTACATTTATTTTTATTTAAAAAAAATAATGTAAAATTATACATTTTTTTAAGTAAGAAGTAACTTTTGAACATTTTAAAAGTTTAAATGTGATCATAAACACACCAAATGACTAAGACTAGAAGGTATTAAGGAAAATATAAAATACAGAATTTTATTGGGTTGGGTTATAATGCAGGTTTTTAAACATAACAAGTAAATTTATTATTATTTTGTGTGGTTTATAGTGTTAAATGGTTGAATAACTTTTCTCGCAACGTCCTAAGTAGTTTTGCGAGGGTTTTCTTCTACCAAAGCCCTCAGATGGTCGTGAACAACAACAGAATGCTTACTGTGATCTTCTTGTCTTCGAGATCGAAATCTCCAAGAAGAAATATTTGGAACCATCGCTGCTCTGTCAGTCATTGATGCTTCCATTACCCCGAACAACATTGACGTTACGCTCGGTTTGGGCTGCACTTCAACCAAGTTTGAACTCGTAAAATTTTACAAAAAATAAGTATTTTTACATGGTGAATGTTACTCCCCAGGGGCGGGGACTTTTAGTGTGTTTATCTTCTAACAACTCCTACAGAAGCCCTGAGGTTAAAAGTAATCGCATATTTCATGCACTCTACAATATTTATTTACTGGACTACAAATGATTCAGATAGAATCAAACGTAACTTCTTGTCACAGTTTATAGCACCGTGATGTACATAAGAGGAATTACGAATCAATGTTTAAATATAAAGAAAACGAACATTTGTTTCTGATTTGATTGAGATTTCAAAAATATTTCATTCAAATGTTTATTATAATTTCTAAAATTATTGTCTACTGTCTAGAAAATTCTTTCCAAGGGCTAGATATTGCGTTGGACCAGTCCAATTACTCCAGAAGGGCAACGCTAGGACAGAAACCCTCCTGGAAGACTAAGGAGTACAGCCGGTGTGTAAATACCGCTCGGACTCGGGGTGTGCTTTGATCTGTCTGTTAGTGTTGTTAGATCAAAGGCCCACTTCAGAGTGGTTTTCTCACGTGAAGGTATCTTTTCCGCGCTAGACCTCTACTGCTTTTCCAGTCAAAGGAGAAAACTACTCCAGTGTGTCGATTAAATCTCAAAGAAAAAGCTGTTTCTTGTAAAATTACCAAAGTGTAATTTATACATTTGATCTGAACAAATTTTGAATATCGGCATATAATAATATTTCCGACTGAAACAAACATGATAATAAAAAAAAGCCTTTTTTTTATTTATTTATTTTATTTTTTTTATATAACATATGCAATAAGTAAATGTGAGGTGAAATTACAAGGATGACAAGTCAATCACTTATTAAGAATTATCCGTTAGTGGCACTTCAATAAATATTCTACATTAGAAAATCCCTAGGCCATCTTCTTTTCAGACCCCTTGAAGGACTATTGGGAATCGAGTGAGAAGAAAGTTGGGAGACTAGTGGATTCGAATGGGTATGTAGCTTGTCATGAAAGGATATGTAACTTGTTTGGGCCAAATCTGCAACATATTTGACATTTAGATAAGTTATACGAAAACAGTTTCTTGTCTTTTAAGTCTTGTATGTGAATTCAAAATAAGATGTTTGTCCACAGTTCTAGTTAGGGTATCTGTTCTTCGGTGATCAGTGGAACGTTATAAAAGGATACTACAGTGTATTCCAACAGGACAGCAAGTGGCATGTTTATGACGAAAGACATAGAAGCCCTAACTGATTTTATAATTTATCTTCTTCCTTGAAATTAACTTCTTTAAATAAGGAAAATAATAGGCAATGAGGTTAGTGTATGAGGATCTTCATTGTCATCCATTGGATTTTTTACTCATTGTTAAGGGATGATCAGAATTTAGCAATGATATTTTCTATAATTCTGACTAATCTTCATACAAGATATTGCTCTTTGTGGTTCACTCTGAAGGATAGATAATCATTAGGGGGTGTTCATAGCTCAGAGATAACGCACCTGTAACTAAGTTCGTTGTCCTTCCAACCTGATGGACGGAAGATTTAAGGTTCGAATCCAGTCAGAAGTAGGGTGGAACTAATTTGAAGCAATGAATTATTCGCCTCCACCCTGCCGGCCTGGAAAACCACGTGTTGCTAAAACCACAAAAAAAGAGAAATAAAAAAAAAATAGTACATACTCATTGTTTTTAATATTATCATTCAAAATTAACCTGTAATCATATCAAAATAAAAATATAATTTTCAGGTTAGGTTTACCTATTACCATTGTATAGTCGTAATATCTCTTCCTATTAACCTCGGAGACACGGATATTAAAGCCCTTTTACTCGGTCTTATCCGTTCTCAGTTCAGTTTCAGTTTTAGTCGGACTGCCAGTTTTCCCTGTGTTTCATGATTCTATTATTGAATTTATTGAAATTTATAAAAATTGTGGGAAAAAAAAACGCTATCTGTTCACATTCTCTTATTTAAAAAGTATCAATGATATGATGAAAAAGCAACTAATGTGATGGTCAAGTCATATCATTGATAGCCTACGCTCAACGTATAAGAAAGAATTTAAAAAAGTTAAAGAAGTGGAGCAGGAACTGGAGAAGTGTACTGACGATCGCTATGGAGCCAAGCTTTACTCCGTTGCCTCATTTTTTTTTTTCACTCTTTCTTCAGAACTTAAGCTAAGGCTGTTGCAATGAGACAACCTTCATCCATAAGTTATTGAATAATACTACAAGTATACTCTATTAAACCAGAATGAACAACATGTATGCTAAACATTTTTAATTAGTGAACTTTTACCTGTAACTCAGCTCTTCGCAACTACACTTTTCTAGGCAACAGAGAACTAAAATTACTGGGAATAGTGAGAATTGAACGGACCGTGTTAAAGGACCGCGCTTACGAACTGAAATGAAACTGAAACTGAACTGAGAGCGGATATGACCGCGTAAAAGGGCCTTTAACGATCCTTCTAATCCTTGGAACCTAATATTGGATGCCCAATGAATGATAAAGCATAGTCCAGTCGGCTTCTACTAACATCCTTTATTGAAAGAAACGTATTGTATATTAGATCTGATATACCATTATACGCACCATTATATCATTATATGCACTAACATGCTTAGTGATGGTTACTGTTCCATCTATTTTTTTTTTCTTATTTCACTCGTAACAAAAAGGTAATTGCATAGGCATTAAAAAAAAAAAAAGAGCCAACCTGATCTGGCCTAGAGGAAGATCCCTTATTGGATGCCCACAGAGAGACAAAGAAACCGACGACGTATCCTTTAATCGCAGCAATTGAAGAGGAGGAATGTCGGGACAATGAGGGAATTCCAAGAGGAGGATTCCATGGCCCCCAGGACCGGAACAGAAAAGGTAAAACAATTATCGGCAAAACCATCAATAAGGGTGTGAATGTACGAGTCTTACCCGAAATGTTACCTTCATTACTAGCAAGTTGTGTAAACAAGTTACAAATTTCTAAAAAGCGTTTTTTCGGTAATTTACTGTATGTTTTGTAAAAAAAAATATATATCGTATTTATTATTAAATCTTGTATAGCGAAAACTAGAATAATGATAATATTACTGAGTGATTGATAGGAATGGTTTTCCTTATGAATACACTATTATGTATTTTTTGTGCTCAGTTTCGGGAATGTATTCATTATTCATTTAAGGGAGAGTAACGCCATTGCATAGTACCGTTATGATCTCAATGACTTAGAAACACTTTTAAAGTCAGAAGTTCACAAGTAAAAGACAGTAAACTGCTAAATTATTTTTCTGAACTGTATTAAAGATTTTAAAATTTTCTCCTTTTGCCGTCTTATAAATCGTGGGAACCATTATTGGTATACTATTTAGAATAAGACTAGTTTCACAGGATTTCTATTAATGTGCGGCTCTTACTTAGGTAAAAGTGTGTGGCCTAATTTTTTGAATTGGTTGATTTCATGAGGATGAATAATTGTAGGCACAGATGGCAAGGATTTTAATTGGGTATTAAGAATTAGTACCACAGAAGTGAGTTTATGTGTTCAAAGCATGTTAAATGGAATAAGATTTTTTACAGGAAATGATCTGATTAAGCTACTGTAAAATCAGTGTTGGAAGCTGACTAGAAAATAAATTCATGAGTTCCGGACTCAAAGGAGCAGGGTTTGAATACAGTGGATGATGTTCTCTGAAGAACTCGGTAATCGTGATGATACAGTAAGAAGAATTTAGAAAAGTAATCAGCCTTATTGTAAAGATTATTTTATAAGTAAATCGAAAAAAATAAATAAAAATCCTGTGTAATATTATGTGCAATATATAAAAGGTGTATGTAAAATGTAGGTTTTATTGGTTTCTTTAAATTACCCCTCAGTAAAAGTAAACTGTCTAGATTTAATAAATTATGTTTTTGCATGGAATCAATATTTATTATTCCTCTCCGTAACAATTAATTTTTTACTTTTTTATTAGTCCACTACTTGGGAAAAATGGAGTATTTACTTATAAGTATGCGGTTTTTGTATGATTTGGTTTTATTTGTTTAAATTCGGTCAAAACAGCGCCCAAAAGTTCAGAAACATTAATAAAGTGCGGGTTCATTATAGCACTGTGTGCACCGTTCAACATCGGCTTTAAAAAATGACGAGAGAAATATTTCAGCATTGAAGAAAAGGAGGTTTATGGGAGGGCTTCTTCCGTGGATGGTTATATTCTGCAAGCTTTGGTGGATAAAATCTTAAAGCTGTGCAAAACTTGCAGAGAAAGTAACTCAAAAAGAGAATAAGTAACAAAAAAAAAATGTGTTTAGTTATAAGCTTCAGCCTCAATTGCTCTTTTCTCCAGATCTCTTTTAAGAACCTGGACCCCTTTTTAAATTACAAAAAATTAATAATCTGCAAGTTTCTGTGAATAAAATCTTAGAGCTGTGCAAAACTTGCAGAGAAGGTAACACAAAACGAAAATAAGTAATACAAAAAGATAAGTGCGTATTTATAAGCTTCAGCCTACATTGCTCTTTTCTCCAGATATCTTTTAAGATCCTGGACCCCTTTTTAAATTATAAAAAATTAATATTCTGCAAGCTTTGGAGGATAAAATCTTAGAGCAGTGCAAAACTTGCAGAAAAAGTAACACAAATAGAGAATAAGTAAATTAAAAAAAAAAAAAGTGATTAGTCATAAGTTTCAGCCTCAATTGCCCTTCTCTCCAGACATCTTTTAAAAACCTCGACCCCTTTTAAAAATTATTAAAAAAAAATTGTTCAAAAGCCGATGGATATCACAAATGGTTAATGATTCAAAACTCTATTCACAGGAGCCAACAAGTTTGTAGAAATTTATAGAGAGATATGCATATTTTTTAAAATAAAATGTTTTCTAATATTTATATTTAATTTTATAATAGATTATTTGAGAGACCCTCCAGGCCAGCCTCTACAATGTGTGTACCCTTAAATGGAGAAAAACTTGGCAGTTGAGCGTGGTTTAGGTTAAATCTCCTTTCACAACCGTTGGCCTAGTAACAGTACATCCTAACCTAAGGACTTAACCCAAGACACTTCATGGGTTATTAGTGGTACAGGTTTATTTATTATTTTAATAGTTTGTCATAGTTTTATATTAAAAATTAAACTTCCCTTGATTTACGGACAACCCAATATAAGAAATTCGTTGGTTTGATTGTTCGCTATATAGATTTGACTTCATTTAGTACACAATATCCAATTGTACAACTTAGAAGGTTCTATAAAAGCAACAACTATTTTTGCATATTTTTTATTTTGGGTAATGAGGCACGCTAGTATATTCCAATCAGGATCGCAGAGTGGGCGGAACCATTAGCTCGAGGGCGGACTGGATGAAAAAATGCCGCGACACGACGAAGACGATGGAGCGTCGAAGATATTTACGGCCTGTTCCATCATTAGCGGACAAAGGCGGAGGAACAGTGTGACATAAGTCAGTGGGTCCATCTGCATAGAGGCTACTCTCTCTATCAGCGTGAAATAGTGGGCCTTTAGCAGCCGATACAGGTTTGTCTCTGTCCGTATCCTTGTCCGCTGTCACGTCGGCCGTATTTGTAACTAGGATCGTCTTTTTCTTCTGCCTGCACCTCCCACTTTATCAACACTTACTTATGACCTTCTTTCATCAATAATTATCACTACACGGGTGCCAACATATATGAAGTTTCTTTTGCAGCGGTCTGTTGCTGGATGTAAGTTACATACGTCACGGTATGCATGTATTATTTACCCCCGAAGGAATATTTTTTCGATCACTTTGAAATATAAAATAATACTTAAAAGTAAAAAGTTGCTATATTGTTCAGAATACGAATCAGTAAACAATGCTCCAAAGTACAAAAAATATTTTAACTTATTCGATAGCTCACATCCCGACTTACCCTCACCCTCCTAATCACGTATTAGTTCCATAGTTCTAATAAAAGTTCAATAGTAGATAGTCTCGAGGCCATCTTTTTATCAGCCACCTCAGAGAGTCATTGGGAATAGCATGAAGCAAGTTGCGAGACTAGTGAATCTACGTATTTATGAAGTTTACTATGAATACAAAATACATCTAGAAAATACGATGATAATGCTAAAAATGGCATGTCAATTGCTTGTATAGCTACTACCCGTTGGAATCATTATTATAATATTAGAAGATCCCTAAGCCATCTTCATTTCATATGACTCGGAGGGTTATCTGGAATAGAATGAGAAGGAAGTTGAGATACTAGAGGATTTTAATGGTTTCGAAGATTACTATGAAAGTAAAGGTATCTGGTTTGGGCTAAATCAGCAACACATGGAACATTAAGATTATCATGTACAAGTTTATTTGTGAGAAAGTAACGTTAGCCTTGAAACACACTTTTAAGCAGGAGTCCTATAAAATATTGTTCCCCTAAAATGGTAGAGCGATTCAGTCAACTAAACCGCATACTATGCAAGACCTTATAACCTTCAATAGACAAGTTGTTAATATACAAGACTATCCTAAAGCCTAATTGGACCTACGGACTTAAATTCGGGAAAAGCAAAATATTCGAACATGAAACGTTTCCTATCCTTCAAATGCGAATTCCTGAGAACCATAACCAATGCCACTTACTATGTCTCCAACAAAACCTTCTTACATAATGACTTTATTATACTTTTTGTTCTAGAATCCTTACCTGTAAAATTTTCAAAATCCCATCAAATAATTTCTCATCATCCTAATCCACTAGCAAAATGCATATCCAGCAACACTCACCCTTATAATCCTCGTCGCAGGTTAAAAAACAGTGGCCTCTTGATCTACTATAAAATTCGACATGGAGTCCAAGCTAATGCCCAGTTAATCCACTCATGCCCTCAGAGACTGCCCTATAGCGCTCTATTGCCTATACTTAAGCCTCCAATGGTATTATTTTTACACCAGAGACGAATCTGAGAGAGAAGCCCTGGAGATCTCTTAGGTTCTTAAATTATTATTTATCTCTTTTTATTTATTTCTTATTGTGCATATTATCTTAATGAATCCATTAAGCCATTCATATTACTTATTATCCAATTTTGAGGCAGATTGTAATACTTTCTCAATAAAAGATTAATAATAAAAAAATATATTGGAATATGCCTTAAAAAAACTAAAAATATACATACTAAAAAAAATTTATCTATTAAAGCTAAATTGCGTCATTATAAACAGTTATTCGTCCGGAAAGCTTATATGCCTCTATATTTTTTTAAACAAAAAAGAAGATATTGAAAATACGGAAAATATTTAGGAAAATATTGGGACCAAGATAGACGGAAAAGGGTTTTAAACTAAAAAGTAATACAGAAATATTGAAAAATTAATTGATGCAATGAGTGAGAAAACGTAGATTGACAAAGAATATTTTCTAACACAACTTCCAAAAACAGAAAACGAATTTATTTAATGAGCGACAGAGACAAATTTCGGACAGCAGTCAACAAGATCAAATTTCCAGAAATAGTTAATACACAAATAAATAGACAGTGATCATATGAAAGGAGAAAACATCGGGCAGAGATGATAAAGTAGTATTGGAAAGAACAGAAGAGCAAGGAATGAATTGTTGAAAGTGGTCCACAGATGGCCGAACTCGAAAGGAGAAAAAAAATATATAATTTACATGTACTTCTTTATTCGGCTTCAAAGTTTCTCACATATTAACATTTGGCTATAATCGTATATTTAAGTTTTAAATATAATTGCCTATATCAAAGAACATATTATTTACTTAATCACTTATTTCATTCTAAAACCTACTCACTAAAATATTTAGACTTAAATTCGGCCTTAATCCTTGCCTCCATTAAGGTAGTCGACCGAAGACCATAAATCAAATACTGTATCAAGGGTCTACTTGAAAGATTATGAAATGATCTATCTCAGGTCAGATCGGGGGCTAATCTTCTGGAACATTAAAGGTAATGACAGTGGAATCGATAAGGATTGGCTGCTGAGACCACGCCGCTGTCGCTCTGCGCTGATGTAAGGCACGAATGTCGTTAGCAGTTTATATAATACATTATTAGTACATAATACTGACAATGAGAATAATTGCAAATAGTTTTTATACTTCCAAAGAAAATTTAAAATTTTATTTGAAATAAATAATTTATCGAATTTCCATTTAATCTAAATACTGAACAATATATCCTAGGGAATTATCAGGGCTGATTGTGTGTGCCTAAGGAGCAGATTAAGGAACACGACACCACTTGGCTCTGAGCAAGTAGATTGAGTCCTGAGAATCCTCCTTCGCTTATAAACGAGCCAGTTCTTCATTTAGTGGAGGTTTCTTAATTATTGGATTTTTTTTTTCATTGCCACTTGATGCCATGATCGTATTACCTCCCTGAAAATGAGCAAATGATTCAGAAAGCAATATTTCGCGACCTTCTTTTAAGATAATTTCCAGATAAAATTCTATGGTATTGATTATTTGTTATTTTAATAAACGTGACCCCCGAGTTATCTCAGAAAAGATGTCGGTTTTAACAAGAAAAGTTTCAAATAAAATAAAAATTTGCAGAAAAGACTTTTATTTTAATTTATTTTTTTTTTTTTACATATTTTTTTGAATAATTAGGTATAAGTTCCCTTACTCAAGGGCAATGAGTAATTTGGATGACAAAGACTCATTCACACAATATGTTAATAATATAAAATAAAGTAAAAAAAAAAATTAGTAAAGTAATAAAATTAACAGCCTCTAAATAAAAAACTCCCCGTCAAAAGTTTCGCAGCACTTTGAATTTTATAAAAACTTATTTTTTTTTTATAATAAAGAAAGGTTCTGAAGTCTAAAATAAACATTCCTAAACTAGATCAAAACAATTTTTATTAAAATAAATTAAAATATTTCTACCAAAAAAACATACTTTTAAAAATTTTCATTTTTTACAATTTTAACTTTTAAATTTTGAATTTATATTTAATAAGGCATATTGCCCCCTCTGGCTTGCATGACTGCTTCCACTAATCTTGGCATACTTCTAAATAACGAAACGAATGTTAAACATCGACTGAAGGAAATTTGAAAAAAATAATCTATTGTTATTAACAGGGAAAAACATTGATGTGTCTAATCCTTAATGTCTCACGTTTAATAAATGATACTAATATGATTATAAACTATCGGATGTTTGTCATCTGTATCCCTTAAGTTGTATTCCAGAAAACTAGAGAGGAGGCTCAGAGGAATTGTAGAAAATGAACTTCAGGAAGAACAAGCAGCCTTCAGACCTGGTCGACAAACCCAAGATAATATTTTCATAATTCGAAGTATAATCGAGAAGTTTATTGAAAGGGACAATACGATTCACCTAGCCCTCTTAGATCTCTCTGGGGCATTTGGTAATGTACCACGAGTGGAACTCAAACGGGCGCTTGAGGACAAAGGAGTGCCTAGCAACTTAATACAGGCAGTCCTTAGCCTATACCAGAAAACATATGGGACGGTCAGGCTCAATGGAAATAAATCGGAAAGATTCCAAATGGTAAGAGGGGTAAAGCAAGGGGATAGCTTAAGCCCATTGCTTTTCAAAATAAACATGGACAGGATAATATGGGAAGCTAAACAAAGGAGCCCCAAATTCAAAGTAGGAAACTGGAGAATGCATCCCATATACATCCAGAATTTGGTATTTGCCGATGACATTCTTTTAATTGCAGAGAGCAGAGTGATCCTGCAGGAAGCGCAGGAAGTGTGGGAAGAAGCACTGAGCCGAAAAGGGATGAAGATTAAGGAAAGCGACCAACATCTATTACCAGCTCCGCAATGTTAAAATTGGAAAATGGGAAGTAGAGATGAAAACCAAAATGGTAATATATAAGCAATTATTCATCCCTTCGCTGACCTACGCAGCTGAAAGCTGACCTAGCATCAAGAAGTTTGAAAGCCGAATACAAGCGACACAAATGAAATTCCTGAGGAAGGCTCTTGGTAAGACAAGGTTGGACCGAATCCGAAACCAAAGAATAAGAGACAATACGGAGCAGGAATCGCTGATAGACTATATTCACAGAAGAGAATTAAAACGGTTTGGCCATGTACTAAGGTTGCCAAAAAAAGTATGGGAAGCAAAAGCAGTGGGAAAACGACCCAGAGGACGACCAAGAAGTAAATGGGAGGACCTCATATCGGAACAGGTGAGGAGGAGGGGACTTACAATGGGAGAGATTAGGAGGTTGACTGCGGATAGAGAGGTGTTTAGAACATGGTTGCTGGCTGCCCCGACACCGTGAGGTATAAGGGTTAGATGAAGAAGAAGATGATTATAAACCATGTATGGATTTAGGTAAAACTAGGAAAATCTCGAGAATTATGGGTGCTGCAATACTTTTGACTAGTTTCTTCTAGTTTATACTAGAAATAAAATAAAATATTTAAGAAATAAAATAAAGATAATGATGATAAAAAATAGGTGATACTTGTTGAAACTACATATAGAACAATCTAATCATTGTGGATAAGTCTGTTTGTGACAAAGTAAGTTTCATTATGAATTTTTAAACAAAACAATTAAAAACAAATATAACCATCAAATAATTAAACATAAGAAGAAAGTTTGAGGAATTACCTAATACAATAAATAATGTTCATTGAAGAATATAAATATTTTACTTTAATAAAATTGTAGCGAAATTTCCGGCCAGGACTCGGTAGTTGAAAAGCACAAATATTTGTTTCATTATTCGCTTTGTGGGTGTTAAACAAAGGACTACTTTTGTAGATAGCGATGGCGACCAATTACCGCAAATTGGATCGATAATGTTTTTGTAATTTCTTCATTTAATAAATAAAGAGAATGTTTAATTGGTGTTTATCTGTGAACACATTGGTTTGTCGAGACCCTTTGTATGGTTTTCATATTCACTCCCATCATTCTATATAAATTACTACTTGTTGTATATAACGTATACAGGTGTAGCGGGAACACTGTTTGGGAAAGGTTATCGGCTATCAGCTGGCGTGATAACCAAAGAGGCTATGTGAAATGGATTTTCCACTGCCGCAGTTAATATATTTACATTTTATTTGTACCATTGTTTTTATTACATGTATTTTTAATTTATAATTATTTTTGTTTAGAAGTTTACCTAATTTTCATTTTCATATAATGCAGTGGCAAATCCATGAGAAACCTCACTCCAGCTGATACCTGATACCACATATATACTATCCTGTTTTCTAGTGTGCGGATATAATATATTAATTGTTGTATAAATTTTTGACTGAGGCTTGTATAAGGATATCACGATTGGAATTACGATTTGGTTTGGAATAAAGAGGAAAATAAAATAGTATTTTTCTTAATTGCCACGCACCTTACAAGGTGTAAATAAAAGCAGATTGTTAAAAAAAATAAAAAATAAAATAAAACTTTTACCAGTATTATTATAATATGTAATATGAAATGAGACTATACCTATGCACAAGTTCTTAGGTAGCAATCTGGTATATAGCGTTGTATTACACGCAGGGCGTCTTGTATGACATTTCATAACATAATAATTGAAGGATTAGTTGAATGAAAGGTCTACGTAACAAAACACAATTATGGACTGTTTATGTTTACATTTTCTTTTAGCAGGAAAATGGTCCATAGCCTCTTCATCTTCTTCCTAACTCTTTTTGAAATAGTCATAGTTTGCTACAAGAAACATCTGCACATGAATCCTTCATCCAATGAACTAGATTATTATTTTATTTTTTTTATTTTACATAAACCCTTTCTCCACCAAACCCTTCAAATAATATTTATTTGTATGAAATTACTTGGTAATTATGATAATATAAATACCTAATACGACACTAGAAATACGTAGTTTAGAGCAAGATATTAATTTTTTTTAAATTGTAAAATACAACATGATGACTGTGTATAAAGTTCAACTTTATCTCGATTTTTAAACCATATATTTCGAATGGTGGTTTCATTTCATGAAAATAAGTACATAATAAGTTCTCCTCAGCCGGCTGCCTTGGCTCTCCATCTTATTCCTTACAGCTTAATATTTATAACTGCGATGAATACTGTGACACGTATATTATTTAAATCAATCCTTCGTTCAAGGCTGTCTTATAAAGGTGAGATACACTAAAACCTTATTTACATAGGAATTCAGAGTTTAAAGCTCCCTTTATTCCTATAAGGATAGGTTACATTAGAGACCATTTGCCATCACAGTTTCTGCCATTTCCTATACTATTTTATATTTAACAATCACAAGGCACATTCAGACAAGCAGATTGATGATATATTGTCGTAAAGTCAAAAGAGACCAAACTGTTATTTCATCAAGTGTCTGACCTTTCCTACTCAAATTAAGTCATCCTACATGTATGACAGACCTTAAGAAATACAGAAACTTGCCTAATAATAACCCAGATTAAAAAATATTCTGATACTTACAAATTTTCTCCAGGGTGTTAAGAGGTTTTACTTTCACAACTGTCTGCTTCATCAATCAAACAGTTACAAATCGTATGACATGACAATGACGGGCATGCGTGGCCCTGATATGGGTTCATAGACGATAAATGACAGGGACATGAAAAGACACGTCAAAACTTTTATCAGTCGAAGTCGAAACATGTTAAGTAATTTTAAAGCCTTCTAATTTTAAAATTCTCAGAAAGGTTTTGGAAACAAGAAGTCTGGTTTTTTTTTTTTTATCATTCTGTAATTAATCTTACATCATATCATGATTTATCATAACACAGAAAAAAGATCTATTAAGAAATAACATGACGATTTTAACAATTAGGCTTAACTTTTTTAAGAGCTTGTAAGCGAAACTATAGGAGAGTAGTCAAATAAACACAATTCCATTCTTTCTTTTTATTAGGGTCCCGCAAAATTAATCTCACCATATCCACCCCTGGCTTGAATGGGTTAGTTACCAGTAGGTTAATCCAGCTTTTTGTATTTGGAATACACATTACGTGAAGCTCCAATAAAAAAACAACTGCGTAAAAGAATTCCATCAAGTAAATATGATACTTCTACCCAGTAGAAGTACAATAAACGCTCTCTTATCCGTCGTTCCCTTAACCGTCGCTTGCAAACAAGGAAAAATCTAACCATATATAATTGAACTTACATTTACATTAAAATAATATTTATTTATAAGCTGTATCATTTGATCATCTACAAAAAATATATATATATATATATATAACTGATCATTCAGTGATATATAATAGAATGAATAAAACAGCAATATAATATCTATTACAATCTATTACATATAGCAATATAAATCTATTACATACGTACATATGTATTTATAAATAACTTTGAATTGTTAAAAAAATAGAGAAAAAAAAACTAAAAATGTATTTTTTTTTTTTTTTTTTTTTTAGGAAAACCAAGTTATGATGGTGATAAGGAATTTATTCAAACTGATGGTATACCATACACGTCATATATTTCAAGGACAACCTTCGAATCTAAAAACATTTTTTATTATTTTTTTTTTTTTTTTTTACTGAAATGTTTTTCTAATAACAAATAAAGGTTTCTGTTTTCCATTTTCCGGCTAGGTGCCGGTAATGGAAACGGTTTCATATTAGATATTTTCAAGCACATCAAAGGATTATGAATAATCTAAAGTAAATTTGAGGATCTTGTGAGTTCAAGTGGACTCAAAGTTTATTATGAAACAATTAGTATTTGGTTTAAGCCAAATCTTCTAGTATGCAGTTTTGTAGATAGCAGCTACAGCATATGATTGAAATGAAGATGTGCTATTTTTAAGCCATTTATTATTTTTTTTTTTTTCATTTATTGAAATTTACAACTGTACTAATATGTACATCTACTAAATACGTTGTTAGTGATTACAATTACATGTCAAAACTTGAAAAGAACTACTCATCAGTAGCACTTCAATAACTATTCTACACTGGACGATCTCGAGGCCTTTTTCTTTTCAGACGCCTCGGAGGGTTATCAAGAATAGAATGGGAAGCAAGTTGAGAGACTAGCGGATTTGAGTGGTTATGGAGTTCACTATGAAAGGAGAGGTATTTGGTGTGGGCTAAATAATCAACATATGCGACATTAAGATCTTTATAGATACGTTTATTTAAAACAAAGTAAGGAGCATTAAGGATTTCGGATTGTAAGGATTGGATACGGGAAGAATTAGAGGGTTTAGTTGAACCCCAAAGCTCAACTCCTTATGTCTAAATAGGTCTGATAACTGTCATGTAAATGATTTTTTTGTAGTAAATTGGAAGGTTTGAACGTTTGTCTAGTAAATGTTGAAGAAGTCGAAAACGACGAGTAGTTTCCTGTCTTTTTAGTTTTGTATGTGGATTCCTAGTTAAACGTTTGTCCAGTTGAAGCCCTAGGTAGCGGATCTGTTCAACAGGGATCAGCGGGATATTATTAAAGGATACTGTAGGAAGTCGTAGATTTATGACGAAGGGTGAAGATTATTTGATAGGATTTGCTTGGACTGATTTTAAATCTCCAATTTCGACACCATTCTTGAAGGTTGCTGATATGAGATCGGAATGTTTGTGAGCATTCATTTCTTAAGCTGTGATTATTACCGTTTTTTGAAAATCTAATCTGTTAGTAAAAGTTAGAAAAAAAAAATAAGAAAGTATTTCTCTAATTTTTAAGCATCTGTAATAAGCACACGTCCTTAAATTCACTGTTATTTTGTCATTTTTCTTCAGGATGTTGGTTCATTGATATATAAAAAATGATACGCACGTTTACGGAACATTCCTGATACATTAATCCCGTCGCATTAGTCGTTCCCTGCTTCACCGATAAGGATGTTCTTGTGAGTCAGAGGGACTCTACCGTGAGAGAGTCGAGGTCGGAACTAGTCACATTCCGACGAACCTGGAAACGGGCCGGCTACTGATTCATCTCAATGAAACAGTCTCAGAATTTCAACTTTCGGATTACGAGGGCATCGAATTTTTTTCGAATTTTGACTTAGAATGTGAACGTTAGCAGTAAGCAGTTATTTCTCAGTTTTGAGTTTTTCTAAAATAGCTTTTTATTGGTTTGTATTGAAGGCATGAAACATAAAAGTCCCTATCTCGTAGGAAATAGTTTCCATAGAAGACATGTTTTACTATCATACTTCTAGGAAAAAAAAAAAAATTTAATAAAATCAACATAATAAAACTAAAATTATAGAACGAAAAATTGAGCGTCCCTTGAAACAAATTGTATTTTCCAGATGATTGGCCACCCTTCAACCTTACAAATAGAAATTTTTTAAATTTATTTATTGAATTATTCTAGAATTGTATGCTCAGGTATTTTATTTGTCTGCATATGTTATAAAAAAAAATATTAATTATACTTTAGTCTTTTGTATTAATTCGCAACGAAGCTATATAATATAAGAGTATTTATAATATAATATTATGGTAGCAATATCATTTTTCAATTTCTTCGACTTTAAGATAAAAATTGTTTATAAGGACCACAGTAAATTAAACATATAGGTTGCACCTCTTATTTAGGATTTCCGGTTCAAATGAATACGTTTAGTTTTGGTAATTACTGTAAACATCATTTAGTACTATAAGTTTTTTATTTTCTTATTATTAATTTTTTTTTTTTTTATAAAACTGAATATTTCTAGTTATTTAATAATACTAGTTTTATATAATAATGAAAAATGATAAACCCAAGCATTAGAAAATACTAAGCAATTAGATAATTAAATTAATTGTGTGCTGCTATAAACACTGTGATCATTTTTTTTTTTTTTTTTTTTTTTTTTTTTTTGTCACTTGATGTACATATTTATACTATTATTTAAAAGGACAAGTCGTTTTTTGTTTGTGATCACTAACCACAAGAATTACTGAACCAATCTGAACCAAATTTAAACCACAGCATCTCTGCAGTTTCAGGCAAATTTAGCAATAATAAGATCCTCTCATTTCCTATTCAATTAATATTTTAAAAAGCAATAATATGTGGATAACAATATAGTTAGAAAATTAACTGATAGGTGGCGAGCGACATTCTACATGAGAGGTTACAAAGCTATTGTGTCATAAAAAGCTTGAAGTTGATAATAAAATTGACTTATATTCATTTAAATTATAAAAAAATATTTAAATATGTGGTGCGACCTGAAGTTTGAAAATCGACTGATATGTGGTTAGCGCCATTTTGTAATAGAGTTTACAATGGTAAAACTACTGAACTCATCTGTAACAAATTTTAACTACTTGATCTTCAAAGTTTCAGGAGGGTTTAGCAATAATAAAACAAACAACAATAAAAAATTATATATACAATATTGAGTAGCAGAAACGAGATTTGCCCCACTGTCATATACTTTTATGTGTGAAATTAAAATCCAAACAGATGAAATCAATAAAAGTATTTCTGACAAATAAAAATGATTACCAACTCAAAATGTCGATCCTTTGCAGAAGAATTATCGAATTTAAAAAATTATATTTGTTAAAAATATGATTCATGGGCCTTTACTAGCAAGCAAGAATAGTGCAGTCCATTATCTAGGAAAGTTTCTTAATAGTCTCTGTTCATCTCGATTACCAACTTATACATTAAAATTAAAAGTGAACATTCACATATGCGTTTACATTATATGTCAAAACACAAAATCAGTGTAATTTTAATTTGGTTATAAATTATTGCTATGAGTAAAATATCATTGAAGAAATAATGTTCAATCGTATACTTCAATACAAGATTTTTATCAATTAAACTGTGATTATTACTTAAAATTATTTGAGGTCTTTCATATGCGATGTCCATATACATATACACACATTAAATAAGATTATTTTTGGATAATTCGAATCACATCGACATAAAATATAAAATCAAATACATTTATGGAATGGTGATTTTATTACTGGTTTGAGATATTGTTGATTGAAAAAGAAAAATAATTGTTCTGCATCCACTTTTTTGGATTTGACGACTGGTACATATTTTTTTCTGAACAATCCCTATGTGGATATAAATGAAACTCATAAAGCAGAAAGAAGAAGATTCATAATACCAAGGCAAGATCCGAGTGTTAAAAGAAAATTTTTATTGCTGCCATTACGAATTTTCTACATGCTGGATATCAAAGCTTCTTTTGCTTAGGTATAAAAACCAGTCTTGAATTGTGTAAGCAAGTTATAATAAATACCATTCAGTAAGAAATATAATGTTTCTTAAAACATTTTAATCACACAAAATAAAAAAATAAAAATGCCACATTAATATTGTACAATATGTTCCTTCAATATTTTATTAATTTTTTTTTAACCTAGAATCCCCAGTCGCGGCTTTTCCCGCTCACGAGCATAAATATGTGTGTGTGTGTGTGTGTGTGTGTGTGTGAATAAAGTATATGTACTTAAATTTAAAAAATAATTGTACCAGTTGTATATAAAATATGTAATATATTTTTATAATTGATTAAACAAAATATAACTAAACAAATAATAATTATTTCGTTGATAAAATTGCTATGAGGAATAGGTAAGATAATACTGATTGAAAACACGGTTGACTGAAACTTTTTAGATGCTTTGTGTAAGTTACAGATAGGTCCTGGATACAAAAATTAAATTTTTGCTAATGCTAAATTCGTACCTAGGCGTGATTAATTTAGCAATTTTGATAGACTTTGCCTTGTAAACTAATGGATTAAACTCTTACAAGAAGATAGAAAGGATCGTTAACCATGATTTATAGTTTGAAATAATGAAGAAGAATTTCCTATAACAGCTCTTTCCTTCCATTTTATTACCTTTCCATTTAATTATTTTTTATGACAGCAGCAAGGTAAAATAAAATTAAAGCACCTTCTAGATGAAGCCGGTTATTAAATCACATTGTTATATCATATTAATCCATTTCTACATTATTAATCTTAAGCTGTCAAAACCAATAAATAATTATCAATCGAGCGGATAGCTATTGGATTATAAATCCTAACCCCTTTCTTTCCAATAACTATTGTCTCAGCGTATTCCTCTCCAAACAAACCCATTTCCGAATCCCACTACTCTTCCTTTCTAAATTCCTTAGGACAACACTTTATTTTAGGAGCAGACCTAAATGCCAAACATCAGCAATGGGGAGCCAGAACAACCAACTCCCGCGGGCGAACACTCATGTCTGCACTAAATTCTTGTCCTTGCAATATCCTCTCCCCCGGCTCTCCCACATATTGGCCTACCGATCCAAATCGTAATCCCGATCTCCTGGACTTTTTTATCCACAAAGGCCTAGGGCCACTTAATCATTCCATCGCCCGCCTAGACGACCTATCATCAGACCATAGCCCGTTAATCTTAAACCTATCCGTATCACCAATTCCTAAATCACTCTTTCCCTCATTTATCAGAGGTCCAGTAAACTGGAAACTTCTTCCAACAAATCCTGACTGACCAAATTGACCTCAGAGTTCCCTTAAAAACCCCGGAAAACCTTGATGATGCTGTTCACTCCTTCACTACCAAAATCCAGCAAGCCGCTTGGACAGCATTTTTACCGAATAATACCCCTAAAACCCCTAAAAAAAACCCATTACCCCAAGACCTCACCTATGCCAAGCGCCATTATAGAATAATGTGGTAACGCACAAGGCATCCATCCAATCGTTGCACGTATAATTACTACACGGAACTAGTTAAGCGTGAATTGGCTCTCTTTAGATCCCAGTCATTCCGGTACCTACCTCTTATCCCTTTCCACTCATGATAATTCGCTCTGGAGCATAACAAAAAAAAATCCTAAAATCCAAGTCCGTCTCCCATCCCCTCCGGAGAGATGATGGCTCATGGGCCGCATCAGACATGGAGAAAGCAGAGGAACTAGCCAATCACCTTTCCCAAACATTTACTCCAAATCCTGGATCCTTATCCCAATCAATCCAGTTCAGTTGAAGAGTTCTTATCTTCTCCCATTCCACTCTCTTTACCTCCCAGAGCAGTTAACCCCTCTGAGGTCAAATTTCTACTTCAAAAACTAAATAAAAGAAAATCCCCTGGCTATGACCTTCTTACTCCTCAAATCCTCCGCCAACTTCCACATAAAGCAATAATGTTTCTCACCTACATCTATAATTGCATCCTACGCACAACCCACTTTCCTGTCTTGTGGAAACACTCCGTCATAATAACTTTCCTAAAACCAGGGAAACCTCCTAACAACACTTCATCGTATAGACCAATTAGCCTACTAAAAATATTCGAAAGAATCCTGCTTAAGCGTATCCTATCCATACTTGATACATCCAGTTTCCCCTCCCATCAATTTGGATTCCGTCCAATGCACTCAACAGTTCAACAAGGCCTCCTTCTTGTTGACCATGTGTCCTCTGCTCTGGAAAGAAAGCAATACTGCTCGGGTGCCTTTCTGGACATTGCTCAAGCTTTTGACCGGGTTTGGCACACCGGGCTGCTTTTTAAACTTAAGAACCTACTACCACAAACCCTCTACCTCATCCTTCATTCCTATCCTACAAATCGCTCCTTCCGAGTCCGATGCGGCTCTGAATTTTCCGACTGCTATCCTATTCGAGCCGGAGTTCCTCAAGACAGCGTTTTGGGTCCTGCCCTTTAGCTCCTCTTCACTGCTGACGTTCCTACCTCTCCTGGCACGTTCCTTGCAACCTTCTCTGATGATACAGCGATACTATCATCATATAATGATCCCAAAATAGCCTCTTCTAACCTACAAAATCAGCTCTCAAAGATTGAACTATGGTGCAACAGATGAAGAATAAAAGTCAATGAACGTGACTTTTACTCTACGTCGTAGTTCCTGCCCAACTATCCTATTCAATACGATCCCATTACCCAGATCTGATACAGTGCGATATCTTGGTTTCATCTTAGACAAAAGACCCACTTGGAACCGACATACTAGACTTAAAAGACAACTTCAAAACTTAAGCTTTTAATTTAAAAGACAATCCCCGATTCACTATAAAAAACTCATATATATGACGATTATCAGACCTATTTGGACCAACCACCAAACCATCGAATTCTTCCCGCACCCATACTCCAATTCAAAACTTCGAAAAATCCTTAATGCTCCCTACTTGTTACATGATAAGACAACTGAAGCTTTTAATTTCCAAAAGATGTGTTTTGTAATAAGACAATCCTACAGCCTATCTGGACCTACGGACTAGAAATTTGGGGAACAACAAAACATTAAACGTATCATATCCTTTCAATCCAAATTCCAGAGAACCAACGTCCCATATTATGTCTCCAACAAAACCTTACATAACGATCTTAATATACCTTTTGTCCTTAGAATCCTAATCCATTAGCACAATCCCTATTCAGCTCCACTCATCCCTATAATCCTCCTCGCAGGTTAAAAAGGCAGTGACCTAGTGATCTTTTATAAAGTTCGACATGGAGTCCTGGCAATTGCCAGCTTCTCTACTTATGCTCTGAGTGACTGTAGTTTAGCGCTCTCTCTCAGCCTCAACTAGTGTTATCTTATACTAGTGACGCAGCTGAGAGAGAAACGCTGGAATCTCTTGGGGCCTGGCTTGTCCCTCCATAAGTGGAGGTACAATTCAGGTCGGGGGGATCCCTCAGATGTGTATATATTGTACATAAAGTATGAATCAATTTTTAAGATTTAATTTAATTTTAATTTTTAATTTTTTTCTCTATTTTTTTTTTTTATTATTGTTACTATTTTTTTATTTATTTTATTTTTTTATTTCACTTTATGTATTGTATAGTTTGAGGTACTTTATTTATTTAATTTTTTTTTTTTTTTTTTTTTTTTTTTGTATTACAAATTATGTGATTCTTTACTTATTTTCATTTATCATTCACTTTTATTTTACATTTTATTTATAATGTACATATTGTTTGAATGGATCCATTAAGCCATATTACTTATTGCCCACATTGAGGCAGATTGTAATACTTTCCTTGAATAAATGTTCTAAAAAAAAAAAAATGTTTTGTTTATTTCAAATCAAATATATTTTTGAATTTAATATCTATCTATAGTAACTGGTACGTGGGAAGGTGAGCCAACAGGTGAATGTATAAATTATATAATTTTGAATGTAGAAGTTTCCCTCTATAAATTAACATATCAAAAACAGAAAACGCCGAAATATGAAATTCACTTAATTTAAATAGAATCTTACCTATTTCTTGTGGGTCGTGTTATAGTATAAGGAATTTCCATATAAGTTACATTCCAATCTTAAGGTACAATAAAAATTACACCTTTACGTCTAAACTGTTTTTAGTCTTGTACTGAAGTTAAATACTTGTAATACATTGCATCAGGCCTAATGTTTCAGTCTACTTTGTAGACGTTTATCAAGGTATAAGGACCAATGGTATTTCTTTTTTAAGTGACAGTTTCAGCCTTCAAAGGTTTCAAATAGATTTGAGATATGATAATTATGAGTGTGATCAGATTAATTAGATATGAACATCATAACACCCAGAGAAGAAAAAAAGTTAAATTTGGCATGAATATGTAATAAGAATGGTGACTAAACAGAAAATGAAGAGGTAAGAAAGAAAACCAAGTATCAGATGAAAATATACTGTGGTTGAATATAATTTTAGATAAAAGAAGAATGATCCCACACCTATGACAAAACAAGAAAAGATAGGCAATGATGAATTTTAATGGTTTAGTCAAAGTATTACAAAAAAAAAAAAAATACATTGCTATTATTTTTTAAACTTATTTATGCCTACTTTTCGTCCAATCTGTGAAAGGCATCATAAAATATTAGAGTTTCAGAATTATTCAACAGAAGTTTATGATTTTTTGTTAGTTCTTGTTTGACAAATGCGTTGAGACCCTCGAGACCGTCAATGAACCGACAGTTATCATGAATACTAATAATTAATGTATAAAAGGATACATTATATTACAGCATAAATATGTTAATCTACATAATTTTACATAATAAATTTTAATTTACATTGAGAAATGTAAAATGTAAAAATATTGTATGAGGTTCAATACTTAGTTAATGATATTATTACAAACTATTAAAACTGAGAAAAAATTAGTAATTTTTCTAATAATATATATTACCTAAGAAATATTCCTGAGCAAAAAACGGAAGTAAAAATATAAGACTTGAAGTTTTGCTCTCTGTGAATTATAATTATAGAAAGACGCAAGAGAGAAAGAAAAAAGTATTGACTGGCCTCAGGAAGAATTGGGAACAAAAAGTAGCATTCAAAGGAACTAGTGATAAGCGCTTCTAGATGGGCTTAAATCAATAATAAATAATAACAAAATACTTATGGAAAGCCAAGAACGAGTTTAGCAGTATTCCGAAGGATACTGGTTAAGGAATTTCCTCTCTGCTATTATAAGGACTTATACTTTTATTATGCGGAAATTATCACAAAGAGAATAGTGAGAAAGTAATAACAGCAAGTGCATGTTTAAAGTGGGTGCTACTATTTAGGCACTTCGAATTTTCGAGAGTTTGCTTTTTAATAACGGAATATACCAAAATTTAAAACTATTTTTTTTCGAATTATAGAATGTTTTTCTAAGAATCTAACTTCTACCTCCAATTAAGATGTTAATACTATCGGAAGTTAGCATTATTGACATTCGACTACCTTTTGAATTAAGTGATGTTCCCATCGTCACAGGATTTTGAAATAGTAAAACATACTTAACATTATATATACAAAACAAATAGATAAACATATAAAAAACATAGTAACATAATGGTTTCTATACTTTCGTTGGTTAAATATTACAATCTGCCTCAATTAAGGCCAGTAATAAGGATGGTTATGGATTTATTCACACAATATGTATAATACAAGTGGAAAAGACATTCAGGGTGAGAGAGATTAGCTGGTTAGTACCAGGACTCAATGTCAAATTTTACAATAGATCTCAAGGCCACTGCTTTTTTCAACTATGAGGAGGATTATAGGGATGTGTGGAACTGAATTGGGATTGCGTCTGAGGGTTAGATTAGAAAGAGAAAATGAATTTAAAATTTTTAATAATTTTTATTAGATTAATTCAATTGTATGTCACTTCAATTGATAATGATGTTGATGTCATTAAAAGTATAATAAAATTTACCATTTATGGTTATTAGGCCTTTGCATTACTCTTCTGCAAAGACCCAGAATGAAAGCATTTCCATAGGGGCCAAGCCATTAAAGAAGGGAGTGGTATAATGCAAAAAGAATGCTCATTTCCAATTGAACCACCACTTGCCGGCCATTTACTCCTTTTCTTTTATATTCAGAGATTCATTGCTAAGACGGTAGCTCCCGAAGGTCCCATTACCCAGAGGACGCTTTAAGAAATTAGACCAAGCCCCAAGGTTTAGGTTTCAGTCGAGGGGGCCCGGCCACATAAATTATTCACCCAACCGCCCTTTTCGCTCACTTTTTAAAAAGGTTGCTTGTTTTGGATGGACCCTGAAGGAGTTGCAGCATTTCTTCGACCGACCCCAAATTCAATTACCACTTTTCTGAAGTAACGGCTCCAGTTCTACCTGATGTTTCTTCCTTCTTTTATATTTTAGGGTTTTACATTTTAGAGACCACGTGGTGAGGAAAACGCAATCCTTATTCACTGGAGGATGATCCATCGCTATCATAAGATCCTCTACTCCACTGAACCACAATATATTATTTATATATTCACTATAATTTTTTATTAATTAGCATATATATACGTGTATATATTCCATATTTATATGGTCAAATGACTTTTTATAACAATGATATGACGCTGGAGAGAAAGAAACATTTTATCGAGTGATGCTGCCATTATAAGCGCCGACTAGTCGCCATTTTATTAATTTATATTTCTATGCTTAGGAATATTTTTATTGTTATAAAACATGGCCGTTATTGATTTTTTTTTTTTTTTTACTTTAATTTATAATATGTATATGCACTATACACTTGTAAATATCAATAAAAAGATGAAGAAATAAATTATAATTAGAGGTTCATTCTAACAATTAGTTAAGTATTCTAGGAATAGGAACTTTTTTTTTTTCTAATCAATTATAGAACATTCTGAAATCTCATAGTATTAAAAAAATAAAATCGATAATTTCAACAATAAACAACTTACTTGCCTATTAGTATTTTTTAATTACAGTGATGACATTGTGTCATAATTAAAAAATATAATAATTCTTAATTGAAAAGTGATATGAAGGTTTGAACGGCTATTAAACTGCTAAGTCAATAAACACGATATATTTTTCGGCATGATTGAATTCCAAATTTAACAATTAATTATATAAGCTAGGTAAATTGCTGATTTCACTTTATTTTACAAAAAAAAAAAAAAAAAAAAAAAAAAAAAAAAAAAAAAAAAAAAAAAAAAAAAAAAAAAAAAAAAAAAAAAAAAAAAAAAAAAAAAAAAAAAAAAAAAAAAAAAAAAAAAAAAAAAAAAAAAAAAAAAAAAAAAAAAAAAAAAAAAAAAAAAAAAAAAAAAAAAAAAAAAAAAAAAAACACTTCGTTACATATCCGTTTGAAAAATACAGAAGAATAATATATATACGATAAACAAAACCCTGTATCTATATGGTTATAAAGCTATGAATTGTAAATATATATATTTTGATGAGAAGTTATGTAGCGCCTCGAAGTACCCCACCCGAAGCGATAAACAAAACCCTGTATCTATATGGTTATAAAGCTATGAACGTAGCGCCTCGAACATCCCACCCGAAGCAATGATCGGCTTGGACTAGTCGGCCTTTTTTCCATCCAGAGACTAGTCGGCCAATCTCTAGTTGCTACATTTCATACAGCTTACTTACTAATTTAATTAGGCACGCTTCTATGTTAATTTATAGATGTACATTCTAACAAGAACTATAGATATATTTCGACTGAAGGCAGAAAATTTATTTTTCTAACTTCGAGGTCTAGAAACCCTACTGAGCATACCCTACCTCTACAAAGAGTTGTACGAGTATTGAGAGAAAATTTGGGAAAAATTAATTAAACACAATTCATTTCCGATAAACCTCCAAAACGTCTTAAAAGAAGATGGCCTAGAGATCTTCTCAAGAAAAACTTTTATAGAAATGCTACTAATGAGTAGTTCTTTAAAAGTTACTGCAAATACATTGTAGTCATAATGACAACTTTTACTTGATGTATATATTGTATAGAGTTGTAAATATCATTAAAGAAAATAATAAGCACATATTTTTTAAATTTTATTTCAAGACTAAAACCACAAGAAACTCCCGATTAATTATAGGAGACTCATTTAGATGATATATGGAGTTGAGCTTTGGGCTTCACTAAACCATTTAATTTATCTCGTATCCAATCCTTAAAATCCAAAATCCTTCGAAAAATCCTCAATGCTCCTTACTTTGGCACAAACAAATGTATACATAAATGTCTTAATGTTAAATATTTTGCAGATTTATCCCAAACCAGATACCTATCCTTTCATAGTAAACTTGCTACCAATTTTATTCGAGATGGATCTGAAATGGAGATGCCTCGGGATCTTCTAATAGAGAGCATTTATAAGCGCTACGAATGTGTTGTTTCTTCACAAGCAATTGACATGCCATTTTTAGCATTATCATCTAATTTACTGGATGTATTTTATTTTATTTTTTTAGTAATTAGTTGTAAATTCCAATAAATTGTTTTGTTTTTTTTAAAAAGGTACTATCACATAAAAATAAAAGAGCTTATAATATAATATTAATGATTCTTGTAAAATGTGAGCACACACAGTCTGGGCAGAAATGAGAGGGATCAATATGAAATGATTTGTTTATTTTTGGCAATAATTTTATAATTTTAATTGTTTCTTTTATTGTTATTGAATTATATTGTAGGTGGACAAAAAAAACAAAGCAATAAAAGGATGACGATGGAGTATAGAAAATAATGTGCGAAAATATCAGGCTTGGGGAAATAAAGTGATCAGGTATGCAAGTGTAACTGATTGAATTGAATCCTTTAGTAATTTTAGAATTAATATCAACATTGAATCCACCAAAGGAGTATATAGAGCTTGGATAAGAAAAAAAAGTATTCGTTCTTTTCCTTTTCTTCCTTTTTTATGAGGAGGTTGTTTATAGGATATTTTTAATCTGGATTTGTTTGGCTTCGATGCAATTCATTAAAAAGAAACCTCACAAGTGGCTGATTAAAAATAAATTACTTTTTTTCCTTCTACCGCCACAACTATCTGCCCGTGTAATAATTAGAAGGAACCCTGACACGGACTTTGCTCCGGCTATATTTAAAATGTTGCCCCGTCCTTCTATTTTCTATCTCATTTGTTTTTTCACCGCTACAAGCTAATGCAAATCGCTTATGAATTAGATTTGGACGTAGCGCTCAGATCCTGACGGCCGTGGACGGAAGTTAGCCAAGACGCCAATCACCCGAAGCTGTCCCGTGTCAGAGGCTCAGGGTGTCCTCTTCTTTCATTTCAACACTGGCCGTTGTCCTTGGCAGTTTATCAAGAACAATTAAGTGTCTTATGAGTTATGCTTTTTAGTTATATTTACCCTTCATATATTTAGCTCTTTTTCTAACCTTTGGGTAGTAAACAACAAAATGAAATAGTTAGTGTTCATATTTTTTCAGTCAGGTGTAAGAACGATCGTTTAGGTTTTCCCTAAGACTAATCCGTTTTTATGTTCGTTGGATTAGAACAAAAGAATAGAGCAGATATTGTGATTTTTTTTTTTATAGTTTCAGAATTGATGAATGATTTTAGAAAGATGAGATGTGGCTTAGCGACAGAACATCTTATTTCATAAACTCTTTATAAGTAGGTTATGATATACTTTCATATAATTTATTTATTTTATTTTTTTTTGTGAACCGGCCAACAAAGGACCACGTAGATGTCATTTTCAACTTCTCTTGGTGCGCTCATTCCTTCCTCTCCTCCAATAATTTCTCATTCACAATGTTTTTGTTGTTTTTTTTTAGAATTTATAAATGTATCCAGCAAACATACAAATCTAATCTTCATATTAAAAAAAAAAATACTGTAGAAGTGACTAATAATTTATCAGTCCTAATTGTATTGACCCTTCTATACCATCATGCGTACTAAGCATAAATCGACAGTCATAAACTGTTATTATTAAAATAATCACTAAATTGTCCACTTTCATTTCACCAATGAGTTTTAATAAAAGTAAAATTATATTAATTAAGTTCAAAAATGTAACATAACCTACTTATAAGGAGTTTATGATATTCAAGATGTTTAGTAGCTAAGCATCTTCAAGCCCTGTTATGACTATACCACATGGAGATATTATTTTTCTATTAAAGAAATCATCCAAATAAGAAGGCGTCTGTAAGATGTAAAAAATTATAAAAGTATGAGATTGTTGAAACGATCCTATTGTCTGAATAATTATGATTGAGTACATAATATTTATAGACTAATGGGTATTGTACCATTCTCCTATTTAAAAAAAAAAAAATTTGAGATCGTACATATATATTTTTATTTTATAACAATTCTTAAGCATTAAAAGAAATGTTAAAAGGACTGTATAGAAATATTATGAAAGGACTTGAAGATGTGACATAGTTACTTATCGTCTCCCTGTATACTTCTACAGGGAATCTATTTCTGTGTATCTATTTCTATGTATCGTCTATACATAGTACTTTTAAACGAGTTATGTAGCAAATGTTTTGTGTACCTCACATACATTATTTATTTTAAAATTTTCCATAGAAGGAGTCAGTTCTCCATCAGAATACTGCCGTACTTAGGTCCGTAAGGATCGGCTTGAGAAAAAAGTGTCGATTGCATTTGGTGGAACTTAAAAGGCGTTTCGCATTTTGAGCTTGTCCCTGATGGTCTGGCAGTGGTCTGAAATCATCATTATAAACGTATAGACAGAGTTTATGTAGTTTTTAGTGCAATATACCCATTATAGGTAAACAGGAACGAAGACATTTTGAAACACGACTATCCAAAACGTTCTCATATAACCTAGCGTATAGCCCACATATGAAACCGCGAGATCATGCTTTGTTGAGTTCAATGACTAATTTTGTAAAAAGTCAGATCTTTATATCAAATCCAGTTACTGAAAGAAAGATGGGTGAAGGTGGTTGAAAACAATGGAATTTACTTTTACCAGTAATATTTAAAATATGTAATCTAAAATAAGGCTATACTTATGGAATAGAACAATCTGGTATGTGGTGTTGTATTATACACAGTCTTGTATGATTTACCATTACATTATAAATAGTGATGAGAAATTTATTTTTTGTTAGTCATAAAATTTAAATATTTATTCTTTATTCTTTTGAAACGAATATCTTTAATTTGTATGCCAATACTCATGTGGTTCCTCTTCTGATACTTCACTAATCTCTACGGCATTGCATTTCATGTAACTATACAAAAGTAAAAGTGCAGGTCCTTATAAATCATTGTTGGTTTCACATCTCATAAATAATGTAAAATGACTAATTCTTTGACCTCATTGCCTTGATTAAGTAGTCCTCTAGTGCACTTTCTTTCCTAAATGTCAACTAACTTCGGCTGGAGTAAGATACCCCTAAAATTCTTGCACCTCGAGGACGGATGACCTTTTGACAGGCACACATTTCCTCGGCCTACTCCGCTCTCTTCATTAGGCCTGATGAAGGATGGTTTCCTGGATTCCGATCGCGGGGAAGTCACGACTCCTGCTTTCTCAAGTTTTTTAAGGAAAAAAATAAAGAGTGTATCTCTGATCGGGCTATATCCACTTAAGGTGATTTAGGGTAAAAAAATATAATTGTTATATAAGTACTGAAATGATAAATCTGTCGGTACCTATATTATTCCACTGTCGATACCAATAACTAGGTTTAAAAATGTAATGTTATTACAAAAAATAATCCATATCAATGCTAAGAAGACTAACAAAATTCATCAAATAAACTATATAAATATAAAAAGAAAAAATAATATTTATTCTGCGATAATGAAATTCCCCTAGAATAACAAAAAAGTCACACATTATAATGGCGTTGCAATATTATTTATTAATAAGAAATCTACTTTGCTATTCGTGGAAAAGGAGGTAATCAAGGCACAATCAGTCTCAAAAAATAAAAATCAGTGATTATTCTTTGATTTTTTGAAGTTCTCAAAATGTTTCAAATAATAGGAAAGGTGAAAAAAAACTCGTGTCATAGATCCAATTTCACATAGAAGAAGAAAGTTTTATCTAGGTTACAAGAATTAACTTAAATGCTTAGAATTATCTAGTAAAATAGAAACAAACCATATGAAACTTCAGCAGTTTTGTACCATAAAAATTAATGTTACTTATTCAATTTCGTATTAACAATTTGAGATAATAACACACTTTTATTAGTTAATAAATGAGTGTTTCTCTCAGCCCCCTCCTTAGCATAATTAACTGCCACGTAAATAGGATGTAAACAATTAACAGGACTTAAGTTGAAATTTCATTTACAATAATCAGGTACGGTACACTAAAAAAATAAGGATGCTAGGGGTATTTTTCTGCTAATTGTTTTTTTTTTTACTTTTTTATTTAATACAACATTGCATCTGAACATATTCCATTTTGATACAGTTATTTATATGAAATGCTGAAACTATTAGTACGTATGAATTTAATAAAAATCATAAAAATTAATTAAATAAAATTATACATATAATATAAAACAACTAAATTTGAGGAAAATGATTTCAAAGACTTTTAAAGTTTTGACTTTTTTCAGTTTGCCTTTTTAATATTTTTTCTTGATCGTAGATTGTTTTTGTTTTTTTGTGAAACATTAGCAGCCGAAGCAATGCTTAACTTACGATGTACTGATTGCGTATGATTTGTCACAGTCTACCCCGAACGGCTTCCGTTAATTCTCCAATTTCGAAATGTAACTTCCGACTCTCCTCGGTCAACTGAACAACTAGACTTATTAATTAGCAACTAAATGAAAAGATTCATAACTGAGGATTAGAATGACTTTAATTTTCTTTTCCTACTTCTTCGGAAATTGAATATTTGACCATACACATGGGCTAGTGTTAATGCGGACATCTATAGAACTACGAAATTTATCATACCTCGTACAACAAAAGCACAACAAAATACTACACGAGATAAGAATAAATAAATTGATATTTTTAACATTAGGAGTATTTAGAAAAGGAGTACCTTGCGAAATACCATTGGTTCATACAAAGACAATTCATGTCCGGAAAGTGCTACTGGGTAATGTTAATCCCAATATCTGACAGGTGATGTTATTTCAGGTATATTTTATTTTCCAGACGACAGAAGACATTGTTTTGCGACATTTAATTAAGTAAACAAATTATCGGAAATAGTTAATAAAAAACAAAACAAAAAAACTTTTTTTTTTTTAAATTTTCCTTTTTTGCAATTTTAACTATTAAATTACAATTTAAATTTTTACTTTACATTTAACTGATTAAGACCTGAAATTCTGAACGGATCATCGAAGCTTAAACGATTTATTAGGAGTGAAATTAATTGTTCTAACTAGACTAAAGAGAAAAGAGAGAACAGACTTGAGGCAAACTGAACATAAACATGGACTGTAAGGAAATTTGTTTTAATTTTACAGACAAAATTTACTTCCGTGTAGTTAAGTTCAGTATAGCATTTAGAAGTAGATGGTTTTGATTGCTTTTACTTTCTAAACCCCTCGACCTTTAGATACCAAGGTTGTTGGTTCAAAAATTCGGCTGGGCGATACGATCTGTACTATTTTATTGGGCGCCAGCGTGTGGCCGTAAACTTTTCGATATTTAACCAATATCGAATTTCGTGCCCTACGCGGCATTTTGACGATCAGTATTATAGTATGATTCAAAATTAAGATTTATTTAATTACCAAAAGATTGGAGATAGCTTTTACTGTTTATACGAAATAGTTAAAATTTTAATTATAAAGGTTATTTATTGCTACAAGAATATTATATGATGGTTTATTTTATAATTTTTTTTTTTAAATTAAAAGACAATCCAATCCTAATGCTACTCTAATAATATATGAATTAATATTTTTATTAAATAATGATCTTAATCATTTCATTGATTTGAGCATACTGAGTTACTACATTCCAGTCGCTAGGAGAAAACAATGCCATAGTCCAGAAAATTTTATATATATTCCGAATATCAATTTTAAATTCTCGAAAAACATAGCATAAAAAAAAATAACATAAAAATCATAAATTCCTTAATTTTCAAGCCCCCTCCCTTCTCTGGTTACTCACTTTAAGCAAGCAGGGCGTGTCCCATGATAGTCTCGACCCCAAAATCAATCCATGATTGAAATTACGGAAAAGAAATTTCTGCCTCTTTCCATAATTAAACGTGGCCTCTAAAGCAGCGAGTTTAGTGTTTCATTCTCTCAACTACCACATCCCTGTACTACAAACAACATTACATTTCCTACAGATTACTTCTTATAAGTGTTTTCTAAAAAGAAAGAAACGATAGATAAAAATACGTACATTTTTCATTTGTTAAACACTTCCTTTTTTTTTTTTTTTTTTTTTTTTTTTTTTTTTTTTTTTTTAATCTTATAATTGTATTTTTATTATTATTTATGTCTGCTACATTTTAATACACCTTAGTTATGCCTTTTTATTTAATTTTCTTATATATTGTATATAATCATTTACATTTATACCAAGTCATATTCTTCTCATCTTTTATATATATATTATTTTATTAATTTATATATTTTATTTATTTTTTTAAATTTATTTATTTATTTTTTTTTTTACTTCCAAACAATTATTGGGTTTATTTTGTGTATAATTATTTATAAACTTTTTTATTTTTTACTGACTATATTTCCCTTTTACTTTATCTTATTTGTTTACATCATTTCATTAATTATTGTATATTACGAATTTTGTAATAAGGAACTATTTCAAGTTGAGGCCAACTCAAATTGAATGGTACTTTATCATAATCTTTCAATATAAATAATAGGATGTATACAAAAGTATGGCCGTCTTCAAAATAATATTTCTTTAATATGAAATTAAATTAATACTCAAATATAGTAGATTGTTATCTACCGGCACCAGCCATTTGCTCGATTCCTCGCTGGTGGTTGATGAAGAAGTCTTAGACACCTTATCATATAAATATTACTAAACGTGTTTCCTTCAAGAAAATGAACCAAAGATCGAAACAATTAGTAATCCGACGTTGTGGGTGTAAACGAAATTCGATAGTTTCAAGATTTTTAAACTTTTCCTGACTGATGGTAAGTATGCACCAGGATATTTTCTTTCTGGAACAGAACTTTCGATGTTTTTTAGTTAACTGTATAATTGTGCGTTCATAAAAAACAAATTCAAGATAGATTACTCCTTCCACAGGAAGAACTACGTTTCCCCACTTGAAGTTTTTTTCAAAACCAACATCGCGCGGTTCGTTCGTCACGGAGACCATATCTCCTTCAGTTTTGTTGCATTGGACAACCAGTGGGTGAACAACATTTCTTCAATAATGTTTAAAAAACGCAAGGATTTCCTAAGTCACCGTCATGTATATTAATATCATCCTACGTCATTTTCTTAAACCTTCCTGACATTTTTTTTTTGCGTTCCCCCCAGGCCTAAATCTAGAATGTAGCGCCGCTAGAGACAATAGTGACACGGGCTAGACCACCGGACGAGCACATCTAAATATACACAAGACCTGTCACAATTGTTTATTAGTCAACCAACAGGGCCACTGAAATATTGCTCCTCACCCTGGGTGACTAATGATTGATTCAACGCCAGGGCGGATATGACTAAAAACATATCATTAATCAACTGTTTATCCGCCCGCTGTCCTTTTCTTATTAGAATAATCATAAGAAGAAAAAGTTAGAAACATAAAAAAATACACACGTTAGTTCAATAAAATAATTCACTTTTATTGAAAAAGGATAAGGCCTGAGAATAAAAAGTGTTTGGAAATGGATTGTGGGGTTCTATCTACATATAGTAACTTTTTAAGTTAGTAGTGCTAATGATTAATTTTTTGTAAAATATCATTAAAATAAAAGAAAAGAGAGTGAGAGAAAGAGGGAGAGAGAGAATAAAAAAGGGGAGAGAGAGAGAGAGAGAGAGAGAGAGAGAGAGAGAGAGAGAGAGAGAGAGAGAGAGAGAGAGAGAGAGAGAGAGAGAGAGAGAGAGAGAGAGAGAGAGAGAGAGAGAGAGAGAGAGGAGAGAGAGAGAGAGAGAGAGAGAGAGAGAGAGAGAGAGAGAGAGAGAGAGAGAGAGAGAGAGAGAGAGAGAGAGAGAGAGAGAGAGAGAGAGAGAGAGAGAGAGAGAGAGAGAGAGAGAGAGAGAGAGAGAGAGAGAGAGAGAGAGAGAGAGAGAGAGAGAGAGAGAGAGAGAGAGAGAGAGAGAGAGAGAGAGAGAGAGAGAGAGAGAGAGAGAGAGAGAGAGAGAGAGAGAGAGAGAGAGAGAGAGAGAGAGAGAGAGAGAGAGAGAGAGAGAGAGAGAGAGAGAGAGAGAGAGAGAGAGAGAGAGAGAGAGAGAGAGAGAGAGAGAGAGAGAGAGAGAGAGAGAGAGAGAGAGGTGGGTGGGGGAGGAAAAAATATTTAATGTTTCCAATATTTTCTATAGAAATATGTATGTTGTAAAACGTTTCTAATTTGTGGCAAGTGAAGTTCGAGTTTTAGGAATTTTAATGGAATTTCCTTATTTTAAATTTTGTTGTAAATTCCAAAATAAGGACAGTGTACAGAAAAGGTTAGAACAAAAAATTAAAATATATGCATATTAATAAAAATGATATCGATGTAATTAAATTCATTTGGTGTAAGACAATTACATTTATACAAATATTAACTATACAGCTGCTAAAAGACTTTAAAAATTAGTGCTTATTGAGTTTCTTACTCCAAAAAAAATAATCAAAATGATTCATTATATTTTTTTATATTTTTTCTTCTTGTTAAAGCTGGTGAATGAAGAAAGTCTAGAAATACACCACACCATCTGTTCCTCCGCCCTAATCTCACACCCAATTGAAAATTCAGTGATCTGTAACTCTGAATGAACCCCCAAAAAAAGTGTGAAGATATTTTTTCTTTTTTTTTTTTTTTTTTTTTTTTTTTTTTTTTTTTACAGTCAGTATTTCCGGCTATACTCAACTGGTGTTTTTCTAAATTTCAGCATTTTATTTTTTATCAAATAAAAGACTATCTCCTGTATCACACACATATGTTCCAGGATTATACAATTTTTTAAAACATAAATAATGGAATAACAAGATTAATGTAAAATATGAGCAAAACAATTATGATTATTTTTTTTTTTTTTATTTCTTTTTATATATATATATATATATTTTTTTTTTTTTTTTTTTTTTTTTTACAATTTACAATTTTGAATGCTGTTCCAAAAAAATAAACCAGTCTCAAACTTATAGAAAATACTATTAATCAACTTAAGTGTATGCTGATATAATCATAATTTATAATGAAAAGAAAAACATTTTTTAATTGATAATTATTTATTCTTCAATGTAAAACTATTTTTTAATATGAACAAAAAATCTGCTTATTTTTGTTTATTTTTAGTTTTGGAAGAATGATGCAAAAAAAAATTTTTAATTAGTATAATTGAATATCATTTCCTTTATACGAATTTATTAAATATAGTTGTGTGTCCGGGCTTTTTAGGCGTAAAACCGCCTCAACTAATATGAGATATAGTTATTAGAAACATGTTCCAATGATTTGTAAAGTTTTTCGTTCACTCACCTCTTCTAATGGCCAAAATGCATGAGTATGATACATAGAATTTGTTATCTACAATGATCATATTATTATTTCGTTTTTTCAGCCAATATAATATAATGGTATAGTAGTTAAATACATTTATTTTTCCGAAAAATTCTGATCATGTATATATGTTTTTTTTGTATTTACAACTGTATATAATGTATAAAAACTTAATTTGAGAAAAATTATTTCAATGGCATGTAAATAACTTGTGAAAAACCAGTCACTAGTAGGACTTCAATAAAAGTTTTAGATTAGAAGGCCTCTTGGCCATCTTCTTTTCAGACGCTTCGGACAATTATTGGAAATTGAGCGTGAAGCAAATTAGGAATTCGAGTGGGTATGGAGTTTACTATCTGGTTTGGGCTAAATCAGCAACATATGGAACATTAAGGTCTTTATGGATATGTTCAAAGTAAGGCAAAGTAAGGAGCGTTAAGGATTTTGGATTGCAAGGAATGAATACGAGATTAATTTAATGGTTAAATGGGGCCCCAGAATTACAAAATATGATATTATTTTATTTTTCGAACTACATACCGTCAGCCAGGGTGACTTTGCCAAGCGGGGCGAATTTTCCCACTTTTCAAATGTTTTTTCGTATCTTTTCAAACATACTACATAACGTCGTTAATTTAATTGAGTTCAATACAAATGGCGACATTATGAAGAATAGAGTGTGAAGCGAGTCGGGAAACTAGTGGATTCGAGTGGGTATGGAGTTCAGTATGGGACAGCTATGGAGTTCAGGTAAGGACACGTATCAACATATAGAACATTAAGTTCTTTATGGAAGAGTATCATTGTGACATGAAAAGGAGCATTGAGGATTTTACGAAGGATTTTGGATTGCAAGGATTGGATAAGAGAAGAGTAAGAATGTGTATAAAGTAATATACGAAAACACCTAAGTAGGATAATTTTTAATGATATCATAAAAGATTACGCATGTGTAATCTAAAAATTAATTTTAATTCACTGATTCTTAATCACTTTAAACATTAAAAAGAAAATATATATATATATAATTTTATCAGGCAGTATCGAGCTATTTATTTTATTATTTATTATTATTATTTTTATGTCTCTTTGTTTTAAACTCAATAGCATGCTACTTTATACGAGTTATATCTAGATTATGTAAGAAATAATAATTAACAGCTTAAATATATCGTACAATTTAGTACCTCAAGAACCTAAATAATTAACAGAACCTAAACAAGTAGTATTCTTGTCTTACTTCAACCCAATCTCATAATTTATAAGCATGTAATTAATTTTATTAGCAGCAAAAGTGAATACTGAAGCTCCTAAATCATCCGGTGCTCATGTTGAGTGTGTTTGTTGAGAAATTAACACTTCATAGAATTTTATTCAGTCGCGTTCTAGCGGCATAATAAACAATCCATAATTCCAGTCATGCAATCCTCTTACGCTCATGCAAAACGAAATAATACACTTCAACGCCTCGTTTTGAAATGAGAAATTAACTCGTAGAAATGAGATGTTATATTTCCTATTGTCGGAAACATAAACTGCGTATAAAATCTATCCTTAAACATCTTCAGACTCATCGTAGCACCGTCTTAACCACGAATGCTAATGAAACATGTGTGTTATCAGTAAATAATGATCTCTTAATTCCATCGCAATCGTCCCAATCTCATATTAAAAACAATTAAGAGAGGTGTCGAAATTGGAAAATCAAAACTTAATTCTCCGTTGTAAGCCCAAGACTGATTGTCCTACATTATCCTTTAAGATATTTCATTGATCCCTGTTGAACAGATCCGCTACCTAGTACTTAATCTGGACCAATGCTCATATCGGATCATCATATAAAATTAAAACGAAAAGAAACTGTTCGCCGTTTTCGACATCTTCGATATTTATTATACAATAGTTTAAAGCTTCATATAATTTACATGACAGTAATTAGACCTATTTGGGCTTATGGAGTTGAGCTTTAGGACCCCACTAAACTATCCAATCCTCTTTCTTATTCAGTCTCTACAATCAAGAATACTTCGAAAAATCCACGAAGCTCTTTACTTTGTCACAAATAAACATATCCATAAAGATCTTAATTTTTCATATTTAGCTGTTTTAGCCCAAACCAGGTACCCATCCTTACAAAGTAAGCTCCTTAACCACTCAATTCTATTTGAGTGGCTTTGAAGCTTACCTTAACTATGCAAATTATATATTTAATAATACTTTTATTTAGTGACAGTGCCTACGATGATATTTATTTTTTTTAAATAGTTCTAATAAAATGTATTCAATACAAGTTGTTTTGTTTTCACATATTGTAATATTAATGTCATATAATGTTATATTTCTTATGTTGAGTGAAATCATGTTTGTCTCTCACTTCCCAGACAAATATTTGTCTCTCAAGATTTTTTTTTTTTAACATGATCGCGTAACTATGTTTAGGTTCAAAATTTTGTTTGCTCACAAAAGTAACTTATGTAAAAGAAAAAAAAAATTGATTTCCAAATATGACCGAAATTTCAAATTGACCCTCGTATTTTGTAATATTAATTATTTCCCTTTATTAAATTGTTTATATGATAGCTAGCTTAGATATCTCAATCCAAGGATTACCGGCAGGCGCTCAGCTTTATCCGATTCTATAAAACGCACTGAATCAACCCAAGACTTTAATCACTGTATATTCATGATTATTAAGCAGAATTAATATGTTTACCTTTTATCACCTGTTTATATATAGTTCTCATTTTACTAAGAAACGAATTATTATACTCAATCCCCTTGGAATTAGTGTATGTACTTAGGGAAAAGCATACTATATTATTCAACATTAATTATTTATTACTGATATCTCAATATGTTATAACAAAATAGATCGTTTGACACCACAAGATTACGTGTTTTAAGGCATGGAACATGTTAATATACAAATAAACGGTCCTTATATGGGGATACCATATAAGGAAAAGAATAAAAAAAAAAAAAAAAAAAGATTACGTGTTTCATCATTGATTGCATCTTTACCGATCCTAATTCCTCATAAGTAAAAGATGTTGCTGCAATTTTATTTTGTCATCTCAAGCAAGAAGCTCAAATAATTAAGCTATCACTCCCAACTATTGAACAATAACTTTAATTGTTTGCATTATTAAAAATTATATTTATTCTTCTTTAGAGTACTAATTGATTGGTAATGCACTAAAATCTATTTTACCACGATTTAATCATTTTATCTTTCCAGCAGTCTTATTATATTGACTAAATACACTACATCGTGAGACTGATATAGTTAATAATATTTTAATAATAATAATATTAATAATATTTTAATCTATCATAGTGATAAGGTGGCTTTTCGATAAGGGTTTATTCGATTGGGAGTGACAGCTTAATAATGTTGAGTTTCATGTGTAAACTTTATACCAGTCAGTTAAATGATAATGTTTTTTTTTTCTGTTTTTATTTTTTTATTAACACCTGTTAAAGATAAAAAAATAAACGAAAAAACAGAAAATGGGAACGTAATGGGAAAACTTAAACCTAAATTTTTTGAACTTGAAAGATAGAAATCTATGCCACGTTTTAACATTTTTAAATACATAACATTTTAATAATATTATTAGATATTATTAAATGAATCATCTAAAATAATTTTATATTCTTTTTGCAGATTAAATAATAGGCACCCTTTGTCTCAAATTAACTTTTCCATAAAGATCTTAATTTATGTTCCATTTGTTGTTGATTTAGTCCAAAACAGATACTTTCGTAGTAAGCTCCATAACGACTCAAACTCATTAATCTCTCAACTTGCTTCCCATTCAATTAAGAGTGAGAATTGGGGATATTGAATTTTTTTTTTTTTTTTTTTTTTTAATTTTTCCCTCAAAATATATCTATCTATTGAAACAATTAAAATAAACATTTTAATCTATGGAACCTTTGGTTAGCCGCCATCATTACAATATACAATATATAAGGTGAGATATCAGCTGCTTTTAAAAATAAATAAAAGTGAGAAGATTATTTTAGGAATTCATGGTTTTAACAGTTTATTGGAAGGGCAGTTTGGAAAATTAATCAGTCATCTGTAGTTTCTAAATCATACAAACACTGAAAATAACAATGTGGCATTAATAATTCAAAAACATATTGTCACTCACTACGAGAAGGTAGAGGCAACATAACGTGTTGGAGCTGATGGTGCAAGAGTGAACTGTGGTGTAAGAGAAGGGGTTCGTTTTTTATAAAAGAAAAAAAATATTTATCTTAATTATTTCACAAATAAACTTATCCATAACGATCTAAATGTTCCATAAGTTGCAGAATTTACTAAAACTACATACCTATTCTTTTATGACACGCTACGTACTCACTCGGATCCACTAGTCTCCCAACTTGCTTCTCACTCTGGTCTCGAAACCCTCAAAGAATTCTGAAAATAAGGTTACCTAGAGACTTTCTGTTGTAAATCTTTTCTTAAAGTGCTACAAATGAGTAGTTTTTTTACGAGTAATTGGCGTGTCATTTTAATCAATTTCCTCATAGATTTTTAAATTGTATAAAGTTGTAAATATCAATAAACCAAAATACATAAATTAGAAACAAATCATTAAATATCCGTTTGACTTGAACGCTTATTTAAAGAATCATGCTACGATAGATTTCCATTACAAATAAACATCCGATGTTATTTCCTACTCGTTCTGCCCTTTCAGTTAGTATTATGTCAGTAAATGAAGCGGGGGCATTGAGAAAATGAAAACCCAGCTAGACGTTTGTAATTTTGGAGCTGCTGTACGGTTGCCAAGAGCTCTAGAAATCCCTATTACGTAAGTTGTCAGTCGTGTTAAGTTAAACTAAAAGCGTACAAACAGTTTGGAGTAATTAAGGAGAGCTGTCATCTTCTGTCAGGTTATTAGTTTTTTAAAGGAACCCCCAAGAAGAACTCACTGCTTCACTCTTCAGGCCGGGCCCAACTGAGCGGTTAATTCTGGCCTCGGGAAACATCAAAGAAAATATAAGGTACCGATGAACTGGAAAATTAATTATGAGATGATTTCTCATTAAATTATTTGTTTGCCTGGGAAATTAGTTGGAATCTTCAGCTGTCAGTTGAATTTCTCGTTTTTGTGTTTATTTTAAAATCCTTGTATTTCCCTTAAGCTATATAATATAGAGTATGTTTTTTGGTATAGTTGCAAGTTTTACTACAACCATTTAGTACTACCAAAACCAGTAAAAATGTAAAATATTCCATTTTTCTGACTTTTGGTTTTCGAATTATAAGCTTTTAAAAAATCAATAAACTACTGTTTTAGGTCCTCACTCAATATATTCAAAATTACGCAATTAAAACAATATTGCAACTAGAGAGCTCAAATTTGCGGCATTCGTTTTTATTTGAAATTTCCTTTAATTTGATGTATTACGCGATATATTTTCTGTACATTTTGATTGTTTTTTTTCAAAATGTCCAAAAACAGTTTTTGAAATACCCACAATAAGTCTCCTTCGATTTTTTCAAAAAACATATATGAGGTTCATACTATAACTGACTACATGCGAAAAACATTTCAGAATGTGGTAGAAATGGGTCGTTGATTAAAAAAAAATTGTTTTCCTTTCATTTAAGAGACAGTGGAATATTTTTAGAAGGCATAGGGACGGAGTTGCTCCTCCCTAACAGTAATTGTTATTAGCACCCCAATAATATTTTGCTACTGACATTAACATATCTTACTCACGGAAGTATTTACAAAAAGTTAACATATCTGCATGTTCTTTAAATATAACGAAAATATATCGAGTGTTGTATCAAATTACAAGGAATTTCAAATAAAAATGAATGCCGCAAATTTGAGCTCTCTAGGTGCAATAGTATTTAAATGGCATAATTTTGTATATATTTGGTGAGAACCGAAAACAGTGGTTAGGGGTGGTTCAAAAAGAAAGAAAAAACCTAATAATGGAATCTGTAATCTATTTTCTAAGATTATTTTGTACAACATGATCTATTGCTCCAACCCAAAACTAACAAAATTGTTTTGAACGTGAACGCAGACTGTCTCATCAATTACAGCCTGAACTGTAGGAATCATCGTTCACATCCTTACTATGGTCTACGCGATATATAATTTGTACTGGACTGGCTTGCTAAAAGGTACTCCTGTACCCCGAAGTTACCTCACTAACAAGACGTACCTGCGGTTACCTCCGCTACAGATAACAAGATTTCGCACGGTGGTTGAGTCAGTGCGCTGTCCTTCCCAGAAACCATAAACCCTATGACATTTCCCATCCTTGGGCTCTGGAATCCCTGGGAGCGGTACCCTGAATAAATCTTCCGCAATGGATGTCGCCTTTCGGGGAGCCTGATGTCACCGAGATATCGCGGCTGATGACGTTATTCTGTAACTGTTCACTGTCTCGCCGCTGCTCTCATTGCGAATGATTCATTGGTTGTTACGACAGACAGAAACAATTAGAGATTCAAACAGCCACATTAGTCTTCATTTTAATTTAAAATCTTTTTAACAACCAGTTGAATTGAGACTGATTCGGATTTAATTAGTGCTTGCAAATAAGGAATTGTTAAAAGGGATGACCTAATTAAATAAAAGTCATGTAACCTTAGGACTCGATTAACCGATGTAGTTTGGACCTTGATATAGTCGGATAACAAATCCTTGTTATGAGGTTAATCGATATCTCAAAAAAAAATAAGATAACTACATAAAAAAAAATAAAATCAGTCAACTAACATAATGCGCATATCTATTTAACAACGAAATAATAATTATTATGTGTGCAATAATAATATACATAAGTAATATCAATACTAATTGTAAGATAAATCAAAATGTTTATGGCTTGAAAAACACACTAAATTTCTTTTATTTAAGTTTCAACATTCTTTTATGCCACCGCAATATCTCTCCTTTGACTGAAAACCATAAAATCAAACGATGCATCAATTCTGATTGATGTTCGCATTTATTCTGAATGGTGAAATTTCGGTTAATAACTGGAAATAATCAGATAATTTGTATTTCAGTATAATGAGATCTGCGGATAATGAGAAAAGTGAGGACTTATTGGAGTGTTTGTCTGTTTATTAAAATCTTGGTTTATATTAACTCGTGAGTGGGGGAAATGGTCGTATCTATGAGTGTTCTAGTAATTGAAAGTAATGTTGGAGATTCAATTAAGCCCTAATGATGTCTTAGAATTACTATAATGTTTACGTAATTGTTATCAGTGTTTTAGGTGTCGTTTGTGTATATAATGTTCACCAATACTGCAAGAACTGATCCTTGTGGTACTCCGACCCTTATCGCACAGAACTGTCGCACAGTGTCGAACATCTAACACACAACAAAAATGTTTATAAACATGGTATTCATTCTATTTTTTCTTTATACTACAAACTGAAATGGGCCTTAGCTTACATCAATATCTTTTGCCACAGCGATCAATATAATATTTAATATAGAATAATAATTTATATTATTAAAATTATATAAAATATGTTTTATGGTATAAAAGTACCAAGCTATATAATACACTCACATTCACTTGGTGTTTTCAAATACCTATTCGTTTTCTGAATAGCTACTGTAATGGCTTCTGAAATTGCCCTGCCATAAATATTAAAAGCTACCCTGACATTTCACTTTCTACTGTACGGTGCATCCCTATGAAGAACTGTCAAGTGTGTTATAAATTTCACTTTCCTTTACAACACAAAGACCGTTTGCCAGTGGGAAAAAAAAATTAAAGAAATAATGCAGTTAAATTTTACTCTTAGTTTATTCTTCCCTATCAGTTTAATTTATTATTAACTTCTGATGACAAATTTATTTAAATTTGATCTATTTTTTTATTTCTGTAAGGGAGGAATTGAGCTTTTTATCAACATGTTTAATAAAGCAAAGTATTAACATATCATTTTTTATTTTCTAAAAATTATAATTCAATTATTTCATTAACATACCTAGTTGTATTATTATAATACGAATAATAATCAGATAATAAGAACCCATAAAATATCTCCATGAATCATTTAGCGGTGGGTGGGACATCAGATGTACAGGCATTTCCTGGATTAGTGTCGTTAATATTGGTTTACAGAAAAGTAATATAATGTGTTGGGTATTGGCGAAAATTCCTGAAAGTGACATCACATTCTATTTTTTGTAATCCTTTGAAATTCCATGTATGAGTCAGAGCTATCAATTATTTTTTACAGTATCTTATCTTAAGCCCTGGAATTGTCGGCTGTCTTAGGCTTTGTTAAATCATATACAAGCGGAAGCAATACGACATTCTCAGATGGCTAGTGTGTTTTATGTGTATATATTTTATATTCGCTTTCTAGAAACTAACTGTTTTTCCTGACATTTAGTCTACTGATGAACCTAGTTTTATATTCAACTAGGAATTGCTATCATAAGAAAAATATTCATATCCCATATCGATGATTTTTTTAGCACTGAATATCGATAAACGATATAACAGTAACAAAAATATCGATATACCGTGATTTTTTATTGTTTTATTTTATGAAAAGCCAATATTCCAATCACTCTATAATGATATTCCTTTTTATTTTATCATCTTACATGTTAGTTAATTTAGGTAACGTCATTTTACCACGTAATTCGACAAACACGCATCACTCTTGCAGATATATTTCAATGCTTAACTTTGAATTGCATATTTATTGATAGATGTTTCCAATAACTTCGCCTATTAACTTCCATTTTTGTTATTTTTAGTTGGATTGTATTGTTTAGTTTTTTTTAGTATTGTTTACTATATAGATATTTTTTTATTTCGTATTTACAAATGTAAGATGTAACAGAAGTTAACATCAGTTTCAAAATTGATATAGTGTTTTGCATCTAGACATTTTCTTGTTTCATCTTCCCTAATGTGAGAAAGTGTGACACAATTTAATAACATTGGTGTTTTATATATTTATATTTTGCTATTTTCACTAAAGTGAGAATTTTCATTGTTCATATTGCGTGCATATATTTTTTTGTCATCTATATAATTTATTGACTTAAGGTAAGGCAGATTGAAATTTTAATAAAACACTTCTATGTAAAAAAAAAAATGTGTGAAAGTTCATCAAAAGTTAACAACAAAACTTTCATTATGTAATTAGTGCTTTATATATAGATAATTTGTTATTTCCACTTCCTAACGTGAGAAAGTTTATCAGAAGTTAACAATTACTTTCAAAATTGATTTAGTGTTTTCTGTTTTGTTATATAAAGATTTATAGGGTGAGAACAGGAGTGGAGCAATGGTTCGATGTTGTTACCTCTATTTATTTCACAACATACAATTATTTCAATAGTTTGAAAATTATACATAGTAAATTAAAAGTAGTTTATTATTTAAATTGTAGGTAGTAAATACAAAAACAGTCAGATATCAAATTTATGATGTCACCATTGAACTCCCACATCATCATTGGATTGTAGGAAAAGTAGCTATTCCAAAATTTGGTTCGCCCTAGTCTAAAAAATATGTAGGCGCTTAAGTTGAAACAGCATTAGCATAAACTACCCTTCAAAAGTATCGCAACACTTCGAAATATTTTAATTTTATAAAAACATATTCTTTTTCATAATAAAGAAAGGTTCTGAAGTCTATAATAAACATTCCTAAACTATACATAAACAATTTTTATTGAAATAAATTACAATATTTCTTTCAATAAACAACAAGTTAAAAACTTACTTTTTAAAATTTCCATTTTTTTAAAATTTCAACTTTTAAATTTTTAATTTATATATAAGACATATTGCTCCCTCTGGAATGAATGACTACTTCAACTAGTCTTGTCATACTTTTTAAAAAACGAATGATAACCATGGACTGAAGGAAATTAAAAAAAAAAAAAAAAAAAACCCGTAATCTAAAATTTCATCGTTTGTTATTACCAGGGACAAACATTGATGTGTCTAATCCCTAATGTCTCACGATTAATAAAAAATATTAATATGAATGTAAAACAAGTAAGTAAGTTTTAAAAAGCAGTAAGTTTCCTGCTCGGCGGGTGCGGCTCGTCTCTCCTTGGGGGTGCGCCTCTGTGCGCCTTCCTGACCCTAATCTTCTGTCAGGAAAATCTGGAGAATTATGGGTGTTGCAATACTTTTGACGGGGAGTTTATTTCCTAGCCCAGTTTCATACAATTAGAAAAATTGCATTAAAATTGAATTAATTTTAAAAGAATCTTTTTAGGTTACTAATAATACAACGGGCATGATAATATTTTTTAAAAATGTAAAAAACATATGAGGGAAATATAAATTAAGAGATTTTAATGAAAAGAAAATTCAGAATATTATATTTTACAGTACATTCAATATTTCCGTTTATTTTATAAACAGTGTTATTTAATATAATTATAGAAAAAAGATAAGTTAAATCGTGAAAGAACATTTAAGGAAAACATCGACTAATATAAATATCTTTCCGCAGTTAAAAGTTTCATGCTTAATAGAAAACTACTTAAGAACCTCTATTACATTTTCGCAGTTATTCAGTTTATCAAGCAACATTTGGATATTTTGCAAAGAAAATGAATTAAGGATGACCTTGTCTCACTCATTTCGTTGAACACCGCATTAAAATATTGTTGTACATTAAAAATTCTTTGAGCTGTAGGCAATGTGGTAATACCAGCCCCGAGGCCAAAGAAGCCGCAATAATCCTGCTGCATCATTATCGGGCGCATTAAGTATTCATGGCAAGATGAACCAGCTTACTTGCAACAAACTCAGAACTGTAGGGCAAATAATGAGGGGAATATAAACTTAATTCATATTCGTGCGATTAATACAAATCACATTACTTATCAAATTATGTCGATATCGGAAAGAAATGTATAGTTATTAATACGTTTGAATTATTATATCACCAAAGGTTCGATATCTGATTCGAATTTCATGAGGAGGGTTACAGTTGCAACAACAAAACCGAATATTGATACATTTAATTCTAGTAAAAAAAAAAATAATAATAATTTTCACAAGTCCGCTTTAGTTAGGTGGGTTTATTTGTGTCTTGAATTATATTTTATAAATATTAACAGTTTAAATATTTAATATTAATAAAATCATTTAATTTATTTATTTTTATTATTCTATAATTCATTGGTAATTAAATTTATTCATTTATTTTACATCGTTAGGATAATTTCGTTTTATTAAAATGGTTTTATTCTTCCTTTCATTTTTTTTTGTTAAATATCACTCCACTCATGGCCCCGAGTGAATGTACTACAGTGCTATTATTCAGCCTCCACTGGGTTTTTATTACACCAGTGACGTAGCCAAGAGAGAAGCGGTAGGATTACTTTGAACAGGGCTTGTCCTTCTATAAGTAGAAGGACGTGTCTGTTTTTGGGATCCCTAGGATGTGTTACTGAAAATAAAGTATGATTGCATTTTTAACTTTTAATTTAATCCTATTGTTTTTTTTTTTTTTTTTTTTTTTTATTAAATTGTTTTACTGTGTTTTTTTTTCCCGCTTTATATATTGTATGGTCTAGGTTCTGTATTTTATTTTTTTCATTTTATTTATTGTATTATATGTTGTGAGGTTTTATTTTTTTTGAAATTATTATTTTGTTTTTTTCATTTATTTCTTATTTTATATATTGTTTGAAAGTATCTATAAACCCATCCATATTATTTACTTCCCTCTTTGAGACAGATTGTAAACTTTCTCACCAATCAATAAATTTAACAAAAACATATATTAGTAATAATAAAAAATAAATCTTATACATATTTCTATCATATATTTTTTCGTTTCTTATTTCTCATTATTTTAATCATTATTGCTCAAGTTTTAAGAGTAACTATTTTCATAACGCAATTTGTGAATTGGTATTGTTTTCCATTGAAAATGAACTTAAAAAAAAAAAAATTAAAAGCCTTTTGTCGACTAATAATAGATTCTCGTAACTGGCGTTAGTTTTCAATGACATGACACACCACTACATCATTGCAGATACAAAATTATAGCAAAAAAAAAGAAAAAAAAGATTTAGGAGTAGCGTCATATTAGACGTCCCAGAACTTTATTTGCTATGTTACCACATCATAGTAAATCATAACATTATGTTGCTGTGTATGTATCTTTAGATCATATGTTTATGATCTTAAAAACGTAAAATATCTCCCTGAGCTAGCATAATTCATTTTTAAGCTAAGCGATTATCTTAAGAAGCGAAGTAACACATTAAATAATATTTTGATGTTTACAAATACATATTAGCTGAACATATATCTATCCAAAAGTTTCAATAAAATATTCTATTATGTGTTATTGTTTAACCTGAAAAAAAAAATTAAATTATTTTTAGTGAAAAAATTATAGATTTATAAATGACATTGAAAAGAAAACATATTGCAATTCAGCAACATACATTAGCTAATGACAACTAAAGATCAGAACATTATTTTTAAAGCTACGGAGCTGAAGAATAAAAGACTGAAAATTCAAGCTTAAAATATGATTATTCAACTGTTAATTATTTTTACTAAAGGTTAAGCTCATTTACGAATTTAATTATAACTTTTCGTACAAACGAAGTAATTATCCATTTAATTCGAAAACATGCTTTTCATTTATTTACCATGTTTAAATTAAAGCTGTGTACTTAAAGAAATATTGGATTGTACAGAAATTAATGCAGGTTCACGATTATAAAAAAATAAAAATATAAATGATCTATAACATTTTTTATTCATTAAAATGCTCTAAGAACTTTCCTATCCCTGTGAATAGAAGATTGAGTCTCTGATATAAAAAAAAAATCTATAAATGAATATTTATCGAATTTTTATTATGATTTTTTTATTTCTAAAAAGCACTCAGGTTTATTAAAAAAAAATTTTAGACCGTTGTCAAGAAGTCTGGAGAGAAGGGTGAATGAGGCAGGGCTTCATAGCCAAGCTTAAACAATTTCCCTGATGTCAAGAGACTTTTGTAGTCAGTTAATGGATGAAGCTTTTTTATTTTCTATTCCTTCAAGCATTTTTACCTTTTCGATTGCCTTGTGTCCAGCAACGGTCGATTTCAGGACTGAGAGATTCACTGCAAGTTCTCCAACAGTTGTTCTTTGGGAAAAGCACTCAGAACTTCTTCATCAAGGGATAGAGTCCTTCCACAACCTTACTTGTCTTCAAGGCTGAAATCTTAATCCCAAAATGTTTTAAACCACCTTTGAACGTTGCACTCACACTTCCTTGCCTTAAATTTAATTTAATTTTTCTAGTGAGTTTTAATAAATGAAGACAACCATACAAAGAAATAACCCGTCAAACGTAATTTTTTTTTTTTTTTCTTTTTTAATAATGAATTCTTTTTCTTAAAAATAATGAAACATTACTGCTAAAAAATATGCCTTACATTTCGAAGACATTTGGTTAACCACTATTATATGAAGAAGCATCGTTATCTTGTAATTCGCTAGGATAATAGAAAGAAGTGTTTTTGGATATGGATTTTTTTTTTTAATTTTTTGTTGTTTTCTTTCTTTGGATCCAAAGTAACCTGCCATTTTCAAATAAATATTTAATAAACTCATATTAACTCAAGTAAAATAAACCTGTTTCTTAATATGTTGTTACTCATCATTATGCAAGATAAACATTAAATGCACACACCATTGCAGAAAGCTGTATTTCTTTCAAGGTTGATCTGGTCCATCTATTCGCCTGTTCCAATGGCTGGACAAGAAGTATACCAATGCAGATCGACAGGAGAAAAAAACTGACGTTACCTCATTAGCTGGAATTCCTGGAGGCCAATTTTCCGGATGGTCAGTTGCCTGGAGCGGGGCACGCTAAGGACCAGAGCAATAGTAATCAACTGATTGATGCCGTTTTCTTGTTTTCGTTTGAGATATTCTTCAGCCTAGATTGAGATTTAAATGTAATTTGTTGGTTTTTCTGTAAAATGCTATGCTTATTTATAACGAGAGTTAAAATTCCTTTTCAGGTCTGTAAAAATTAGAAATTTGATTTTCTGAGAAAGGAAGAACATATATTTCTGTTTGATAATATATTATTTATTTTTATTTGTGTTTTTACATCAGTTATGAGTATTTTTTTTTTTTTTTTTTTTTTTTTTTTTTTTGTTTTCAACTTTATATCACATAGCAGACTTAAAAGACAGGAAACTGGTCATTGTTTCCGACTACTCCAACATTTACTAGACAAGCGTTCAAAGGTCCCAATACATTACAAAAGACTTATTATAATAGTTAATGTAGTCCCAATCCCAATGAGTTGACCTTCGGGATTCCACTACACCTTTTAATTCTTCTCGTATCTAATCCTTACTATCCACTTAAAAATCCTCAATGCCTCCTATTATTAATAAAAATCCTATTATGTCACAAACACACTTAACTATAAAGATCTTAATATTCCATATGTTGCTGATTTGACCCAAACCAGATTCCTATCCTTTCATTGTAAACTCCATACCTCCTGGAATCCCAACTTGTCACATACTCAATTCACGATAATCCTGGTTGCTGAAAAGAAGATGGCCAAGAGATTTTCTATTGCAGAACTGTTATTGAAGCGCTATTTGTGAGTACCTCTTTTCATTTTATTGACATGTCATTGTAGTAATTTTCCTCAAATTCACCTGTCGTGTTTAATGTATACAGTAGTAATCTAAAATACATGTGTGTGTGTGTGTGTTTAGTAAGGTTCTTGTGGTTCTGTCAATAAATAAAAACAACTATTTTGGTGACGTTTTGAGACTACATTGTTCTCATAATCATGCCAATGTTATTGGTGGATATGGAATAGGAATATCCTATGGATATTCTATGGGGGATAGAAACAGCGGCATTTCCTTCTGTTTTGTCTATCTCACTTCAGGAAGTTTCTGATCTAGTTCTTTTTCTGCCTTTACTGGCTGTTTTTCCGATAATTGTTTTATAAGTGCGTTGGGATGTTTAGGTAACATTAAGTTTTATGTAATTGTTCCATATTTGTTCATTTACAGTTGGAATGCAAAATTTAGTTTTTAAAGCAGTTTTGTTTTACTTATCATGGTACTTTTGTGAACATTTTGAATGTTTTTTGTCAATACGTATCTTTTTAGCTGTCCAAATAGGTTTTTTTAAGTGTGAGAGTTCATTTAGTGTTCAAGCTTCTAATTTAAATAGTTTGAGAAAATGTTAATATATTTTATTTTTCCATACCATTCTAATATAATTCAATGTTGAATCTTATATATAATAGAATAAGTTCTGCTAAGCTTATTCATTCTAGAATAATAATAGGATTAAACCATGTCTTTACTCACTCAATAACAGTCTTTTTAGATAATAGCTCAGATTACAGCTTTTAAGAGAACCTACATTGAAAATAAAAATATTGTACATGAATGTTTAATACACAATCAGTATAAAGTGGAAGTAATAGTTTTATATAATAGGACGAAGATAAGATCTTAACTGTTGCATGTTAAGAAGTTGCTGTTAACTTTCTCCAAGGGGTGTATATTTCAAGCTTGCTAAACTTTGCTTTGTTTTCATTAGATATCAGGGCTTAATCTGATTCAATGTCCATATCGCTTAGTATACTAGCTCATGTACGATAACTGCAATGAGCTGAGCGTTTAAGAAAATAAACCTAATATTTATTTTATATTATTTTTCAAATATTACAAAATACTGTTTTTATTTATTTATATACTTCTTGCAATATAGCTTTGTAAAAGAAGAAGATATTTACATCGAGACAAAAGAAAAAAAAAATTGAATATCCCACTCAATAATTGATATACATATGTTATTGGATGAGATATTTACTTTTTCAAATAAAAAACAGTGGCATAATTATGTTAGAATGTATGTGTTGTATTATATCCAGGGTTGTTTCGTTGTCTGGATCGGAGACGTGGACTATTTCCAAAGTGATTGAGAATGAACTCTTGGTCTTCGAGGGATGAATCCTTTGAAGAATCGTCGGTGCAGTTTATCTTGTTGGAAACTGGCAACGGAGAACAAACAACGAGGTCTACTCAAAATAAAATGAAGCAGATGTTGTTGATTCTTTGAGGATTAGAAGATTGCGATAGGTTGGCCATGTGGCTAGAATGGAGGATGATGCTATTCCCAAAAAGTTATTGTTAGTAACTCTCTATCGCACGATAAGAAGGGGAAGACCGAAGCTGAGGTGGTCGAATGGTGTGGCAAGGGAGGCGAAGGATATCCTTGGAGTAAGGAACTGGATAGTGGCTGCACAAAACAGAGAAGACTGGAGAAAGCTGGAGGAGGAGGCCAGGACTCATCGCCGAGTTTTAGTGCTATTAAAAAAAAAATTGAATTAAATTAAAAAATAAAACAGTAATAAAATATATATATATATATATATATATATATATATATATATATATATATATATATGTATATATAGATATATAAGGAGTTGTATATGCCATTTCCATAGCATAATAACTGAAGGGTTTAGAAGATGAAGGGGTTATGTATCAAAACAAAATTTTGAGAAATTTGTTTAATTTTTTTTTTTTTTACATTTCCTTTTAGCAGGGGAATGTTACGAACCCCTTCATCTTCTTCATATCTCTTTTCCTAGTTGTTTTGAAATATCCAGATATTTCTACCTAACACTTTGCACTTTAATCCTTAAAATGACACATCCGTTTCTTCCACCGAACCCCTTCAATAGCGCATGAATTCTCTGATCAGCCAGGACTTTTCCGGTTCAAATCTTCGTTTTTACCTTGAGAAACATTGAGCACGGTCAAAAAACATAAAACAAGTTTTCGGTAATATATTATAATCACGATCTCCCTAGAACTTCCGCTACTTAGAACTCCATCTGGACAAACAAAGAAACTGCTCTTAGCTTTCGACTACTTCAACATTTACTAGATAAAAAGCTCCTTATAAATTACAAATCATATTTACAAGAAAGTAATTAGACCCATTTGGACATGTGTAGTTGAGCGTTAGGCTCTACGAAACCTTCCTATTCTTTTCGTTTCCAATCCTTACAATCCTAAATTCATTATAAAATTCTCAATACTCCATGCCATAAATAAACTTATCCATAATGGTCTAAATATCCCATATGTTGCAGTTTTGGCTCTAACAAGCAATATACCCACTCGAATCCACTTGCTTCTCACTCGATCCCTGATAATCCTTCGAGGCATCTAAAGGTAATGGCCTGCGGACTTTTTTATGTAGAACATATATTGAAGTGCTACTAATGGGTATTTCTATACAAGTTATACAAGTGTCATTGTAATAATCTTACCACACTTTTACTTATCGTATAAAATGTTAAACAACAATAAATTACATATAAAAAAGGTAATACATACATATGACTTTATTCTTTACCATATCTAATTTAAAATCAAATACTATTCCCGTGAAAGGTCTTATCTTCCATATAAGGAACCGAAGCTTGCCAGTCTCCTTGGCCAAGGTCGACCATCCATCTTGCACGCTTCAACGAGTACAATTGAAAGACTGTAATCTAGGCAAATGAATGCCTCTCCCTGTGATTCGATACGAAGAAGATAAACGCGATAAAGTACAGCCTACCTTTCATAATATGTTATTACGTGAGAAAATTGAGACGTCTGTAATGAGATAGCTGGTCCCTCTTCCTTGATTTCTATATATCGTCCATCTGTCGACTAATGATTAAGCGAATTTCGTCAATAATTACCTGTCTCTTACAGGTTGCATTTCGATATAATTGGTTGTTTGATTTCGTTGCAAGGTTCACTTTCTATCGGTCTTAGATCGTCCTAGATCTGAAAGCTAAAATACACGGTAAGATATAGCATTTCAAATACATTTTAAATTACTATTCTAACCACATTTTTTACCTAGATTTATTAAAAAACCAACAGACTTCCACTGTTAATTTGATGCATTATATTGAATCAATTCATTATAGCTTTAAACAAAATGTAGAATTAAGCTAGTAACGCTAGGATCAAAGGATAATATAAAAACAAAATAGCTTTTCAATTCAAGATGTTCTGATGGTTCAAACTTTTCTAATAAGTAATATACCTTTTATTACAACATTTCGTTTCGTTTGCGTTAGAAACGAGGTGATAGAACCAATTTTGTCCATATATGAAGTCTCCGATTGTCTCAGCTTTCGATAGACTCGAAATTTTCCAGTATAAGCCAAGACTATTGGATTGGGCTAATTCTAAAGTATATGTCAGTGACCATACACTTCAAGTAGTGCGCAATTTTCAAAGGCTGGTTCACATGATATAAATAAAAAAAAACTATAAAATAACTGACGTATAACCTATAGTAATAATATCACAAATTTTTTTTTTTCTTTTTTTTTTTTTTTTTTTTTTTTTTTTTTTTTTTTTTTTTTTGTGTTGGCACTGGAAAAATCAGCAATTTACTTTACTTAGCGTAGGTAGCTAATTTTGAAATTTGAAATTCAATCAAGCCAAAAAAAGATAGCGTGTCTGTAGACTTTCTTTGACGAACCTGTGAATGTATAAATATCAGACAAAAATATCGTATATGTCATTGTAAAAAAACGTTTCCGATCCGTTTTCCAACCATTATATTTCTTTTCAATTAAGAATTTTTTTTTTTTAAATATAGCCCAAAAGCAAAACTGATTAAAAAAAATAATTGCAGGTTACATATGTTCTTTATTCAGTATTGTATAAGCTATCGAATATTTTTTTTTTTTTTTTTTTTATTAATATTATGATCTTTCTTAATGTTTGAAAATTGATTCCAAAAAAAAAAAGAGTTCCAGTCCCTAGAATTATTAACAAACTGTAAAGATGAATCTAAAATAAAAATTACAAACAGTAAAGGCCATATTTTTATTTTCAATCAACCTATTTTTAAACGTAGTAATATAAATTAATAAAATGGCCGACTATTCAGCACTTTTTGCTGACTAATCACCAACTAGTCGGTCCATCGGCTCACTTATAAAAATATAGAATTAATTTTGAAGTCTGGAGACTGTTCTTGGGGCACAGATTCTCTATTAAATCATTGCTATTTGGAGACCAATATTAGTTGGAGACCAAGCCTGCTATTTGAGGATGCTTATTAACGACATCTTCTTGAATAGCCATTGATATCAAATACTTTCTTACCAAGACCATTAATCGATTTTAAGTAGCACAAGTTATTTTGGTTTATTATTAATAAAAATTGATTCAATAGAAAATAAATTATGATATTAAAGTTAATCATGCTTCTTTAATCATTTATAAAATCATCTATTAATGTATTAATTTTTTGTTGTTAAAATAAATTGAGTTACGAATGCCCAAATAAACCTTTACCACCATCGACACAGTTCTATCCAAGTTTCGAAACAACTATCCCACCGATTAAATGTTCTTAAAAAGGTAAGCCGTTAAAGCCTACGTAGCTAGCTAAAGGTGACAGTGAATGTTCTACCTTTTACGGTGGATTGGCTCCTTTCGAAAGGTGCAATATTTATTGCTTGATTGTATTTCCTTAAATAGGGAATGTATCACTCCATTCCTGTGCTTTGCTTTCTTTTTTGTCACTCCTCTATTGCGTGCCTTGGTGTAACTTCAATGGAGCAATAGATTAGTGCTAAGGGACTCGACCAGTTTACATCTTCACCGAAGCATTAACGGCCCTTTTACTCTTAAACGCGAAGTATCTTCACATATTTCAAGTAAAGGAACCTCCTGATAAGATTTTGGAGTTGACAGAATATTTCTTTATTTTTTAATCAGTTTTATAATTGTTACTAATAATCGAATTTGAAGAGCTAAAACTCCGTGGAATGGACTTTAAAGATTCAGCAATGATCGAGATCTATACCTTAATACAGAAAATAAATGTAATAATACTATCAAAGTTCAATTAAATACTGGCAATTTAAAGAAAAAACAGTCTACCGCATTTTTTATTATACGCTAATTTACCACCATTGTGTTTTTGAAATGTCTTAAATTTATTTGTTATTTTATTTTCTATTTAAAACATTTACTTTTTGATAAAATATTAAAGTATCTCTTAAAGAAGGGAAATGAGCAATATTAATAAATTGTACACATTTGTCACTTATTAACAAAAAATACAAACAAATAGTAAAATAAAATTAATCTATAATAATAAATAATAATAACACAAAGTAGAGACACATTGAAAGTTACATCAGAGCAACCAAAACAAAAACAGTACAGACCAAAGTGGTTGGAAGCCTATTGGATAAACAAGAAGAAACAAGGGAAAAATATTGATTGAGTTGTTTGCTAAACGTTGAAGTTTGATTGATTTTATTGCTTTAAAAAAAAAAAATAATAATAATAAAATAAAATATAAATCGGAGACTATGTAGAAGAGGAGGTTGACATTTCTCGAACACCAGCATAGAGTGGACCAGAAGGGACTTACCAAACGGATATTCGATTACTTCTGGAGAAAGAAACAGCCTGGATTAAGGAAGTAAAAATGGCTATGGAGAGATTAAGTATGTCAGAAGACCGATTATTTGACAGAAATAGATTTAGGGACGTATTGACTAATTTGGAGGGGCTTCAAGCCACAAAGAAAACCGGAAGAGACTGGACGGAGGAGCAGCGAAATCAAGCCAGCGAAAGCATGAAGTAGTATTTGACGCAGAGGAAACTTCGCACCAAGAAGAAAATAAATATTGAAGTTGTTGCCTGATCCTGAGTGGTCAATTCACTTTAATAATAATACAATAAAAAATAAAATAAAATAAATTAAAAATTAATAGAAAGTAAAATACACTTATGGGTATGTAATGATCAACCTTGGCTGAGAACTCTCAAAATAACTCCCACGTTGTAAAGGTTTAAGCAGGTGTTAAGTTCTAGGAGATCCTAGCGCTTTCCTCGTAAGTTCTTTAGCCAGTGTAAAGGAATGACACATATTGAAATTGTATCTAATATTTTCAGTAAGTTTTAAAGCTGCAATGTATTTCAAATTTATTTACATAAAGAAATAGATTAACCTTAAATATTACTAAATTATTATAAATAAATTATATAAATTATTATAAAATTACTATATTATTTATTTGTATAGTACAAATATTATAATCTGCTCAATACAATAATATTTTTATACTCAATATTATAATACTCAATGGCAATGAGAATTATAGATGAAAACGAATCCATTCATACAATATATATTATGAAAGTAAAAAGAAAAAAAATAATAAAAGAAAATAAAGAAAAAAAGTCAATAAAAAAAAAAGGGGGAGAGAAATAAGTAAAAATAAACAGTCTCTAACTATACATGAAATAAAATAAAATGTTAGAAATTATAAAAAATTATATTACAATATAAATTTTGATTATATTAAAAAATTAAATAAATTGATATAAAAAAAATATATATATATATATATATATATATATATATATATATATATATATTGAAATAAATATTTCTTGTGAATAGTCTTGAACCCAGCTTGTTCCAACTCTACGGGAAAATAAGCCAGACTCAATGAAATCCCAGCGCTGATATCTCAGCTGCGTCACTGGCAGAATCTAGTGGAGGCTGAGCGAGAGCACTTTGGCTCAGTTGCTCAGGACTTGAGTTGAGAAGCTGGTCATTGCCAGAAATCCAATAAAATAATTATTTAAAATAGGTCTCGTGGTCACTGCGCTTTTAATCTGAGTAGTAGGTTTTAAACGATGTGTGAAACTTGATAAAATTAAACCATAGGGTGGGGATGGTTGGAATGGTTTTAATAGAATATCGAGAATTTAAAGGGTATGATTTCAAGGACAAAAGGTATATTGAGATCATTGTCTTGAGTTTTGATGGAGGCATATTATGGATTAATATGGCATATGGATGGACTTTAATTTGGAACGATTGAATGCGTTTGATATTCGGTTGTTTTCCAGGTCCCCACAGTTCAAGGCCGTGGGTATAAATAGGTTTCATGATGGTTTTGTATATGAGGAATTATTTTTTAACGGAGAGATGGGAACTAACCAATTAATATAATATAACTAACTATCCCTACAAAGATGTTTTCATCTTTTATGTACACAATCTCTACTGTCGTTGATTTCTTTAAATTTCAATTCTATAAATTAAAAATGTACAGTCTAAGCCTACACCTTTTAAGTTACTAGAAAGAAGATTAAATCTACTAGGACTAAATCTAAGCATAACTCATCTCTATATCATTGTGTCAGTATCTATGGATTTATTATACCAAGGGTCAAATCCATTAGGTATACATAGTATAATAAACTATTCACAAATTTATTAATAATATTGCATAATGAAAATAAAATTCCTTAAGGCGAATAGTCTATAACCTTGATTTCCTGACAAATCTACGTATTGGAAAAAAACTGGCGGTTAAACGTGACTACTGACCACGTCATCCCCTTGGTTAACCGCTGGTCAAAAAACAATACTTCCTTATCATCGAACCCAAGATCTTTCATAATTGCAGTGGTACAATTTATTTATAATTATATTTTATTAATTTATTTTAGGCTGTTTAGGAAATGTGTTTATTAACAACTATTATAATATTTAAGATTTTTTAGTTTTTTTTTTATGAATCAAGTTAATGACTGATTTTATTTTTAATTTGGACCATACTGTATATTAAAAAAAAAAAAAAAAAAAAAAAAAAAAAACGGGAAAAATTAAGATAAAATTCACCAATTAAAAACATATAGACGAACTAATTAGCTATTCTGAGAGCCAGGATGAATATTGGTGGTAAAATATAAAGTGATGATATAAATACTTTTCCACCCGATAAAATAAAAAGGTCCCTGACTGAATAAATTGAACCATTAGAGACTAAAATGCCGAAATAAAAAATAACCAAAGAGATGTATTGGTCATCCCGGGGAGGGGGAACATTTAAAAAATAGCTAAAGGCCGAAAAAAAAAAGGAAATGAAAATAGAAGAATTATAAGCTGACTTTAATCGTGGACGTTCGCGAGTCGTTAGCCGCTGGAAATAGTTGAGATTACTGCCGACTGACTGATTGAAAAATGTCGCTTGCACTAGGCATCCATTAGTGAAGCGATCTACCCGGCCAGAGGGAAACGAAAAAAGATAAAAAAAATAACAGTTTATCCACAGCCGAGGACACACATCGATGTGCCCACAAATCTGCCTGACTTCGGGAGTCTCGGCATAGATTTCGTAGGGGCTAAACGAAATCTACTGCACGACCGCAAGGAAACAGGCCGTCCCTCAATGTCTTCATTGTTTACATCGGCCTTGTCTCTTCTTCATCCAACTGCGTACGCTTGGATGAAAACATTTGTGATGTATATTTTTAGTATCAGCTGCTTTCTAAAAATATTATAAATTAAGTTAAGTCTTGATACTAGAAAATTATTCGTATAGAAATATATATCAAAGTACCTGAAGCAGTCGAAGAATAGCGAAATTAAATTGTTGTCTTCATAAAATAAAAAACCGCAAATAAAATCATAATATTTTTACAATCATCTCGGAGAAAACCCGAACCCAGCCTGTCCCTCCATTGATTCTTAATACTTCAAAAAAAAAAAAAAAAAAATTATAACTTAAACAACCGAGCAATCCATCTGTTACACTGTCATTGATTGACGTCTCAGCTCTGTAATATGTGACCAACATAAAGGTACACTTTAAAAAACATATTATGAGATATATATATATATATATATATATATATATATATATATAGATTTAGAGAGAGAGAGAGAGAGAGAGAGAGATATATATAGATATTGATGAGAGAGAGAGAGAGAGAGATGTTGATGAATAAAAAATGTTTAATATAATTTATTTTATTTTATTGATTAATTATTGAATACAAATTATATACTCAAAAATTAAACCTATTCAAAATGTTCAGTACCATTAATAACACAAGAAATTATTTTTAGGGGAAAATAATTTTAAAACGATTTTCACGGTTGTACGTATAAAAAGGATTCTGTGAACTCATATTTTTCGCACAGATAAATTTTAACAATCGAACATGACCCAAACTTAACGCTATAACAAAGGAATAATATGTCCTTCCTGAAACTTCAAGGGTTGTTTTATTAGGCTTCTAAACGTAACATGACAAGGCTTCAAGTACACCCATAGATCACGGGGTAACAAAGACGAGACGTTTTCACTTTCGGTGCCTCCAGGACCTTGAGATGTCCCGTTGCCTACTGTCTATTGTAGATATTGTTCGGGGAATACCTTGTGCAATGGCAACTACCGCTACTGAACTGTCTTTGTGACGTTAGGTTGTAAAACAGTTAGGAATCCCAGAGCGTGGTGCAATAAATTTGTTGTCATTTGGAAAACCGTGCAACTATCCATTGTAACAAGTTCATTACTCCTTGCCCCTATGTTCTTAGAAATAGTTTACTGAGCTCGATGAAAAAGAAAACATTAGTTCACCGAGTCGTTCCTTCTATTCTATTTATTTGAAATTCGTTGAAGTTCTAGCAATTATCGGAAACTATTTTGCTTATTACCGTTATTACCGTAAGCAGATTGATTAATTAAAAACATGAATTAAAAAAAAAAAAATACCAACTTTATATATGCTTATCTCTGTATGTGTCATTCTATCATTTTGTCGGAATTTCGATATTATAATTCCATTGGAGGAATATGTGTAAATTTTTTTTTTCCTTCATAAACATCTTTATAATAGTCTATTTGCAAATAAAATAAAATGGTAAGACATTATAATATACATTTATACTTTGAAATCGAACATTAGATTAACATAATGAATATTATATAAGCTTAATATAAAAAGTGAAAAAATGTGTAAAAGGTATTTTTTTTATGTTTTTCGCTTACAGTTTTTTCCTATTGTAATCTATTTCTTTTGTTGTGAGGGGAATAGAATTTTGAGTTTAATTTAAGATTAACAACACCACAAGCATCTCATGACAAAAAAAAAAAAATAAATAAAATAGAACTCTGAACGGCATGGGAAACATTTACTCGTACTTCAGGGAAAAGAAAACTAGAATTACGAATGACGCGGTTCGAACACTTGATTTGACACAAACTTGGAAAAACTCAAAAAGGAAATTTATTGTAAGTTAGGTTACCCTCAGTTTGACGGGAAGCTTTTGAAATGTTGCCAGCCGGAAATTTAATGGAATGAATCTCGGTTAAGTTTTGGTGCAATTTTTCGAAAAATGTGAGGGAAAAAGATTGAGCCTATGGTACACAGGCATTGGAAGCCATTCTTATTATTAGAAGCAATTAGTCTCAGTTTCTATTCTAAAATTTAATATATTGCAACTTACCAGAGGTGCTAGAAAAAAAAAATGTAAGTTAATAATTAGAGAAATTGAGAACTTATTCGCATTTAACGTTACCAACTCATGTTATGGAACACATGAGGGAAATAGATTTTGACATTTTGAATTCAAATTTAACCATGAAAACAAATCAATAACCGTAGGGAAACGGCTTTACGCTTAAGATAAAAGTGCCTTGCAGCTACTTGTTTCAGTTGGGTTACAAGAAATTTCATGTGGAAACCGCATTCACTTCGGGACATAAATTCGTATGCATTGGGGAAATGACCCACATATACCTTTAGGTATATCTTGGACGCAATAACAAAACATTTTCTTGATTAAGGAATTAAATTGAATTATTGAATCAGCTAATATTTGAATTATTTTCTTAAGAGTGTGATGTAATCAGTTTTTCGTTATATTTCGATTGACAGCTGTCGGAAGATAAAACTGTTTCATTTATTAATTAAATTCTTTTCGAAACTTGCTGCTGAAGTATTACTGGGATCCCATTCCAGGATAATGAAAGGACATACTGACAGAATCACCAATATTTGTAGAATCATAACCTGATATTGACTCTTGAAGACTAGTTTGATTCGTCTCAAATGACTTCTTTCCTTTTTTCTTTTAATTTTTTTTCAGTTTTATATACTCAAATAAAAGAAGCTACATTAAGGGAATGGGCTGTATTAAAAAATGCTTGAAGGAGAAGCCACTTAATGGTGTACTCTCATGACCTTCAGCTGATTGATAACGTTAAGCAAGATCTCACATCCAGCTCCTTTTGATACTTCGCCGCGAATGTATGTTTGTTGTAGCTATATTTCTTACGGATTTGTTCATATATCCTTTTAATTTGTAGCGTTACAGTTTATATATTTTAGGGAACGTGTAATATTAATCATCGTAATTGAAACTTGCATTTGCTGCAATAGATCGTCCAGAAAAGCTGCCTCAAGAGATAAGGTTATAATTAATAAAAGTACTGCATAATTTCTTGCCTAAGGGGAAACGTATAGTCTCTGAGTGGAATTGAATATAAACTAAAACTATTTTCAAATTTTGTACAATTTGATCAGTTATAAATCCTAAGTAGATCACAATGTATGTAGTAAATAATTAAATAGTTAATAGTCTCACTAGGAAGACGAGTTGCATTTGGTAATGTAAACGTCACATGTTGTGACTTCTCAAAGTTGATTCAATTTCCATTGCTTGCCAGGGAGCGGAGGATTCTCTTGTTAATATAGGTGTTACATGTATGGATTGTAGTTACTAAGTTAACATCTGCCAGTAATTTTATTTTTATTTTTTTTTTTTAGGCACAGAAATTAGTCATTATTAGGACTGTAGAAACTGATTTCGTTATTTCTGACATTTCACTGAAAAAAAGATATGTTCACATAAATTGGATTCTAAGTCATAGGTTTTAGTTACATCTAAAAGTAATCTTGGATCATATCTTTTCCTTCAAATTATTTTTTCATAGTAAGTTTTTGCTTTACTTAGGATTTCGTTTGAAATAAAAATATCTGTAAAAAACTATATTAATGGATTGAGCTGTGTTAAAATATTATTGGAAAATATAGTTCCTGTGATGATATTACCATATCCAAATCTCATCCAAAGGAGTTTAATAATAAACCTGCCATGACGGGTCAAATGAATTTAATTTGACTACTTTTATTTTTGAAAATATCAAAAGAAATTTGTTTTTTTTTTCAATATTCCTTCCTCTCTTATTATTATTTTTTACCGAGAAACTGTGGTAGGAATATGTAAACATGAAATATCGGTAAGGTTTAGTGTTATCTTTCATATCCAGTTCATAATTCTTGCTGTTCACACATAAGATGAAATAGGTTGATAACTGAATAGTTATTCTCTTTTAAACTGTTGTTAAAATACCAATGGGCATTAAACATTAAAATATATATATATTTTTTTTTTACTTCAACTGCAGCTAAATCATATAGGTTATTTACAACTAAGTGGTCGCTACCAATGAAATTATTATTAATTATTAATTCAAACATTTATATTTGACCTGAAGAACGCTATAAAAGAACTAAAGATACAAGATTTTGCTTCTTTGCCGCGAACGTTAACAAAATTTAGCTTTCAGAAATCCATCCAAGCCACCTCAATGATCTTCTTTTTCTATTTCCAGTATTCATCATAATTTTTTTTTTTTTTTTTTTTTAAAGAAATTACAATATCATTACAGTAATTGTAATATAACGCAGGCTGAATCTGATTTTTTTTTTTTTTTTTCAATAATTTAAAAGTATATACATGATAAGAAAAATATAATTCAGGTCAGATAATAATTTTTTGCTGTTTATTAACAATATACTCTTTGACATAAAAGGATCACTGAACTTTCTATCATAAATTATAACAACTGGATACAGACATGCGACATTTTATGAACAAGCATCTAATCAACAATTAATTCCGATAATGGTTCGACACCTTTTTCTCTTCTCTATTTCAAAATGAATGATTTATTGTTAAAAATGAAGAATCAATTAACTAATATCCCTATCAAAATAAAAATCTTTTCTAATCTAGTTTGGTACCTTTCGGAGAATAAATAACGATTAGATAACCAGAATATAACGTATAAAATGGCTTTTTGTTTGGAAAATTCCGTGACTCACGAATCTGCCTCATGCCAATGCACAGTTAGAGAAATCTAACTTGGATCTGTCCACAATAGCGTTAAGAATTAATTTTTAAAAAATCATAATCTTCACACATCGCATTATGTTAGAAGTAAAGAATATATTATTCTCGCATGTGATGATAAAGTGAAAGTCACGAATTAAGAAAATATATTTTATTATTGAAAATATTGAAAAATGGAAAATTGTAATATTAAAAAAAAAAAAAAAAAAAAAAAAAAAAAAAAAAAAAAAAAAAAAAAAAAAAAGGAATAGTCCTATGTCTGTAATGGAATGAAAAATTGAGTTTAAAGAAACAAACAAGACATTTTTTTTAATTGATCAAAATATAGGAAGTTTTAAACTTCTTTTTAAGTAGTTAAAAATACAAGTTCCTAAACCATTATGAGAAACTAGTATATTATTAGGAATTAATTTTAGTTAGAAGAAAGCCAAAAGGAAGACCTAGAAATCTTTGGCTGATGATGTGAGAAGAGATGTAGAAAGACAAAGAATACAGTGGCGGACTGTATAAGAACAAGAGATTTGGAAATATCGTCCCTGTTGGTGAGGCTCAGTGAACATCCAAACCCAGCAGTAGTTAGAACGAAAGGGTAAATGTATGTATGTAAATTAAGTTTTAAACCATTATGAGAAACTATGATTATTATAGTTTTACTATAATAGGCATAGTTTTAAGCAGTTCTACTTAATTTAAAGGATTCTGAGACCCTGTATCTATTTATTTTTCCTTAGCTTTCCTTAGCTGAGGTTCGTAAAATAGTGATTCGATGGTAGATCGTATTTTACGAGCCTCACATTTCATGACTCTTTAGTGAAATATGGGGATAAGTTTGAAATATTTAAAATAATTCGTTTTAGTTGTAATCAGTAAAAAAAAAGAGCCTCACCCCAACTTACTCGGCGATCTAGCCCCCTCAAATATTTCATTTCATTCATAAATATTAGGTTCATTCCCGTCTTTGAGAATTTATGGTTATTTTCGTTTAAATGGAGAGTTGTTTACGGAATTATCCGTCTTATTACCACAATGCAAGAGCGTCAAACATAATACGTTTTTTGATTGTTTACAATATGATTAATTCTGGATGCATGCAAAATTTTGGTTCCTCTTTTATATTCCTTGAGTAGAAGTATGTATAACCTTGCTTTATGAGTTGGCCCGCGGTTCATTGCACTTATGCAAGATTAGTCTGGATTTATGAAAATGTCTCTTGACCCTAATGATAAAGTTAACTTGAGTTTTTATGTAAGCATTTAACATTCACTGCTCCTTGCTACCATTGCTACTAGTTTGCTAACCGTCATAAATTGAAAATAATGACCTGCCGCTCTGACCTGAGACGTTTCACTTTCTACAGCTTTACAGTCTTACCGATGAAACCTGCACAACCAAGTTGACGACGGGGCGTCGTAAATCTCCCGTCCGATGTTCATGGAAATACAGCTAGGGAAGGTTGGAGCAATAAACTTTTACTTTTTGCTATTAGGAGGGATATTGACTAGAGTTAAATGAACTTTGCCAAGTTAATAGAGGAGTTGTTTTAAAATTCAACCTAAATAATCTGTTTTACACTAGATGTTTGCATAAAATCAAGATGGTGATTAAGTGAAATCAAGGTAGTACCTTTAAGGTAACTTTCTATCAAACAGGTGGAACGATTATTGCAAATAAAATCAATCGACTTCCATCATTTCATCAAAGAGCTGCTTGTTGATTTTTATGACGAAGTCACTATAAGACAAGTAAATTGGGAATTGATATAAAATTAATTCATTAAAAACTTCTTCAAGATTAGTTTAACTTCAGATATGGATCAAATTTTAAAATACCTAAGATTTTACTTGTAATCTTTCAAAAAAAATAGTGGATCGAATATGGATGCCACGTTCTTTTTAAAAACATATTTTTTATATTCAGGAAAACGTATGCATTCTAATAGTATACATGTTTCGATTCGTACCAAAAATTGCTCGATGATAACATAGATGAGGCTTGAATTAGTTTATTGAAAGTAAAAGCCCTAAACTTTCCAGGTTCGAAATCTGTTCCGCCACATATCTTAGAAACTATTAGATATTTAAAAAATATGGTGGTAATGTTTCTTGTGTTAATTAAATACCCTCTCCTCTTTTATTATGCTTTTTTACCGAGAAATAGTGGTAGAAATATGTATACATTAAGTGTCGGTAAATATAGTGTTGAAAAAGTTTTTGTTCACCGACTAATAAAGGGTCGAGATATTAGATTTTTTCTAAATTTACTGTGATCACAGGGTTGAATTTTTAGGATTCTAATTGGTATTGAATTAAAATCATCATGAATTTTAATAAACCACATTTTTATGCTTGAACATTGATTAAGATGGCGTTCCATGTTCCATGCTATAATTTAATCATATTTAAAAAGCCCCTTGCGCACATCTTATATTAGACATTTTGAAGAATTTTCAAATTTTGATGAATAAATATGGAGTCGATAATTCCCGGTTGTTACGATTTATATTTATATCAACCTTGTTTTAGCCCTGAAATTAACAGAGATGTATATTTTGATACGAAGTATAAAGAAACACCCGTATTGAAATATGTAGTTGGATCATTAAGTTTTAAAAATATTAAATGCTACTAAATAAAAGATAAGTATACAAGGAGATGAGTTTGTAGCTTCTGTATACTCGATGGATCATAATTCACATAAGATCACAGGCATATTGCGTATTTTATCTTTTGTCAGTATTGAATTTATGAATAGCAAAGGGATTGAAATAATCTCAAAATTAGCTCTGAAATATTTCTAATATTAGCTTTGAGCAAAATTTAAAAGTTTTTCATAGAAATTCCTTTAGTTCACAACTTTTGTAATTTCAAAAAACGATTTCAGCTGGTTTGTTGTTTGTTCTTGCCGCTTATCTAATTTTATCATAGGAGTTAATATTAGTTTTAATGCTTTTGTTAGGGATCAGTCATGTAAAGATATATTCAGGTTCTAATTGAACTAATTATTTAACCCAATTAATTTAGTTAAAATCCCCTCTTGCCCACAACTAACTCAGTGGAATTCTAATACTTGTTAAAAAAAATACACATTGTATTTTACAATGAATTGAGTTTCATATATTACCAAGTATCTTTTATTAGTACAAATTAAATGATTAAGTGATTAAAAATAACATTCAGTCAACCTTTTATTCACCATATATTTGACGATAATCAATAAGAAATAAAGTTTATGTGCGCGTATATATTCATTTGTATATACAGTGAATATAAATGAATATCATGGTATCTGTAAATATGTTCTCCAATCGATGTACGTATAGCTGTAGTCTCTTTTCTTTACAAATCTTCTCCTATTTTCTCATGGTTATTTTTTTTTCTACTTCTTATGTATTCAATAAATAGAATACAATACATGCAATATATATATATATATATATATATATATATATATATATGTATATATTTAATATTATACAACATATATGTATACAAATTCTTTATAATTTTCATAGACTCAATATTAGAGGCACAATGTGATATATTTTTTAAAAGCCTAGTGGATCGGTTCTTTCATTACAGTTGTTACTAAATAATTAGTTTAAAAATTATTTTTATCCAATATCTAAAAATGTTTGCCTTTGGAGGTACGTGATAGGATTTTAAATATCTTTAAAAAAAAATTTCCGATTCTCGATGTTTGCTGATATATCTTGAACTGTTCATACTTGATTTTTCCTTCGTATCCCGACCATTTATCAAAATACATTCAAAAACGAATAAAATTATAAGTTTAACTGTTTTTCTACAACTGTAAGGAAATAATTATTGATGAAAAATACTTAATTCAGTAGTAAAAAGATTTAATAGAAACATAAGTAATGTAGAATAACTCTTATTCGTAAAGGTGTTATCATTTTTAACATTTTAATGAATGGCTAAACTGCTCTAAACAGCACTCTAACTAATCTGCCTGCAAAAAAAAAAATAATAAAACATTAATTAAGTAAAACTATTTATTTATTACTTATACAAATCTCGTCGCTGCTATTTTTTTTTATTTTGTTTGACATTCTCTTTTGCCAAGAAATGAGATGTTTACTGCAGACCCCTTCAGACCTCACCGTACAGTTGAAAGTGAAAAGACCTGTTTTAAATTTATGACAGGCAATTTAAGGGGTCATCGCAGTAGCACTTCTAAGAGAAAGGCAAAATTTTCAAAGAACTTCAAAGTAAAGTGATCCTATCACGTACCTTATTACAACAATGAATAATCAATAAGATGACTTTATTTCTTGTACTTTCGCATTTTAGTCGTGTTTTATATATTACGTATTGCTTAAGGTATATGAACACATATATTTATTCCTTCTATAAATTTAATATGATACTAGAAGAATAAATAGACATTTCATTGTGATTCCGTTAAGTAATTTTGGGGAATTTTATAGAAAATTAATTTTATGATAAAACAAGATCTTAAAAAATGAATTTTTTATAGAAAAAAAATGAACTTAATAATTTGTCTTTAGCCGATGGATGGTCAATGTTTGATAAACAATATGTTTGAAGATTTCAAAATATTTTTAAAAAATTCCTTACCAAAAAATATAGGATATCAATATATAATACGTTTAAAACATGAAAAATTCATTAACTTTTCTATATTAATTTTTTTTTTAAGTATTTCTAATTATGAAATAACTTCGTTGCTTAGTTGTTTTGAATTTTTATTTTATTTTGTTTTTTTTTACTTGTTCTTTATAAAAACATTCGACACATGTACTATGTATATGTATATCTAAAATAATAACCAAAACAAAAATTAAAAATTACATGTACATTGTATACGTTTAAGTATTGTGGGTACAGGAATAAATAAAATCTATTCCAACAGGGTTACTGCTGGAAGGAAAACACTAAGAAAAAATAAAAAATAATCAACTTAATAAATTAACTGAAGAATTTGAGTCCATATTAAAAAGTAACCACATTTAAAATACTGCATTCACTTTGACATTAAAAGAGGAATGAATTGGCATTTAAGTTTTAAAATTATAACTTATTAGCTAGTAAGAAAATTAAAACATAAATTAAATGATTCAAAATTATCTAGTCTTATTTATAACAAGTTGTAGTTAATCAGTTTATCAACATGTGTGATAAAAACAAATTGTGATTTAAATTATTACATCTTCGGCAGCTAAGGATCTCTGTCACGGAAGCGAAGGATCCAGGAAAAATGGTTGGCAGTTGTTGAGCAGTCCAATGGTAGCATCAGCGCCTGTTGAGCGGATTGAATAAGAAGAATTAAATTATTTAATTTATTATGATACAGGTAAATATAAACTTTTAATAATGAATCAAATATTTTATGTTTTCGATTATAATTAAATATAAAAATAATGCATTTTCGACAGACAAGTTACACGTTTATTTTTTGACATAGATATGTCTTTCAACTGGGGGTCCTTACTTTTTAACGATTTTTTTCACTCTCAAAAATGTAACATTTTGATACGATTTAGCTCTGTTACTGTTGTTCAAATAGAATATTTTCCAATAATTATCTCATTAAAAATTTGATTGTAAATACTTCTTGTTATATAACATTTTTCACTGGGACCCACCGTTTAGGAGCTATATTGATTTGAATGAAAAAAAAAGTCCTGTTTGTAACTACTATCTCCTCTCAACTTAGTTTATTTCGAATTATCATTTCTTGTTAATTTAATAATTAATAAAGTGCTTGAGCGCTTTTTATTCTAAAATGTGAATTGGGAAAAGCAGTATATTATAGGTATATCCATATATATATATATATTGTTTTTCTCACTCATGGAGAAATACGAAAAGCATTGTTTTTTTTTATTTTTGTATTTTTAGCCATGATAATTTTGAGCAAAAAACAATTTCTTGAATAATACTATATAATAATAGAAGAAAGAAATACTTTATTTACAATCCATATAAATATTTACATATTGAGAGGGAGAAAAATTCACCCAATTTATTTTTTCGATATTCTCATCTAACAGTTTCATTCTTGTTTAGTTATGTTCATCCCGATATACTTTAACCATGACATATAAAAAGTAATCAAATTATTAAAGATATTAATTGAATAAAAGACAGCAGTATTTAAAAAATATTATCAAGCAATTTTAAACTTACAAATTTTCAAAATAATAAGATTTAATTCGACCCTTGGGTTCATTGCGTTTCGTATTTAATGGGGCATATCCTAATAGGATTTTGAATGAATATTTGAGAATTATGTTCCATATTATGGAAAATTCATAATTATCATTAAAAACACTGATTTATTAATCATAATTTAATTTTTATAAAATCATAATAAACCTTTCTATAAGTTCTATTCCGAGAAAATAAAAAAAAAATCAATGGTGGAACTTTTCGCCTGTTAGTATATATAAAAATCACTACACTCTATAGGACTTCAATTCAAAAGCAAAATGTATAATTAAGCTACAATAGCAGTATAACTAAAAAACTATTACAAATAGCGTCGCAATACACTCACTTTTCCTTGAAGTTTCCCAAAACTTTAAGGACTACTGCAACGGAACCCTTGCCCTATCATAAATTTAAAATGTAACCGAGTCCGTTCACTTTCAACTGTTCGGTAACGAAGAAGTGTCAACGTGGGATCTGTTGTAAATTTTACTTTCATTTGACAAAGAGGAACGTCATCACAAGACCTAAACGCAATTGACAGTTGAAATATTGCCTACAGGGTACGGTAAGCACATGATTTTGAACGGTTTCTTTTTTTTAACTTTAGCAGTAGTATTATTTGTAAGATATGTTTTAAATAAAGTTTTAAAAATGTACAATAAATTTTTGTGATGTTTTTAGGTCTCTGAACTGATGTAATGAATAATTATTTCATCTGATTTTTAACATTACAATTTTAATTACACAGATATATTCAATATTAAAATTTGAAAACGAGTTTTGTATAACTTGAGGTATATATCATTATAATGTTCCTGGCAAAAAAAAAAATGTTTAAGCTATATTTGTCAAATAAAGACCTTAAACACGATATATTTTTCACTTGAGGTACGCATGATGGTTTAGAAGTAATATGACCCAAATTTCCAATTTCGCTATTTATCTCAATGAAAAAAAACAAAAACATAAATTCAATAAAGACTGGGGAGTGAAAATAATTCATTAAGTAAAAAATAGCCTACAATCAATTATATATGAAACGTTATAAATAAGAAAATCGTTTAAAACCAATCCAGATTTTTGTTTAAATGACCAGATAAACATTTCCAATAGCCCAATTTTAAATTTGTTTCTAATAGGAACAGAAAAATCTAATTAGTCATTGGGGAAATCCCAAGGTAAAACCCCAAAAAATTGAACCTTCCTGGCCGTTCCCCCTTCCACTATGGTCATATTTCAGATATCTGTTAGATCACCTCAAGTGAGTACCATTATTTGATTTCTGGTCTTACATTTTTGAAAGCGGTAGTATATATAATCCATGTAACATAGTACTGATGTGATGAAAATTTTGTATGTTTTTGAAACTAGTTTTCTAATAAAATGGTTCCAATAAAAGCGGCAATTAATTCATCAATCCTAATTTATATCTTTTTCAGCTTGATTGAATTCCAAATTTGACAATTAACTACCTAAGCTAATTAAATAAACACTCCTGTTACACTCCGGCCTGTTGGCAAAAAAACAGAAGAAAAAATATAATATAAACAAAAAGCTTTAAGCCAGCCAACTAGTCGCCTAGTGACTATTCGGCCAAAGCCACAGTCTGCCTATTGCTTGTTATTAGTATTCAATTCATTTTCAACATTTTTTTTTTTTTATGTTTAATGTGAAAGGTCAACTTCATCAATAAATTTTGAGTTTTTCGCTAAGATATTGCAAACTATGGATTTTCTTAAGTTGAAAGCGCTATAAAAAATTAATGTTGAGAAAATGTCATAGTAAATAAAATACCCTGAATAAAATACTGGGTTTAGGTTTGTATGTAAGTATTCAAAGTATCGAATGTGAAAAACACATTTTTTGTACTTCTTTATCAATTGCTTTAGGACCATATGTTTAAGCGAATTCTCAAATCTGAATTCACTCTGTAAAGGGGAGTAATAACCCTGGCAAAGGGTTAATTATACAAACTATTTGATTATGCCAAATGAAAGTAGCGAATTGCTAAATATCGAATGCGTTTACTTTCGATACTTTGCAGTTGTAGGGACCGATATGTTTACTGCTTCGTAGAAGTACGGTATTAATTATGACCTGTGTCCTAATAGAATCACTTTCCCTTAAATTTTCTCAAAACTTTCAGGAGAGCTACTGCAACGGAACATTGCCCTGTCATAAATTTAAAATGTAACTGAGTCCGTTCACTTTCAACTATTCGGTAACGAAGAAGTGTCAACATGGGATATGTTGTAAATTTCACTTTTCTCTAACAAAGGGGGACGTCATCACAAGAACTAAACGCAATTGACAACTTTTAGTGATATATAAGTCGTTGTAAAGAACTCTTAACTGCTTCGTAACTATAGAGAAAGAAAAAAAAATACCGTCTGTGATTTGTGTTCATAATGATACATTGATTGTCTTATGACTTCTGGGAGACACCCTCAGGACCCTGGATTATCTTAGTTTAGATTAAGGATCAAAGCAAGGATCCATGGTACTTTTTTTTCAAATAGGTATAAATTTGCACTTGTATGTTGGGGAATTATATTAGCTTTAATGGATAAAATTTTAGATTTATTACAAATGAAGAATGTTTCTCCATTAAATAATATTTATTTTGTATTGTAAATATTCTTGTTAATGTATTACGAATCGTGTCAATATTACTTTATACTTTTGTATATTGTAAAAATTAGGAATGGCATTCTGTTTCGTTCTTCTTTTAATCAGATTTTAATGTATTTTTTCTTGTGTTGAAGAATGGAGTCATAACTGGAGAGTTAAGATCAATCCCAGAAAATCTCTGTAAATAATATTTACTTTTCGTCGAAAACGTATGTGGTAGGTTCTGTTTTCCCGTATCCTTTAATGAAGTACTGATAAGTAACGTTGAACAGATATCTTGGATTTTATCTAGGCAATAGACTGACATGGAACCATCATACAAAATTGAAAAGACAAGAACCTGCATGTCGATTTCGAACGCCCCAACATCCACATGACAAAAGTTGTGATCCCCGATTCATTATAAAAAAACTCATCTACTTGACCATAATGGACTTATAGAATGGAGTCACAGGGTTCCACCAAACCATCTTATTCTTCCTGTACCCAATCTCTGCAATCAAAAATCCTTACTATGTCACAAATTAACTGATCCACAATGAACTCGATCTCCCATATATCGCTGATTTGGCACGAACCAGATATTATCCCATACATAAAAAACTGCATTCCTACAAAAATCCAATCGCATTGCATTGAATTGTATTGCTTCCCAATCGATTCCTTTAAATCCTCCGAGGCGTCTGAGAAGAAGATGACCTCAGGATCTTCTTGTAATGTAGAATTTTCATTAGTGTCCTACCAATAGGTAGTTTCTCTAAAAGATTTTTGACGTCATTTTGTCACGTATATACCGCATATTAACTTTGAGTAAAGTTTTATTACAGTTTAAAACTTCAATTGAAAAAGGAGAAAAAATATTATTTGTATGTATGTTTAATTATGAATTTGTTATAATTACATAATTGTAGTGTTACTTATATAATAATTTTGTAATGTTATACTTATATAATTATATTATTATTGTATATTACTTATTATGATTATTATTGTAATGTTACTTATATAATTGTTGTATGTACAGTAGAGCATCACTAATCCGACTCTACGGGCAATCCGGCCCTCCCGCGGAATCCGGGGAGAGGAGGAGGGGAACTATATTTTTACGGAACCTATAATTAAAATAAAGAAGTCCAGTAAAATTGTACCTGTTGGTGTGCAAAAGGTTGGTTCTATTGGATATATATATATATAAGGAGCCTCACCTGCTGTGATAGCAATTTCAATTCCAAAGTACAATAACTTTGAATTCATTCATTCATCTTTTTTTATTCAATTTTTACTGTTTTATCAAATAATTGTTCAAAAATATTATATGTTTTTGTTTGTTGGAAATATTTCTCTGAGGAGCGATAGCCATTGTTTCACTGTCCCTTACCGACTTGTCTTGCAGTCTTGGCCATCGGCTATGTCTGACAAAAACCTTGTTAAGAGGGCAAGGTAAGAAAGAGGACCGAGCTAAAATTGATTTAGCCCCTGTGAGTAATTAAGTGGGCTTGAAACCGTAATGGTATTAATAGGGGCTGCACGCGAGCCCCCCCCCCCTGCCCCTAAACTGTTCCATCAAATATTTAAATCTACACTCACCCCGCCCCGTTAATTATTTCAGTCTGTTGGGCCACTTCATTAAACCTATTAATAAACTCTGCTTACCTGGTTTTTCCAGAGCTGACAATTCCCATCGTTTCTAAACATTGTTTGTTGTCTTATGATGGGGCATTCTGTTTATTCTTTCGATAAAATCATTGGAATTTATATATTCTACTTTAGGTATATCATGCTGCTTAGTGTGTCCGAAATTGTCTTCATCGAAGGGATATTTTAGGTAAGTGAAACAATATTGTATGTTAATCCAGAAGAGAAATAATATATTTCTTAAAAAGAAAGACCATACGTCAAGGAACGCACATAATAGCGACCAGACAAAATATAAGTTCAGGTATTTCAAATATCTTAGGTTGCATTTAAACCAGTAGGCTATTTTAGAATTTGAGATTCGAGCATGCTGCCATACTTAGACATACAATAGAACTATATACTAATCCTACCCATAAGGGAGGAACGGTCAAAAGATCGGATTAACCGGACATTTCAATGAAACATGTGTATTGTAGTTAAAGGTGTTTTATAATTCAGCAATGGCCGTAGCAACAATGTATTTTATTAGGTTTGTAGCAAAGTAACTCACCTTTAAAGTCGTTTATAATGATATATGCTCTAAAAGTCGTTGTTAAGGACGAATAAAGCAAAACCGAAAAAAATCTTGATTCCCGCCATTTTTTGAGAGACTTCCGAAAATTTGAAAGCTTGTAACTTATTCCCCGTTTGAGATACAGAGCTTCTGTTCTGCTCGAATTACAGAAAATTTTGTTTAATGTTGAATATAAAAAGATTTTCTTTAGAACCAACCGTGCAGCAGATAGTTTGGTGAAAAGTAGAAAAGATCAAAAGATTTGACGCTACCAATTAGCAGATAGCGCGCCGGTTATTCCTGATAATAACCGTACGACACAGAGACCAGGATTTTTTAGTGGTTTGGTCATCTGAAGAGAATGAAAGGCAATATATGGCCAAAAAATACTCTTTCTTTTTAAGAACTTCTTCCTGTAGGTCAGATTATAGAAGGAAGAGAAGATAGAAGTAGCGGTAAAAGGTTATGAGGATCGGAATGAAGTAATCCAAATGTTGATGGTAGTATTATTTTTTTTTAGTCGAACATATCACCCAAATCTCTTCAGCTTAAGGCAAGACTAACAAAACTAGTATTGTTCTTGGGGCTGACAAATTTTTCAAAGTATTCAGATAATAAAATTTTATTTTGAGAACTACTGCTGGTACTTTCAAGATTTATTAAGGAAGTATTACAGTGGATCTTATGGATATTACTTCTATTTTCGCGTCACCCTTTAGTGTGTCTCTATCTAGGGAAGTGTTCAGCGAATATACTCACTCATCTCTGTTCCTCGATAAGTTCTTTTTCCTGCATCATCGATCGAATTACTAGAGGTTCGACATTCTCGGGCTACTTCGAGGTCTTCCCACGATTGTCTCTGGGTCCCTTTGATCCTCTATCCTTATGACAAGGTCGGACTTTTTCAGTTGTCGTGTCTCGATATCTTTTCTGGTTATCTTAACCTCTTGTTGTGGGTGCAGTGTCTTCTTGTCTTTCCCTCTATCCTACAAGGGGATATCATCTCAGCAGTTATGATCCAACTTACCACTCCATATAAAATTATTGGTGGATAGTAAGTAAGACTTGAATATATCGAGGAATCCGACCAGAAATATTAAAATTTTCAAAGACCCAGAAACAGAATTATGCATCTTTAATGATATAATGCATCTTTAAAAAATAATAATAAAAAAAAAAGAAAGAATTTTCGGAAGATTTTTTTTTTCTCTTGCATTTGTTATACAAATTTATTTGTTTACCTCTCTATTTTTATAAATATTATTGGTAATTCACACCACTTAAACAAAAAAAAATCTGTTATAATACAAATATTTTTAAAACTAATCACTGATATTTACAACTGTATACATTATATACAACACGTCAATTTGAGGGAAATGATTAGAATGACTAGTCAATAACATGTAAAGAACTATTCACTAATAGCTCTTCAATAAAAGTTCAATATTAGAAGGTCTCTAGGCAATCTTCTTTTCAGACGCCTCGCAGGATTATTGAGAATTGAGTGTAAGACAAGTTGGGAGACTAGTGGATTTGAGTGGGTATGCAGTTTACAATGAAATGAGGTTTGGGCCAAATCAGCAACATATGGAATATTTAGGTCTTTATGGATCAGTTTGTTTGTGACATAATAAGGAGCATTGAGGATTTTACACAGGATATTGGTTAGTAAGGATTCGATCCGAGAAGAACTGGAAGGTTCATTTTCCGCAATGCTCAACTCCGCATCTCCAAATGTGTCATGTAAATAAGTCTTTTGCAATTTATTGGGAGCTTTGAACGCTTGTTTAGTAAAAGTAAGAATATTCGGAAACTACGAGGAGGTTCTTATCTTTTCAGTATGGTATGTGGATTCCTAGTAAGTCGTTTTTCTAGATGGACTTCCTACAGAAAAAGCAGTTGAAGTGGTTAGGCCACGTTTGCCGAATGAGACAAGATCGAGAACCGCGCAAGTTTCTTGAAGCTAGGTCTACAGGGAAAAGAACAAAGAAGACGTGGATGGACCGAAAGGATCAGGTGGAAGAGAAATACGGCTGGAATCCATGAAGGTGTTGACGAGAGACCGTAATCTTGGTCAGTTTGGGTCGAGGCACCTCCACGCTGAGATTTTTTTTTTTTTTTTTTTTTTTTTTTTTTCTTCATAGCCCCTGTATAAAGAAAGACATTGTGTGTGCTCTTTGCATCGAAGATGTAAAGAGTTAGAAAGGTAAATGCCTTTTGCTGTAACTGAGTTACATTTTAAGGCCTGTATGAGTGGGTGTGAGCTTGAGGTAGCGGGCGCTATGTCTGCAGAGGTGTTGGGGCACACCTTTTGTTGAAATCCTTCTGAAAAAACACTAAATCAAAAATAGTTTTATGTATAAAAGTTCTGAAATAAAGACAGTCAGACTGTCTTTTGCCATCGTACAGGGGGTGGTGCCGGAGTTAGACTATTGAATAGAGGATTGTTGAGGTGCTGGAGGGAATCAAAAAATTTAATATGCCTCCGCTTTATGTATTCCGGGATAGTAGGGAGTTCAAAGATTCCGTGCAGCTCCGGGGGCTTCTTCTTCCGCAGCGTCGTCGTTCTCACAATTCTTCGAAGGATGGTGTCTTGAAATCCCTGAAGACATCGTCGCGTTCCATCGGAGAGATGCGTGAACAGCGGTGAAGAAGAAGAAGAAGAAGTTATGGTGTCCATCCACGCATCGATATTCCAGTAGTATAATCAAAAAATTTTAAAATGAAATTTTATATTTATTTTTGTGAAAATATAGTAAAAATATCATAAATGCAAACTGACAGCTGCTGTTAAGTGCTAAGTTAAGGTGAGATGATATGATTGTAATGATTTATTATTCGTTAACTGAAAGATTTTACTTATCTCGAAGGAACTAGTTTTATGTCTGCTTTCTCTACTATTTTCACTTACCACTAGTTTAGAGTTCCGATGGATGTCGGAACGAATTAAGATTTTATTTTTAAAAAAATTAAAAATAAAATATATATATTTTTTCATTTTACAGTAATCCTTGCTTCTGCCACAGGGAGGAAATTAAAAAGCTTTTGCCTGTGACTTTTAAATAAAAACATTGCTGGCGTTTGTTTCCATCCACGTTAGTGTTTCGGAGAATTTCGAGTATGAAAAAACAAATTCTACCGTTAACTCTTACAACACTTCCAGTAGAATAAATCATTTTATTTTTTAATGCCGTCATATGAATTTTCATCACGTAACGACGATTGAGCTGTATTTACTTATTATTGGAAAATTCTTAACGGAAGTACAATCTTACATGCTACTTGCGCCATTTTCTAGGAAGTGAGATGTGTTTTTTGGATAAAAACTCCGACTAATTTTGGATATTAGTGTACTAATAGGTTCAGTACCTAGTTTCCTGAATTCTAACTACCAAATAAACAAAAATATAATGTCAGATCATATCTTCATAAATCTGATATATACGGACTCCATCACACAAACTCACGTGTACCTGTGTCATTATTTATTTATTTTTTTACAGATATTCTGATGCTGTGTACTACTACATTTGGTTAGAGACACCACAAGTTGATAATTACAAGTTTTTGTAAAGATTAGTTTTTTTGTTTTTTTTAAAGAAAATTATATTGTTCTGAAAATATGTGTTATTTTCAAGCAATGTTAAATTTTGTTGATTCGTCGGATCATATGTTTTCTTTGCTTTAGGTATTCTGTGCATTCCACATGAATATGTTCTATAGTCAGATTTAATGGACATCCGTTGCCTTTCGGAGGTGGCTTATCTTCAAGTAAAAAAACTGGGTTAGTTTTGAATGCCCAATTCGCAATCTTTTAAAGATGACTTGTTCTTTTCTTGTTCCTGGTCCTTGCTTCCATGGTCCTACAGCAGATCTTATATTATCTTTTTTTTTTATTTAGTTAGTGACGTCGATTCTGAGCCAGCTTTCATGCCATACTATTTTGACTTGATGTTTTAGAAAGGATTTGATATCTGGTAAAAGAACGGGGATCAGGGTAATGGGAAGAAGGATCATGTGCTATCATGTACCTGTGAAAGTTAACTTTAAAATAATTTCCGTTAATAAGTATTGTTGATATAATTATTATCATAAATATTTATATTTCAAAATTTTATTTTCTGCGTTATTTATATATTTATGGTTTAGCAATGTTTATGGTGTTGTTATTTGTATGTATTGTTAATGTATTAATTTCTTGCATTTATATATTATACTATTTACGTACGAAATAGACATTCTGCGGATTTCTAATTGTCTAACAATTTGATAAATTCAAATATGAATAGTTTTATTATATTTCTCTTATTACATTTTTCATTATTTATACCAGAATAATGAGTAAATTCGGTTAATTTTTTTTCTATGGTTCATACCCTTTGATGAATTCAAACGTGAGGAGGGTTGTCATTTAATAACCCGTTGCAAATGGGGTTAATTATGAATTATTGTTATGCCTGCATATATAATATTAGTCGTATTAGTTTTATTTGTACATTTCGGCATTAACGCAGCTAATTTATCTATATATTTTTCATTAATATGTAATTAAATTGTGTCTACTTGCACAAGCCATTCATAATTACATTTCATCACCTAGTAGTTGCATGAGATAGTGGGACTACTGGCCAACTTTATTTCTGAAGGGAATCCCACGTCATTCGGTATCAAAACATCAAAATAATTATAATTAAGTAACAAAGCAACAATTAAAAAATGAAAAATTTATTTTGAAAATAATTTACATAAAAAAAACTTAAAAACCACTTATAATGAAAAAGTGTACCTACATATATACAGATAAAAAAACATTATTTTCACCTAAAAACGTTTACTCATCCAGAATTGACTCGGACTCGACAAACGCCGACTGAACCTTCTTTTACCTGGGCTCTCTTTGTCAAAGTTCTGTTCTCACGCGGCCTCTGTAATTGCTGTCTTGTGTGGTCCCTGAGGTCCGTATGTTTCCTGGATCTTTCCTGTTTTTACCTTACCTCAGGATTGTCCGTACAACTTGTGATAAAGTAGAATTTCCCTTCCCTCTTGTAACAAAGTTGTGGGCTTGGAAATGAAACCATACTATTTTTGCGATCGTTATTTATAAAAAAAACATTCTAAATAAGGAAAAATATAACGCATTTAAATATTAGCGATTTATAAATATTTACTGATTACTCTAAATATTAGTTAAGAGTTAAAAAAAGTGAAATTTTGATAATTCATTATAATGAGCACATAATAATAGTCCAGTCAATAAACACATTGTAGAGTGCATGGAATATGTGATAATTTTTAACTTGATAGCTCCGTTAGGAATAGTTAGAAGGTAAACATACTAAAAGTCCCCGCCGCAGGGGGGTGAGCTAACGGTGAGGGGGAAGGGGAGAAGTCAGTTAAAAAATAAAAGCTAATTAACTTAACTATACAATTTATAATATATACATTTGGGGGAAGGGGCAAATAGGTGATTTTCGCGGAAGTTCCCTTCACTTTTTGTCAAACTTTTGCTTCTATTACGTTCCACAATCGTGTCTCAGAAAAAACGTCAGAATCTAAATTGTAGAGCATTAAATGTACTTTAATTTCATATATACGTTTCTGGTATTTGCTTCAAATATTTAACAAAAAGTGAGGTAAACATTTTTTTATTTCTAAAATAGTCGATTTTTAATAACGTATATCTCGAAAACCGATGGAAATACGTCTACAATTAATTTTATAGGAAATTTGATAAGCTTTAATTTTGATCTGCTACATATTTTTCTAGAGTCCACCGTTTTCTAAATATAATCGAAAAACAAAATTGGGACCTTCTCCCCCTCCCCCGATCTTAAGCTCACCCCCAGGGGCGGGGACTTTTAGTATGTTTACCTTCTAACTACTCCTAACAAAGCTGAGAAGTAAATAATTATTGCATATTTCATGCAATCTACACTCCTCATTTCGGCACTCTCTATCTGGGGTCGCACTTCTCTGAAAAAACACGTTTATTAATACTCATTCCGAAACTAATTGTTCGATCCAAAATTTCTATTTTTTTATCTGTAAGCTCTTTAAATTTACTATAAGAACCTATATATGACATTTTGATTATGTCGCGTTATACACTCAAACCAGCCCACTTAATTTGTGAATATCGTCATACTTTGCCAATGCATACATATTTAGCGTTCAGGTTTGGGTGTATTACGTGATATAATCAAAATTTCATATATAAGGCCTGATAGTAAATTTTACTAGATTTTAGTTGAAAAAAATAAATTTCAAATCTGACTAATAGTTTCGGCGTTATGGTGAAAACTATGCCAAAAAAACTTTGACTTAAAATGGTAAGCGGTTTTAAGCGTGCTGGTATGGGTACTTTAATGGGACGTGATCAAAATTTCATATATCGGTTCTTATAGTAAATTTAAGGAACTTTCAGTTTTAAATTTTTCTACAGATTTAATTACTTAATCAATATTAGTGAATTAAAAAAACAGTGAATTTATATGATTTTAAATATGTATGCCTGACCGGGAAAGGGTTAACTCAGATAAAAGAAAATCAACACAAAATCTAGCACAGAACAATGTAACATATAACACAAAACTATTTGTGCCTCTTACCGCCGTAACTGGTAAAATTTTTTTTATCTTTCTATCAATTTTACTGTTATCTGCTTTTATCATATTCAGTCGAGAACATCCAAATCGTTCTGTTGTTGATCACTTTCTGATAGAGTTTATATACTTATATCTGAGAAATTTATATTTTTTGTATTAAGAGCTAATTTGCCAATTAGTAACGTTTTTAAATAAGTGAAACAATATAATAATTGTAATAAAGTAAAAGTTATACATTGCTTACACAAAAAGGTTGAAGTTTACAAAAAATAATCAATAAAGAGCTAAGGTAAATTCTTAGGAAATTAATACCAACAGCCTGACTCGACCTCTTCATCTTCTGTTAACCCGTTAGCGAGAACAGAGAAGCTCAGCTTGAGAAAACGAGGCGGTAAGCCGGTACTTACCGGCGAACGAAAGTTGACCTGAAACGCAGTTCTAAAAACATATATGTAACGATTTCTTTAACACCCCAGCAAATTATTAAAATTTGTTGATTTTTTTTTCTCTTAATAAAGATTTAGAACGAAATGAGTAGTTCACTGTCCTTCCTTCTGAAAGACGTCTACTCAAAGTCATATTTTTGTCAACTGTTACTACTGGTCCTCGCCTCTCCACAATATATGCATTCATTCATCCCAGGAAACTACGATCTAGACCAGCCAAAAAGGACTCCAGGAGAACCCGAAATTGTTCTCCCAACGAGGAACTGGTTTCATGAAACAGCGGAGGTTGAGAGAGAGTCCTATTAGATTAAATAAATAGAATCTGATTGGTAGAACATAATATCCAAGTTTCTTGTCTCCATTGTTCAAATCCACGGGAACAAATATGTTTCACGGTAGTCTTGAAAAAGACAGAAATACAGCATTAACAGCGGAGGATAAAAGTTACCTGATTGCATTTAAATTGTATTCTATATGTAAATATTTAGGATGGGCTGGCACAAACAATCTGCGAATCCTGCCATTACACAGATATGAGTGATCCGAATAAATGGAGCAATTTCCGTAGCTGACATGTGACTTTTATTGAAGCAGTTAACAGAAACAATTAAATAGTATTTTGCGTACTGTCAGTTAGTTAATTGGACGACTCAAAGTACGGCACATGCCTGCATCCGATCATCCCACCCCGGGTATAAAACTAAAATCAACCGGCACTATAAACCCAATCGTTATCTCGGCAGGATCTTAACTGGTGCCTTAATGATTCCACGGTTTATAACCGATAGAGAGATTTCCTCCCTCCCTTATGAGGTGATATAAACAGGAACGTTTAGGTTCGGTCCTTGGAGATCCAGTTAACAAACATTACCGATTCCGACTGCAGTTAATGTCTCTTCCCCTTTAAGGGCCTTTGGATTTAATGGTTCAGTTACAGCCAAAGTTTTTATTATATCTTGGTCAAAACAAAGAAAAAAAAAAAAAAAATGTTTATATTTATTTATTGAGACCCAGTTCCACTCAGACTTTTAGGAGTTTTTTGACAGCAACTACTGGCACGTAAAAATTGTTTTAATTCATTGCAACAATTAGTTTTAAACCTCCAAAAGCCTCATACAAAATGTTGGTTGATTTGTTATGTTCTGAATTAACAGCTGATACACTTTAGGATTCCATTCCTAGAAGTAGAAACCTGTTTGATAAATAAGTATTTATTCAGCGGAATGATTTATACGGCCTTAATATAGCTTATATTTATGCATTCATTCTCTACTACGTTTTCTTAAAAGATAAATTCAATATTTCAATCTTTTCTCGTTTTTTTTATATAACATATACTATTGTGAATAATGAAGGAATATTTGTCATATTAAAAAAAAAAAAATTGTTTGACTTAAAATGGTATAGTGTTTTAATAATTAATGACAATCCGAAAAAAATCACAGAAAAGAAGTTTTAAAATCTTGAAGATTGGAATAGAATCCTGAAACAGGTGAAAAATCAGAATAAATGAGGAGTTATGCCACTCAAATTAAATTACTTGGTACTGTTTAGAAACTACATGTGTGCGAGCTAAGGAAGAAATTCTATTATTATCATACTGATATTACAGGGTCGTGAAAGAGAGGTGAAATAAACGATAGGTGATAGTAAAGGAAAAAAATAGCACTATAGAGATAACATTGCGGCTTCAAAACTCAAAGTAGTTTTGACATTATAGTAACATGTTGTAAAGCTGATTAGCGAAGACTTAAGGCCAGGGTTTACATAAGACTGCTGAAACACTAAAGTAGAAGGACTATAATGTTAGAATTGATTCCATTCGCCGCTCAAAAAAATAAAAATAAAATTAAAAAAAAAAAAACTTATCACTATCTCAATATCTTGCTTCCAGTACAAGTTCTATTACCAATTTTAATGCTACCTTAAATCTCCACTTGTCCTTTTTGCTTCCCATTCGATTATCTATAATATTTCTGAAAAGAATATGACCAAGGGACTTTTTAGTATGGAACTTTAATTATTGTGCCACCAATGTGTAATTTACAAGTTAAAAATAATCAGTTTACCAAGCATTTACGTAATGTATTTATTTTATGCATTTGTTAAAAAATATTTTTTTTTTTCATATACATTTATTGAAATTTACAACAGTACAAAATAAATACATCAAGTGAAAGTATTGACAACGATTACAATAACATGTTAAAACATAAAAAGAACTACTCATTAGTAGCATTTTATTAAAAATTCTACACTAGAAGGTCTCTAGGCATCTTCGTTTTAGACGCCTCGGAGTATTATTAGGAATCGAGTGGGAAACAAGTTGAGAAACTTACGGATTTGAGTGGTAATGGAGCTTACTGCGAAAGGATAGGTACCTGGTTTGGTCTAAATCAGCAACATATGGAACAGGTCTTTATGGATGTTTATTGGTGACAAAGTAAGGAGCATTGACGGTTTTTTGAAGGATTTTGGATTGTAACGATTGAATACGAGATGAATTGGATGGTTTAGCTGAGCCCCAAAGCTCAACTCCGTGCGCGCAAATAGGTCTAATCACAGTTTTTTTTTTGTATATGAATCTTTTGTAATTAATTTGGAGCTTTGAGCGTTTGTCTAGTAAATGTTGAAGTAGTCTTCAAGTTGAAGTAGTCGAGCAGTTTCTCGTCATTTTAATCTTGTAATTAAATAAAAAAAAAAAAAAAAATTAATTTCATCTGAGCTTCTTATGTAATAAGAAGTAATATGAAAATTCTCTGAAGTGGAGCTTGATTACATGGTATTTAAAATCTGAAAAATAAATTAGAACTGTGGCAGTTAGGTTTGCTTTGTGTTCTCCAGAATGCACAATCACTAAGCTTGTACAACATTATATACTCTTATAATCTTGCAAAATTTTATATAATATTATTTAACATTTCAAAACATTTTGTTATTTTATAATTGTATTTTATATATTATTCTATATTATATCATTAATTTACTTGTTTCTTACCCTTACATCTGTTCTTATTTATATTTATTTAAATGTATTATTATTATTATTATAAAGTAAACGAAGAAATTTTAAATATAATGAAGATAATAACCATGCAACATCTTTTCTCCTATAGCTTAATAATAA